>CM019068.1:148924720-149337803 GCA_009667805.1 Leptobrachium leishanense | reverse complement strand
CCACGTTGGGGCTTGACATGTTTTTTCTGGTTCTTGTTATCACTCTTCTTTACTGCTATAGGAGTAATAAAGGAAGAGATTGCAAATATGAAGCCTCCGAGGCCTGCCTTAAAATTATAGGTCCATATCGCTACTAAACACAGACCTGAAACAGTGAGCAGTGTTTATTGTTTTTAGGATTACAGTGACTCGCACAGCGCTGTAATGGAGCTACACGGCTATGAGGGCTGCGCCATGACTGTCCCACAATGACAAGACACAGCTTTCCATGCAATAAATAGCATGTGGAACATGGCGCCCACACATACCTGAGCCTCCTCTCCCAGGACACCAGCTCTGTCTCTACTACTCGTGTGTGTCCTCTCCAGTCACATGAGGGTGTGAGCAGCTTCATGGAGCCTGTAGTAAGGGGACAAAACTAGACATTCCCAGCATAGCCTCAGCTTCTCTCACACACACCAGCTCCTGAAACACAAGGGACTGGACGCACTCTGATGACATCATAACTCATGTGACTGGCTGCAGAGGTCACATGGTGCAGGACAGAACCTGCTGCTGGAGGAGGGAATGGCAGACACTGAGCTGTGAGCTGCCCGATCCAGCACTTCGGGACAGGAAGGGAGACACAGCATTAACCCTTTATTCTGCATTATGTGCGGTCCTGGCCCTGGGGAAAGGAAAGGCCTCAGGGTCAGTTTATGGAGCTTCTGTCCTCAGTGTTTAGAGCAGGAAATGGAGAGAGAGAGGGAATTAAACACACACAGCAATGGGGATTTCATCTGCCAGGATTCACAGGCCCTGCTGACTTATAGGGTGTTGTGGACAGAAATGTATATATTCGCTTTTATAATATTCAAAGGCTTAGAAGGAGGCCTAGAAAAATGCTCATTTGAGTAGTTTAAATGGTTAATCAAGATTTATGAATCAAATGCATATTATTCTTTAAACGCTATCTTAGCTGATTGTTTTTGTACGCACATGAAGTTTCTTGTCCTAAAATCAAGAAGAGAATGTTTTGGAACATCTTGGAGGTCATCTTGGAGAATGTTTTGGAACCAACGTCCTTAATGACTAAAGGAACATCCGGAGACACTATTGTTTATTTTCTTTAACTGTTATTAAACAAGGTCTATAATTTCACAATATTAATGACGAATAGAATGTTGGGCAACAGCCTGTTATCGGTACATGCAAAGTAGCATAAAAAGGCTTGTAAATTGTCAAATAAAGGACAGATGTCATTGGCTTGGAAGCCACGTAGACGTATTCGTTGTCTGTGTGATTTCTTTATGCGCAAAGCTATCTGATTTCTCCACCGAATTAGAACAGAATCTGGCATCCGAGGACGGACTCTTTTGTCCATTGCAATTTGACGCCCACCGTGGAGCCCTGGGTTACGCTTTCTCCAGTGTGTCACCGACGAGGATTTCCTGGCAGGACCACACCAGAACCGGAGCCTGATCAACTTCGTAACCTCACAGGTAAGATACCTTTTGATATCTTATCGGTGACGTGTTCTGGTCTGTGATCCTGCCCTGGGAAACCCCAGTGTGACACTTGGGAAAAGCATCAAAAGTGGGGTTTTATTTAACTTTGCCCAGGTGCCCGTTATACTGACCCACGACCGCATGCCAGTTGTCTGCTTGTTTGTACGTGTCTGTTCACGATTCTTTGTATTGACAGCATTTTTCCTGATAGAATTTATGAACCTGTGATAACAAGTGGCGTGTACCTGGTTAGCTATCTCCAGCGCGGTAACAGGTGATGTGATGAAATAGGCGCATACCTGGTACTAGGACTTTCCTAACAGTCAACAGGCGATCACAAGCTTGGTAGTAGGACGCGATATATCTCTGATTGAAGTATAGTTTGATTAACGGTCAGAGGAGTTTTTGTGGGTACTGGGATAGATGATGCATTAGGCGTATCTATTAGGAACTCACAAGAATATATATATATCTAGTAGGAACAGGTAACTCTGTAAGATATATATGCTGTGCGACGGAGAGGTGCTAGCTACACCTTTCTAGCAGGGTCCTATATTTGGAATATAGGGGAGGACGAGACGCTTTATTGTCGTGGTAACATAGGACACGATAGATATAGGTCTATCCTCATTTCTGACTGTTGATAAACTAAGTGAATTGAAGAAGTGACCAGGAAACAAAGCTAACAATCTAGAATGGGAAATGAACAGAGTAACCATACTGGTTGGTTGTCACCATGCAAGTTAGTTGAGGAAAGGACAGGCAAAAGTAATGTGACAAACCTAAAGATGTTAGGCAAGATTTGGGAATTAGATAATCCCAGATTACAGGTAGAAGAATGGAAACGTGTTGAGAAATAAGAAAGGAATGTTGATTGATAATGGTTTATGGAATGTAGCACAGGATTGGTATAGGGTTGCAAAAGAAATTGAGAACGAAGGGTGGATAGAAACAATAGATAAGAAGAAAGAAAAAAAACGAATTACTATTATCTCACTCCAAGTTCTGAGCCCCTCCTATAAGTAAGGTATCCAAAAAGAAAATAATAACCCCAACCCAAACGACAAATGCCCAAAAACAGCCGACAGGTCTCTACCCTGTTTTATGTATCGATGGGTCGTACTACACCACTCGTCCTGTAACATACTCATTAACAGCCACAAGCCAGGTACCGACAATATACCCTATAATGATTCATTTGCCCAATTTAGATACCACTCTCCACACGATAGACTGGACCGGTGACCCGGGTACCCACCTTTCTCCAGTCCTTTTTTTGACTCAGTAAATCGTACTGATGATTCCCTAACGTCCCACATAGGGTTACCTGCAACCACACCCCAGGTCACCCGTAGCCAGCCCACTCTCAGTATGACAGCAGGCACCGTGGAAGGGGAGCCTGGTGGGGAGGGGGGACGTCCACCAAGAACCTGTTTTACTTGTGGAGAGTCCGGCCATTTCAAACGAGATTGTAAAGCACCCCGCAGGCGACGGCCCCCACCCAAAGCCCAGATGCCGCCAATGACCATTAGCCGGATACTGCCATTGTATCTGATAATTTCCCACGACCCACTATCCCTGGCTTAGACCTTTCCACCAAGATGATGTCTGACCATTGAACATATGTGTGTGTATTTGTTTAAATGGATATATATGTATTTGTGTATATAGTGTATGTATTCGTTTATATGGATGTGTATGTGTATGTGTATAGAGTATGAGTCAATAAAAAGGTATAGATTTAATCGGCGGTTGGACAGGGACGCCTGTTCCAACTCGTATAAATGGATGCGAACGAAATGATAAATTTTTATGAGTGGGATGAAAGTTATTTTAAAGCAGAATCTGATGATCTATACGATGCGGATTTATTTATTTATTTATTTATAAAGGATTTTACCAGGAAGGATACATTGAGATTTCTCTCGTTTTCAAGTATGATAGTTTATGAGTCAATGTGAGAAGAGGTTAGGAAAGCCTATCCTAGATATGGCAACTATAGGTTGCTTGCCAGTAAAGAGCAATAAGAAGGACATGTTTGTATGTATGTCAGAGATGTAAAGCACGGTATGCCAAAAGCAGAATAGACAGGTGAGACAAGACACCTGCTTTGTTTATGACATGATTCCATGGTTGTTTTCCAAGAGATTATGCGTTGTTTACTGTTATAGTGTATATGTGAAGTATAGACATCTGTATGCAAAATTGTTATTCTTGAATTACTAATGTATGTCTATAGTGTGAACGCCCTACCTTTATATTTATATCAGCTTTGCCCTGCAGGACAGGGTTAAGAGTTTTTTTCTGCAAAAAAGATCACGGTTTTAAATATTTAAGGTTTTGTGCAGCACCACAGCGCTCGTTGGCGCTTTGTAGATGCAAAGAAAATTGTTTTCTGATGGTTACTAATTTTCCTTACAGTATAGTATAATATATATATGTATATATATATATATATATATTAATTAAAGTGTATTTTTGCTGCATAATTGTAGAGTGATCTTCCAGACCCACCTAATTTTGCACCAGGTTTGAATCTCATGGTAGATTTGTTAATGCCCCTTAATATGGAATACAAGTTACATTAAAAATATCCTGTATTCTATTGCGTTATGTTTTTATTTGGTTGAGGGTAAACAGGATTTTGCCCAAGGGAAAAAAAAATAATAATAAAAAAAGAAAAATAACGGGATGGTTTGTTAGCCTTGGAGTTCTAACCATGGAGATTACTGCCGGGGGGAGAAGGAGGGGCACCGGGTGCAGAAGCTCCAGTAAGGGGGGTGCAACTGCAAGTTAACAAATGTATAACTCTATGCAATTTTAGATAGTGCAACCCACAATGCCCTTTTGCTCTGCAAAAAGGCAAACCCCAGAGTGACACTGTCCTTTTTACAGTTTCAGCTCCAGGTCATTTCGGGGTTTTTGTACCAGGATGCACCTGCTCCCCGGGCGGTGATGGGGGACAGAGTTGGGGCTAGACATTTTATTTTGAACATCCCCCCTACTGAGGGCAAACAGAGACCCCAAAAAAGATGCAGGGTGTTTCAAGAGGGGGCAGAGGAGAGACACAACCGTTTACTGCCTAGAATGCCAGACCCGGTCTGTGTCTTGGGGACTGTTTTAAGGTGTATCACACTGTGCGTGATCTGTGATTTCTTTTTTCCTTTCTATTTTTTCTTACAGTCTAGTTAGTTAGTTCAGTTTAGTTTTTTTTCCTTTACTGCACCAGAGTACATTTTATTCCTACATTCTTATGTTCTACAATTGGTGCTGTATTTTGCCAAAATCTTGGCAAACCTATGCATGGGGGGCATGGGTGTACTCAGGAGACCTTGCAGAAAACAACCTGGAGAGTTTTCATGCAGTAACCGACAACAGTGTCTCCTAAATCACAGTCCAAATCTAATGTGTGCATAAAAATAAAAACAAAATCAAAACATTACCGCCACACACCTTCTCAAATGTTTTGGGCTAAAACTGTTGCATCCATGGCATCAAAGCACTCCATATGCAATACCTTGGGGTGTCAACATTTCAAATATAAACACTTTTCTGGCTATAATTCAAACTGGGGTATGTGGTAGACCCAAAATAAAAGATAGGCCTATCTGAAGAAATAATCTCAATTTCAACTCCAAAGTCATACAAATTGTAATTGAACCTTCCCAAAATCCAGGCAAACCTATGCATTGGGGGGGGGGCATGGGTGTACTCAGGAGACCTTGCAGAAAACAACCTGGAGAGTTTTCATGCAGTAACCGACAACAGTGTCTCCTAAATCACAGTCCAAAACTAATGTGGGTGGAAAAATGACCACCAAACCATATCCAATTTGTTTGGGGCAAACGGTTGCATCCATGGCATAAAAACACTCCATTTACAATACTTTGGGGTGTCAGCTTACCAGATATATGCACATTCATGGCAATAAAAAAATTGGGGTATGTAAAAAGGCCCCCAAAAAAAAGATAAGCAAGAAAATGTCAAATTCGAAAAATGACAAGCACATGTCAGAAGATTGGCGTAGCACCCCAAAAACAACCCAACAAATCTATATATGGGTGGTATCACTTTACTCAAAAGATGTTGAACATATTTTGAGGTGTTTTTTCGCAGTAACCCATAACTGGATTTGTCAATTCATGCCTAAAGTACAATGTGTGTGACAAAATAACACAAAAAGTGACTACCTGAAAGTTTGACAAAGAGCTAGTGCATGGAAAGTTTTAAAATACAACTCTTTGAAGTACCCTAGGGTGTGCCCTTTCTACAAATATATGGTTTGATGGGGGTAAATCACTTTGGCCGGCTTCAAAAATGTCCCAAAAAGGACATGGGTGCATGATGACGAAATGTGAAAACTCCAAGTTGTAAAACTGAAATGCGCACCCCCCAAATAAGGCCTATTAGCTCCCAAATGACCCGACATACCTATACATGGGTGGTATCAATTTACTCACAAGATGTTGCTGAACATATTTTGGGGTGTTTTTTGGCAGTAAACCTTAAAGTTCACAGTACATGTATTCTTAAATTGCACTCATAAACTTTTTTTGGTGATTTTTTTTATCTCAAACTTTGGCATTGATTTGTGGTAAAATGGTTGCATGGAAAGAGTCAAAATACCCCAAGTTTAATACCTTGGGTTGTGTACTTGTAAAAAATATGTATATGTGGAGGGTTATTCAGGAATTAGTGATAGTGACAGATATCAGTGTTACAATATCACTAATTTTGAAAAAAACCTTTGGAAATGGCAAAGTGCTACTTGCACTTATTGTCGCATAAGATAAGGAAAAAAGCAAGGAATATGTAAACATTTTGGTATTGCTAAACTCAGGACAAAATTTAGAAACTACTAAGCAATGTTATTTTTTTGACGGTTGTTGATACATAAGAAATTTTGGGGGTCAAATTTCGAAAAAGTGGTGTTTTTTCAATTTGTTTGTCATATTTCACAATTTGTTTTATAGTAAATTATATGAAATTATGAAAAAAAATGGTATCTTTAGAAAGTGCATTTTAATGACGAGAAAAACAGTGTAAAATATGTGTGGGTTGCATAAACGAGTAAGAGGAAAATTTGACCTAAACATAAACAGCGCAGAAACGTAAAAACAGCAGCAGTCACTAAAGGACGGATTTGTGTAAAACCGCCCGGTCACTAAGGGGTTAAACTAGAATGATATTAACCGGGAGATTAATTTCCGGTCTAGGAGGGAAAACTTTTTTTTGGGAATTTTTAAAATAACGTCAGAACATTTGACATCGAACTTACATATTTTTTTCCTACTTTAGAAATACTGATCGCACAAATGCTTTGAACTTATTTGAAGAAAACAGTTTGATTCCTAATACCTGTTAAACAGAACGAGTTTCGTATAAACCGAATGGGGTGGATCTAGAAAACAAATATGGCAATAATAGTGCAAATACGTTTAAACAGTAACACTAATAAATATGAGAGCCCCTTTGGACCTCACTCCCAAGATATAGCAGATATAGGCATATAAATACCACTCCACGTTTCCTCAGTGCGCCTTGCAAATGGAATTCAGCAAACCCAGAACTGGTTTCTTCGCCAGAAAGGACTCTATCGGTTAAATTTTTGAAAAGTGGATTTATTGGACATAACAGTAAAATCAAATACAGACTGTGTTTTTCAAATTGTTGTGACTTAGATGAAGATCAGAGCACATTTTATGACCAATTCATGCAAAACTCTGCGTAATCCCAAAGGGATACTTTTTCTTGCCACTGTATATTCCAATGCGTTTTGTTCTTAAAATCAAACGGGAATACTAAACAATAAAATCTGTCAAGTTATACAGGAACCTTTTCGTGGCCTACTGCCTGCCTTTCCGGTGTGGTGTCAGTTCCTCGTCGCACTTCCGGTGACATTACCCACAACACGCCGGACATATCTCTTTCTCCCATTACTCCGGTCACTGATAATGGCATCATCACGTCCAGCAGCATCCTTCAGACGACGCACAGGTTCTGTTTATTTCTAGGTCCGATTGCAATCTTAGTAGGTGAAATAACCTCTAAATAACCCGTCCATCGGCAGTCCGCACGAAAGTCCCAAAGCAAGCCGACAGAAAAAAAAAAATAACGAAGGATAAAACCAGAAACCTATTACACCCTCACATTCTCATGGTGAAAACCATTTACTGTATTAGAATTTCTAAATGCATAAAAGTGGTCACCATTATATAAAAACTTTGTCATAAGAGCCTTGAGTCTTAAAACTTGAATCTAAAAAAGGGGGGGGGGCTTAATATCATGTACGGTTTCTTATCACTAAAATCTCTTACAAAACTCGGAGACAATTCTTAATGTCTAGGTCGACATTAAGGCCTCCAGCTTTCCAAGTACCCAATCTATGGATAGATACAGGTTATATTGCTTGGTCCATCATGCGTTACAGAGTACTGTGGTGAATAATATTGTAAGCAAAGTATCGATGCTGTGATTACCAGGCAGAAAGAATAGGTTACCCATCAATAGTATTTATGTGTCTCCCTGGAGAAAGATGCATTTAGCGCAGGGCTCAACATTTCAAGTCCCAAGCTACTAGCCAGGCCTTAAGAATTACTCGCCACTAGTTGCCCCACCTAACCCCTATCCTGCCCTGCCTGCATCTGCATTCCCACTCGAAACTCATGTAATTTCCACTCGCCAAATGCTAGTAGGCGAGTGGAAATTTTGAGGCCTGATTTAGCGTATCATCTCCAACCATAATACCAAGTTGTGTTGCAGGTGATGCCCCGCTGAGTGGTATACTCATCCAGGTGGAGGGTTGTTTCCAGGGGTCAAGTCCTGGGAAAAAAAGTGAGGGAACTCACCCACGAATTCCACAACCCCCATTACCTGAAGAAAATATATATATATATCACGAGTATAGCAGTGCGTGCCGGTGATACCATTTTTATTGGGTTAACTTTACATTTAAAAGACAAGCTTTCAAGAGTGTAAACTGGAAACTATACTGATCAGTGAAAGGTATCACTACGTATAGGTATACTCGTGACTGTGGCAACTGGACTAGCGCATTTTATATATAATATATAATATATATATATATATATATATATCCAGGCACAGACCCCCAGAATAATATACACAACACTTTCCCCCTAGAATAATATACACAGCACTGAGCCCCCAGAATAATATACACAGCGCTGAGCCCCCAGAATAATATACACAGTGCTGAACCCCCAGAATAACATACCCAGCACTGAGCCCCCAGAATAATATACACAACACTGAACCCCCAGAATAATATACACAACACTGAACCCCCAGAATAACATACACAGCACTGAGCCCCCAGAATAATATACACAACACTGAACCCCCAGAATAACATACACAGCACTGAGCCCCCAGAATAACATACACAGCACTGAGCCTCCAGAATAACATACAGAGCACTGAACCCCAAGAATAATATACACGGCACTGGTTATATGGATATATTTTCCCCAGTTCACATGGATATAATTGCCCCAGCTCATATGGGTATATATTGCCCCAGCTCTCATGGATAATGCCCCTCCAGCTCTCATGGATAATGCCCCCAGGTCTCATGGATATGCCCCCAGGTCTCATGGATAATGCCCCCAGGTCTCATGGATATTGCCCCCAGGTCTCATGGATACTGCCTCCAGGTCTCATGGATACTGCCCCCAGGTCTCATGGATATTGCCCCCAGGTCTCATGGATACTGCCCCCAGGTCTCATGGATATGCCCCAGGTCTCATGGATACTGCCCCCAGGTCTCATGGATATGCCCCAGGTCTCTTGGATATATGCCCCAGGTCTCATGGATATGCCCCAGGTCTCATGGATATCCCCCAGGTCTCATGGATATGCCCCAGGTCTCATGGATATGCCCCAGGTCTCATGAATATTGCCCCTGGTCTCATGGATATGCCCCAGCTCTCATGGATATGCCCCAGCTCTCATGGATAATGCCCCCAGGTCTCATGGATAATGCCCCCAGGTCTCATGGATACTGCCCCCAGGTCTCATGGATATTGCCCCCCCAGGTCTCATGGATATTGCCCCCCCAGCTCTCATGGATATTGCCCCCCCAGGTCTCATGGATATGCCCCAGGTCTCATGGATATTGCCCCCCCAGGTCTCATGGATATGCCCCAGGTCTCATGGATATTGCCCCCCCAGGTCTCATGGATATGCCCCAGGTCTCATGGATATGCCCCCCCAGGTCTCATGGATATGCCCCAGGTCTCATGGATATGCCCCCCAGGTCTCATGGATATGCCCCAGGTCTCATGGATATGTCCCCCCAGGTCTCATGGATATTGCCCCCCCAGGTCTCATGGATATGCCCCAGGTCTCATGGATATGCCCCCCCAGGTCTCATGGATATGCCCCCCCAGGTCTCATGGATATGCCCCCCCAGGTCTCATGGATATGCCCCCCAGGTCTCATGGATATGCCCCCCCAGGTCTCATGGATATGCCCCCCCAGGTCTCATGGATACTGCCCCCAGCCCAGCTCACCTTTGCTGCTCCTCTGCTGCTCCTGCCGCACATTGCCAGCGGCCGCGTGCTTCCTGCTTCAGCGGCTGCTGACAGGAAGTGCAGCCGCTCGCCTGGGATCTATGAAACAGCCAGGCGAGCAGCTCCACCTCCTGTCACCGGCCGTTGTAACAGGAAGCACGCGGCCGCTGGCAATGTGCGGCGGCGGCGTTCGGGCTCGGGCCACAGCGGGAATGCTGCTTTCCTGCAGCGTTCCCGCTGTGGGAGAAGTGCGGGAACGCCGTTCCTGCGCGTTCCCGCTCGACTCGAGCCCTGGTTGTTTCATAATGGGAGAGCTTATGATGGTGGAATAGAACGCTGTGTTTAAGAATAATTGATTCGTGCATATGTGTGGCCTGGTCTATGAATTTAAACAGTTTGTCTGTGATATTATTGCTTGTCGCAGTATCGCTACTAATCATTGCCTATATTTCTCCATAATTTGTATATTGCTTGATCAGTTGACAAATATGAGTGTACAGGACTTGATGTTGTGAATAAATCCTTAACTGATGTGTTTTACTGTTACGTTGTCTCGTATCATCTTGAATGATTTTGTTGTGTCTAAAAATATCTACTCACAGGTTTATTCAGAGAGCGTGAAAAGCAGGAGAATGACAGGAGAATGAAAAATTCTAGGTCAAAATAGCAGATTTGGAAAGTGAGATGAAAGGGAGAATTTTTCTGGTTTGGCTATTTTGACCTAGAATTTTTCATTCTACAGTCATTCTCCTGCTTTTCACGCTCTCTGAATAACCCTGATAGCCTCAAAAGAACTCAGGTTAACACGTCACATATTTGTTACAGAGGTATATTTATTGGTTGTTCATTTCACCTTAAAATAATAACCTAATTATACCATTGGTATTGGAGGCGCTGTCATTAATGAGATATATAAAGTACACGTCATAATAAATACCCCGACAATAACTATGATGACTATTAATTATGCAGTGTGGTAACCATGGATAAAAGAAATGCCCCGAAATATGATATGTATGAAAGAAGAGTATATGTATGATTCAGCAATTTATCTGTTTATTCTATTAAGATTTGGTGAATTTTTAAATATTAGAATTTATCATTCAAAGATATCTACAGAGTATTACTGAATATCATGTAACTTGAAAAAAAAATATATGTTTCATCTTTGTTTATTAATAAAGAGAATAAAAAATTTAGAAAAAGGGTTTTCACCTCTGTGACTGTTGTGGAAAAAATATTTTTAAGATAGGTAATACCAGCCGATCGCGTGAGACATTGAGTTGCAAGTGATGACACAAACACACAGTGATGGGTATAAAGGATTTACTTTAAAATAAAAAGGATAAGACATTATTAAACTAAACCCTGGACACTGCAATAACACAATCAGGGTTATCCAAAGAGATTCGAATTGCTTGAGAAAGGTAACCGAACGCTGAAAATCAGCGTTCGGTTACCTTTCCTGGCCATTCGGCTATCCAGAGAGCAGGCAATTCTCCAAATCCTGGCGAATTGCCTGCACATACGGTGCCTGTTCGGTCCCTGTTCGAGGGCAGTGAAATCCCCATCAAAAAGCACTGCTTCGGCTATTCAGAGAACACAAACCAGCAGTGAAAGGTTCCCCTAATGCCCTGCCATTCGTGTGGTTTAATTCGGCAAATTTATTCAGGAGAATCCCATAGGCTTCAATGTTAAAAATATTCCCGTTTTAATTCAATATCTAATAAACCGTTCATTATAAAATTCTGCAGCAAAAAAGTCTCTTTATTATAGATTTTAGGATACTTTAAGCATTTTCTTAATTTTTTAAAAAAAAATTAAAAGTCCGATTTTTTTTTTTTTTTTTTTTAAGTTTGCTTATTTTTTTTGTAACAGCCCTCTTTATTATCATTCCCTGGACTCCTGTGAAAATTTCAGACATTTTCGCTCAGTAGTTTCTTTGCAAACAGCGTTTCATTTTCCCAGATTCATACAAACGGTTTTTCTAATTTATTCACTGCCTCCTCTACCTCACAGCTGCTTCGGCTCTGTGTGATTCGGCTCCTTTCGGCTCCTGTTCGGCTCCTGTTCGGCTCCTCTTCAAAGGTTAATCCAGATGTTTTTGCTTGTTTTCAGCGTGCATTCGGTTAGTTTTTCGGTGAGTTTTACGGCAGCTTTTCCCTGCAATTCGGGGACCCTGTGCTGTTTGCTGAATACACCGCAGGGTCACCGAAATGCAATCGGCAAAAGAACCGAATTGAAGAGAACGAAAAGTCACCGAACGTGCGGTGACTTTTCGAATCTCTTTGGATAACCCTGAAGGACTCAGCATAGGTAAGTGATATACAAGAGTAACATTAATTTACCCATTAGCCGGGCTCTCACGTCCCAGCCAAAGCACAAAAAGGGCTGATTCCTCCCTGGAACTCCTGGTTGAATGAAAAGAAGGTTGGACTAGAGTCTTGTCTTCCCCACCAGAGTGGCATGCCCCCCACCAACAATGTAAACCTCTTTATTCCCAGCGGGAGTCACCATATGAGGTAACCACTCTAGAGTAGGCTGGCTTAATGATGTCACAGCTAGCCACACAGGGCAAAAAGCCCCACACTGCCCCTAGTGTTCTCTCTTTGGTATAATAATTATAATTATATTCAAAAAAATTTATTTTAGAAAATAGACAGCAGGAAATCATACAAGAGAATAATGGTTGGTCTTGCAGGGCCAAACAATAAACATTACTAAACAACACAGAACAGGATTGGTCACATAGGATCGAGATACGTCAGGTGATAAAAAGCCATCTAGGTAAGGCAAGTTGGCCACATTACAAAAACACATAGGCTCATAGTGTGGCATAGGATATCCAAAGTGGGGAGGGGAGACATACCGAAAAGTGCTCCAGGACCCTAAAAATACAAAAAAATAAAAGGAGAAAACAAAATTTATTATTAAAAAAAAAAGGGGGGGATGAAAAAAGGTGGCTACGGCCAAATATGTGACTTTCCTGGCTCACTCCTGAAGGTCTGAGGAACCATAGGAGGCCATGGAAATGTGCAGGTCACAAGGCCGGGGCACTCGAGGGCCAGTTGTGGCAGGCAGAGCCATGGTGGCCACCACAATGGCACACCCCGAGTTTGCCCCAATCGCCAAAAGAAAAAAAAAATGGGGGGGAAAGGGGGTCTGCAGCATGATGTGGCATGTAGAAAAATAAAAGCATGGGAAAGGGAGAAAACATGGAGGAGTGGGAGGGGTCATCAAAGTAACATACTCAGCTAAGGAACACTTGTAAACGTCGCGTTAAATAACAAAAGCAAGTGTCCACAAAGTCGTCCACGAGTGGGAGGTCTCAACAAGTAATATGAACAAAAATAAAGTCATTCGAGGGGTCAGCAGAAAAATAAATATCTACTGTATAGTGAGGGGACACACTCAAAAGGCAAAGGGGTGTCCGCAGGGGGGGTGTAGGTCTCAACAAGATATCATCAGGATTCAGCTCGGAGGGGGATCAAGCAGCACCAGATACCCTCACTCGCTGAGCCCGGAGAGCGGATGGCTCCAGAGAGCACGCTAAGGTGGGTTGGGGGTTCAGCCAGTGTCTAAAAATATGGAGACAGGTGAACGAGGGAAAAAAGTCCGCTGGACAGGCGATCGGCAGAGGGCCCCTCCAGCTTTGCTCCTAGTGTCCCGTGCCAGAGTCAAGTCGCTAGGAGACGGCATGGCAGACGCTGAGAGATGGGCACCGAACCCAGCTCTCAGAGGAGAGAGCATGAGATGCACAGCACCACCAGGGCCGTTCAGGAGTCGAGGAACCCACCGGCTGGTCCGTCCACGTTTAGTCAGCACGATTCGAGTCGTCCCTGGCATTCTGCTCCCCGCCACCTTCTTGGCAGGCATTGCCATCCTCCCCACCGGCATCTCCGTCGGCGGCCACCTCACCAGGGTCCCGGTGCTTGCTTCAGGAGCCACATCCAGAAGGTCAGGCAGTGCCTCCTCGTCCCGTCCTCCAGATGGATGTCTCCGACATGCGGGGTGCCCGAATCATAGAGCGCCGCCAGCTCAGATCTCCACAGCTCCCGCAGCTCTTCCAGAAGGAGCCTCAGGTCCCTCCTAGTGACAGGTCTGTCATCTCCCATCCGAGGAACAAACAGTCGTGGGTGGCATCCGGGGTCACATCCAGTGCACCCCTCTTCCCATGGTCCGCTGGGTCAGATGAGAGGGCTGACATGTCTGCCAGGGAGCCCGCAAGGTGATAGGGATTGCAGACAAGTTCTGGGAAACGCGACCCCACTAGGCCTCAAAGATGGCCGCCGGCCTATGGTGAAAGCAGGCCCGGGACGGCTCCTACCCTAGTCGCAGAACCGGAAGGGGGAGCAAAGCAGGCTCCGGTGTGCTCTTCCTGACGGTCGACGGCAGGAGGGTAAAAGTAGAGGTCATCCGGATCTAAAGTCGTCGCATATCATAAGCTTTAGTAAGGGAAGGATCGGAGCTCCGCAAAAGCACGTCTGTTCAAGCTCGCCATCGGCCACGCCCCCTAATAATTAAATATGATGATTTATGACACAATTCATCCACGATCACTATAGTGGCCAACAAGACAAAACGAACAAGAAAAGTCCTTAAAGTACAACATTTCATTAACGGGCCATGCATATCCGCCAGATGTCCCTCATAGACTACCCCCACTGAACCTCTGTATTGCACCCCGATGCACATTTTATTGTCTATATGTATACCATGCTGCTGATGAGGTTACTGTTATTTACGTTTTTTTTATTTCTGTACCCTTTCTTATTGAAAATGCATAATAAAATATTATATAAAAGTACAACATTTCCAATTAAAAGCAATGAAATGTTTATCCAGTGGGAATAATTTTATGTGTTACAGGAAAGAAGGCACGAGGGAAATGTAGAACTCATCAAGTGCATCTTGAAGATTTTTTCTTATGTGAATCCTTATGATTTGCAAGACTTGAGGTCTGATTGACACATTTCCCACATTCCGTGCATTTAAATGGTCTTCTGCTGTGTGAATCATTTTGGGGCCCATTACAATCTTCGCGCAAACGTCTGCACCGGCGCAAAAACGCATTAAGGCGAGGGGTAAAACCCTTTGCGCAGAACGTGGTATTACAAAGTCAGAATTTCCCACATTCTGTGCATTTAAATGTTTTTTTCTGCTGTGTGAATCGTTTTATGTTTTGCATGAGATGAGGCATGATTGAAACATTTCCCACATTCGGAGCATTTGAAAGGTTTTTCTCCTGTGTGAATTCTTTTATGTGTTGCAAGATGTGAGGCCCGATTGAAACATTTCCCACATTCTGTACAACTAAATGGTCTTTCTCCTGTGTGAATCCTTTTATGTCTTGAAAAAGCAGAGGCCCATTTGAAACATCTCCCACATTCAGTGCATTTAAATGTCTTTTCTCCTGTGTGAATAATTCTATGTTTTGCAAGAGATGATGCCTCAGTAAAATGTTTTCCACATTCATTGCAGATAAAATTATTCACACCGGAGAAAACCCATTTATGTGCTGCAAGCGATGAGGACGAAGTAAAACAATTCCCAAATTCAGGGCATTTAAATGTTTTTTCCCCTGTATGAATCCTCTGTTGCTTTATAAGAGCAACTTGCTTTGTAAAACATTTCTCATATTCAGAACATGAGCATGGTTTCTCTTCGGTGTGAAGTTGTTGGTGGATAAGGGCTGAATCAAGCGTAGAATTCTCCCCCCAAGAAGTATTTGAAAATGTTTCTTCTTTGCAATTTGTTTCAATAATCACAAGGTCAGACTTAGAAGAAGCAAAATTTCCTTTGTAATTTACGTCTGTGAGATTTTCTTCTTCCCAAGAGGCCGGTTCCTGCTTAATGTCACTAGGTGAATATTCTGTACATTTTATGGTTGAATAATTGGTTTTATTTGGGACTTGTTCTTCTCCAGAAGCCAGGGATTCTTGGTCAGTATTCGTTGCAGATTCAGCTCGTCCTTTTGTTTGCTTGTTAAGATGCTGCTCCACATTATTGGTTATAGATTTATTTCCAGAATCAGATAAAGAAACCGGAGTGTGCGATTCACCAGATGCAGATTTATCTATTGAAAGAGAAAATCACATTAACACGTGAGAAGTTCATTCAGGAACGAGTCAATCAGACGCACAGCTCACATTTCAGTTTGTTGTTTGGATACTTTTCTCTAGTGTTTGACACAAAGATTATGAGAATTAAACCTTCTCTTACCAAGTGCCATAACTGGCCGGTGATTTTCCCTCGTGATGTCCTTATAGAGATCATTGTGTCCTTCTAAATACTCCCACTCCTCCATGGAGAGATAGACAGAGACATCCTCACATCGTATAGGAACCTGACACACACAATGATAAAACTGAAACGTTCTACACACAGCTCAGCATACGCAGTATATTAATTTATCACCGGCTTCCAGGTGCTCTATGGATCCAAGCGATAGAATTTTTATTTTCACCATCCAGACACATCCCTTGGTGTTACCATATAATGTCCCATTCCCAGCAGCCTCACCTCTCCAGTCAGCAGCTGGATGATCTTATTGGTCAGCTCCAGGATCTTCTCATTGTTTTGCCCATGGATTCCTGAGTGAGGTGGAGGCTCCGTATTGAAGCTTTGGGTTCTGCGGTATCCTCCTCTTGATACTTGGCAGGTACTGTTGTCATTGACCATCTCATGGGTCTTCATCACCATATGACCCTAAACATTGTGAGTGACAGCGATATAGAGAGGTTTGTCTTTCATGAATATAAACATGTCCAAATTGATTTATTGATAAAGTATTTTACCAGGAAGGATACATTGAGTTTTCAAGTATGTCCTGGGTTCAAGAACATTGAATTTTTACAGTAGGTACAGAAATACAATGTAATAAAATGCAAGATTAAAAATTACCAAATATACATGTTTACACAGAAAAAAAAATATGTAAAGAAATATACTCACTATGTTACATGTTTACAGGTGCATTCTGGACCGAGGTATATTAATAGAGATCTCTTAAGGGACTTTAGAATGGGGAAGATGGTGTCTGGAAGGTTACTCTATTTGCAGTGCTCTGTAGGAAAATCGGGATCAAGACACTTTCTTTTTATAGGTGAAGGGTGCGTTTGGATTCTAGTAATGGCCAGTTCAGCTCTATTAACATGTCGCAGTGGTGGGTCATGTAGTTACATTGTAGCACAAAGCGGCAGAATGAGTTATACAATGTAGTAAGTTTCTGGAGGTGTGTTTGCGGGGCGGCTGCATACACTACATCTCCATATTCAATGACCAGCATAAGCATTTGTTGTACAATCTGCTTTCTTTCCGCAGGGCTCAGGCAGGATTTGTTTCTGTACAGGGCACCTAGTTTGGGGTAAAGTATAGATGAGAGTTTTTCAATGTGGGGGCCAAAGGATAGATTTGGGTCTAACTACATACCTAGATATTTGAGAGAATGGACTGTGGTCGACGTGCCATTTGATTTTTTCCTGATGCATAGATGGGAAAGTTGTAGTTTATGGTGATTAGGTGCTGCTCCAAAGCACTGAGAGCCACCTATTATTGAAATATCACCCACTGCTCTTATTTCCATAGTGTAAGATCACTACCATAATGGTAGAAAGTAACCAATAGAAAAAAACGGAAAAATAGAATTGAAAAGGTCACAGGAGACCATAGCTCAATTCAATTATCCTGATGGAACCATCAGAATACAAATGTCTCCTGGAGACAGATAAAATGTAACTTTTATTCAGTTGAAGCTAATAAAACCAATAAACCACAAATTAAACCCAATAGTGTGCCAAAACACCCATCACCTTCAAAACAATGACATGTATCTATAGGTTTGGTGGCAGCAAATGATGGGGTCTATATATAGACGTATCTGATGCAGTCAATGACCAACTATTATCACTTTAATATAATGAGACCAGTTGTATAAATTCTTATTAAATGTCAGACAGCAATTGTGCCAGTAGCATGCACACCAAAGAATAAAGGCTAGGGTACCGAGTAAAGAAACTCTTTAGATCCAACAATCTCAGGATCCGTTCTTTAAAGAGTTTCTTTACTCCATCGGTACCCTAGCCTTTATTCTTTGGTGTGCATGCTACTGGCACAATTGCTGTCTGACATTTAATAAGAATTTATACAACTGGTCTCATTATATTAAAGTGATAATAGTTGGTCATTGACTGCATCAGATACGTCTATATATAGACCCCATCATTTGCTGCCACCAAACCTATAGATACATGTCATTGTTTTGAAGGTGATGGGTGTTTTGGCACACTATTGGGTTTAATTTGTGGTTTATTGGTTTTATTAGCTTCAACTGAATAAAAGTTACATTTTATCTGTCTCCAGGAGACATTTGTATCCTGATGGTTCCATCAGGATAATTGAATTGAGCTATTTCCATAGTGTGCTGTATGATATGCTGTAACCTTTATTTACATGATAGGACAGTTATTAAAGGTAACCTGTCTCGGGAAAAACTAATTTTGCCCATTTGACAGGGCATTCCTCCCTTTTATAGAAGTCAGCATTTTCATTCAAATATTCCCTCCTGCAGTAAAGCACTCTAAAGGGCTGCTGTGAGAATAAGAGCGATCCTACAGGCCGGCCCCACGTTCTTTTTGTTTGCTACACTGGATATCACTCAAGTCGTGACTGACAGGCAGAGTAGAGCAGCACACTGACTGGAAGGCTGTCCTGTAGGATGGCTCTCATGCGCGCAGATCTGGGATCTTTGAACCAAATAATTGCCTTTTTCCAGTTATATAGGAAAGCAAAAATTTGCCAATCTCTATAAAAGAAGGGATGCCCTGTCAAAGTTTTACCCATGATAGCGGCACATTAAGATGATGCTACTAGTGATCTGCCCTTTGAAAGGTCTCCGTATCAAACAGCTCCAGGGTTGTTCTTATATATTCGTCATAAGATTTTTCTTCACACAGGGAACAGCAGAGTTAAAATAAGGGAAGTGTTTCGCAGGTTCAGCTCAATATCACAAGATCAATGTAACAGAATACCCTGATCAGACACAGCATTATAACAATGGCGCCTGTCAAGTGGTGCGATATATTAAGCAGCAAGTGAACAGCCAGTTCTTAAATTCCATGTGTTGGAAGCAGAAAAAAATGGGGAAATGAAAAGATCTGCGTGACTTTGACAAGGGACAAATAGTGATAGCTAGACAACTGGGTCAGAGCATTTCAAACGACAAGGCAAGTCTGGTTTACCTAGTTTGCAGCCATTGGTATCTAACCAAAGCAGTGCACGGATGGACAATCAGCAAACTGGCATCCACTTCATAGTGTCACGGTGCCTGGTAACTTGGGCCAAGGTGGGGACTTAATACAGCATATACAAACTATGCAGATTCCAGACAGGAAATAAACAAGACTGTAACACGAGGGACAGGAGGGCAAGAAGAAAACTAAAAGAATTCCTAAGCTGGGGAAGGTCCTTAATAATGGCCTTGCTTACTAATGAAAATCTAACAAAGAATAACAGAGTCAGGAGAGGAGGAAGGGCGAGGGTTAAACAAGACAGACAGGAATCCTAAACTGAAAATAAAAGGTCCTTAATCTGGCCTCTATACTAAGACTAACCAAACACATAAAACAAGAAACATACAAGAATCGTCAGGACTATAGGCGAGGATACAGAAGCAGGAGGAATGTCAGACTTGCAGAGGTTGGCAACGGATCAGAATATATAGACACAGGGAACAGGCAGAAAGGGTAGTCAAAGAAAGCCAAGGTCAATACCAGACAATATATACTGTATATACACAAATGCTTGCAGCAACACAGGAACCAGGATACAGAACATACAGGAACAGATGTCACCATCAGAACACTCATGAAGAGACCTCATGCCAGGTCAATGAGCCCCTGTGCTTCTGGCATTAATATAGGGAACAAGTCTGGTTAATTGGGACATGTGGCCCCAGACCTGAACAGCACAGAAGAACCCAGGAGCAGCAGAAAGCAGAATAGCCAAACCCAGATAGGCAAGAGCAGACCTGGATCCTTCTCACCACCAGGGGGCACGGCTGAAACCAGTGGAAACGTGACATATAGGCACCCGAAGCTCATTGATGCTCGTGGGGAGTGAAGGGTAGCCTGTCTTGTCACACAGAAGAGCTACTGTAGCTCAAATTGCTGAAAACTGAATGGTCATAACAGGAAGGTAAGTGGCCTGTTTCTTATGTATTAAGTTTTTTTATTTTTACAAAGGAAAGTCAAAAGAATAAGCACATAGGAAGAGACCTTGCAGGGCCAATACATGTAAATCAGAAACGAGGGAGAAATGGTAGCGCAGGACCAAAACATGTCAGCTGAAAGAATAGAAGTCATCAAAATTAGCAATTAAACATTCAAAAGCACTGCATGAAAAAAAATAAGCAGCTGAAAGTATCTAGTATAAGGAAGGGGAGGGGGGAAGATGGCAAAGGCCAGAACTGTGCCTGCCCTGGCAAATTCCCGACGACCGTAAAGACCGCTGGGAGGCAATGGGGGGTAAGTGGCTACCTGCCCGGGTACTCGGGGTTAAGCTGGGCACCAGGCAGCGGCTGCGCTCCCCGAGAGATCCTGGAGAAGCCAAATTAAACAAAAAAGGTGTGTGTGAGGGGGGGGGGGGGACAAAAAAAAAAGATGGGGGGAATACAGGAATCATCAAAAGCATGATAAAAAAAATATGAGGGAACAAAAAAAATTCACAATAGAAGTAATCAAATGTCCACAGAAAAACGAAAATAAAGTCCTCAGAAACTTGGGAGGAGTGGGGGGGGGGGGCTTTGAAAGGGAATATTGCATCCCTGGATGGGGGATTTCATCAAAAGATAAAACACTTGGCGGTGGGGGGGGCAGGGGAATGTCTGCATGGGGGGGTCGTCTCAAGAAGGTATGGGTCAGAAACAGAAAGGTGAGCAAAAAAGGGGGCAAGCCTGACCTCTTCAGCCCATGTCCAGCGGGAATGCCGCGTAGGCAAGCAGGTCAGGCCAGTGGGAAAGGTCACATACTGCCCGACAGACACCCGACCACCTCGATACGACCAGTTCCACACTCAGCGAAGGGGGATCCAGCTTAGCCAGGCTGCTCCATAGGCCAGCAGCCATCCGCAGCAAACATATCACCGGCTTCCGGGCCCAAGGTTGCCCCTGGGGTCTCGGGGCACAGCTTCTGAAGCACATCTGAGGCAAACTCTGCAGAAAGGCACTCTTCTTTGGTTCCAGGTAGCTCTAGATCCGCAGCAGGGTCTGGGACCAGGACCAACGTGGCCACATGCACCCGCGGGTTACCAACCTCCTCCATGGGACGTACTGGGACATCGGTAAGTAGGACCCCCATGGCAGCTTCCGCTCCCCTGCAGCGTCTCAGAGCGTCCATCATCCGGCGCCAAGTGCCCCTTGTAAGTGGACCAAAGTCTTCCTCCCCCAACAGCTCCGAACAGGCATCTAGACCTGAAATCACTCAGTTTCACATCAAGGGGGGGGGAGGAGGGAACTCCATGGGGCTGGGCTGTAGCCACCGCACTGTCATCCAGAGCTGCCATGAGATGGGGGCCTCCATCCCAACGGCACGCAACAGGTGCCTGCTTGGCAGCAACCTCCTCTGTGGAAACGAGGGAGCCATGTGACTGAGATCTGGCAAGGCCGTGGGGAAAGGCCTCAAAATGGCCACTGGCCTCATGTCGCCACGGGCGAAGGAGCCGAACTTTCTTCCTGGCTCTGGAGGGGGGGCAATTCGGGGTCCAGAGCCTGCACACCCGATTGCTAGCCGGTCTGGGAACTCAAAGCAGTCAGTCAGCAGGATAAGGTCACCCCAAAGACCCCTCTCAGCAAGCGGCAGACAGAGCTGCAGTTAAACACGTCCTCTCTCCTTCACAGCCGGCCACACCCTTCGTAAGTGGCCTATTTCAGCAGGATAATGCAAGCAATCACACTGTTGTGATGAGATGTTGTGTTGTTCAGGAATGGTTTGAGGGACATGACAAAGATTTCAAGGAGTTGCCTTGGCCTTCAAATTCCCAAAATCACAATCTGATTGAGCATCTGTGGGCTATGCTGTCACAACAGATCCGATCCATGGAGACTCCACCGTGCAACTTGTAGGACTTAAGGCATCTGCAGCTAATGTGTTGGTGACAGATACCACAGCACGTGTTCCGAGGTTGTGTGGAGTCCATGTCTCTAACATGGCTTTTGCAAACAAAATATAGATATAATTCAGAGCACACATTACAATTTAGGCAAAATATATTAAAACATGTAACTTTTTGGAAGAAATCTGGCTTTGCATACCTCCCAGCCTCATTGCAGGTTCTAAGTAAAACTTTGATCTGCCGGGAACACCAGTGAGATGCATGTTCCGAGTATATCGCAAAAGAGCAGATATTTATTTATTTATTTATAAAGGATTTTACCAGGAAGGATACATTGAGATTTCTCTCGTTTTCAAGTATGTCCTGGGTTCAAGAACATGGTTACAGAAATACAAAGTAGTAAAATGCAAGATATTAACACAAAACAAATATACAGATTAACAGAAAATAAATATGTAGGAAATATAGTCACTATGTTACATGTTTACAGGTGCATTCTGTATTGAGGTATGTCAATATGGAGCTCTTAAGGGACTTTAGACTGGGGGAAGATTTGATTTCGTCTGGGAGGTTATTCCATAATTGTGGTGCTCTGTAGGAAAATGAGGATCGAGTCACTTGCTTTTTGTATTGTGGTATTGCAAGTAGGGTGCTGGTCCTGGATCGGAGGTTATAGGATGAGGGAACTGCTGAGGGAAGCAGTCTTTTCAGGTAGGGTGGTAGGTTCCCAGAAAAGCTCTTAAACACCAGGTTGGAAAGGTGAAGGGTGCGTCTAGATTCCAGTGACGGCCAGTTTAGTTCTTTTAACATGTCACAATGGTGTGTCATGTAGTTACATTGTAGCACAAAGCGACAGAATGAGTTATACAATGTAGTAAGTTTCTAGAGGTGCGTTTGCGGGGTGGCTGCATACACTACATCTCTGTATTCAATAGCCGGCATAAGCATTTGTTGTACAATCTGCTTTCTTACCGCGGGGCTCAGGCAGGATTTGTTTCTGTACAGGACACCCAGTTTGGGGTAAAGTTTAGATGAAAGTTTTTCGATGTGGGGGCCAAAGGATAGATTTGGGTCTAACCACATACCTAGATATTTGAGAGAAGTGACTGTGGTCAGTGTGCCATTTGATTTTGTCCTGACACATAGGTGGGGTGTTTGCAATTTGTTTAGGTGCTGTTCCAAAGAGCATTGTAACAGTTTTGTCAGTATTTAGAAAACGTTTGTTATCTTTGATCCACTTTTCTACCCCTGTGAATTGTTCTTGCAGCACGGCCTCCAGCTGTGGGAGATTTGGTTTGCTGGTATAGATTACAGTGTCGTCTGTGTACAGTTGAGGCTTTGCAGACATTGGGCAGATCATTTATGAATATTGTGAATAGCAGAGGGCCGAGTATCATATGATTGAAACCAGGTTAGATATTAGGTTGGCATAGAGTAGGACCTGCTGATGATGAGGTACATTGGCGTTGTGACAGGCTTATGCAATATGTGATCACATCTTGTAACTATTAAATCTCTATCATTAGTTTTACCTAGTTAGGAGATTTTATTATCTTTTACCTGTATTGTAATGACTTGTTCTGAATTTACTATATTTTACGCCAACCGGCCACTCAGAAGCCCCTTAAAAAACACATGTTATGTGAGTGCAGCCATTCTGGTTTTGTTCATAGATGTTGTGACTGATCAGGGTATGTCAATGAACAGTCTCCATAGAGGAGAACCAGGTGCAGGAGGAGGTGAAAAAAAAAAAAAAAAAGAGGATGGCCTTCTACCAAGGAGAGAACCGAAGTCCGTGGCAGCAGTCATATGGCAGACAGAGTAGCTGGGTGGCTTCCAGATTGGCGCAACCAAGAAATCTCCAGGTTAATTAAAAATCATCAGTAATATGTGAATTTCATAGAATCTCTTACCTCTCCAGTCAGCAGAAAGATGATCTCCAGAGTTATATCCAGGATCCCCTGGGTCAGCGGATCCCTGGCTTTGTCTTTATTCATTATCACAATTTACCTGGACGCCCAGTTCTTGTGGAAGGAAATGATTAGAGGAAGCACAGTATTCCTGAAACTGGAGATAAATAATATGAACAGCGGAGTTAGTCCAGAGTTGTGTGAAACAGAAATGAAGCCCAGAGCAGCAGCAACACACTCCTTCCACCTAATTTAAGGGATATTTGACGCATTATGACCACGTAGGTTATTTAAGTGGTTAGACTATTTGGAGTTCCCCCCTTCACTGCTCCTACAGGTCTGTTTGGCTGGTACAGCTGTGTGAAGTAAAGGGCTTCCTGGAGCTACACTGTTGTCACTTGGGGCAGACAGGGTTTTGAATATTCGTTCATGGAGACAACAGCCATGGAATGGTTGTGCATGTCCAGCTCTGTGGATACGCAATTTTCCCCTCATATGTACACAATTTGCTCAAGAACTCCAAAAACATCTGCATTTGGAAGCCTTGGACAGGAAGAGGAAGTGTATCCTAGCGCCGCTGGACAAAAGTTGAGTGCTTTAAACTAAAACAATTCTAAAAAGAAAAGAAAATGATTGTGGGTGGGCCGAGGAAGATGGCTGCGCTTGTCTCCAATTTTTTTTTTTTTTAAAAAATTGGCTTGAGAGCAATGGAGCTTTCCCATTGGCTCAAGCCATTCAATTGCGCTCAGTGCCTCTCCGAGGCACTGAAGAGCATTGATTCCAGAAGTAGGCAGACTTCAGTCTGACTCACACAGCCAGCTTGAGCTACTTAATCAGTGTAGCGTTCAGCTACGCAAAATTGCGTAGACTAGGCTGGCTCAGTGCTGCCGCTGCTGTGTGATGAATCACACTCGGCAAACTGAAAGAGAGAAGAAAAAATTAAGCGGATGACTGGAAGAAGGACGGTGAGGGAGCGTGGAGCAGGTGAGTATGAGAGCTTTTTTTAAAATAACATAATTTTATAGATTTAATATTTTAGCCACCTGAGACCTGACCCCACTGACTTAATGGCATGGCAGGTGAAGCCCTGCCTCACCTGCCGCCCCTGACTGCACAACCCTGCCCTGTACAGAAACTCGGACGGCGCTGCAATGGAGCTAAGCGGCTGTAAGGGCTGCACTATAACTGTCCCACAATAACAAGAGACAGCTTTCCATGCAATAAATAGCATGTGGAACATGGCGCCCACACATACCTGAGCCTCCTCTCCCAGGACACCAGCTCTGTCTCTACTACTCCTGTGTGTATCCTCCCCAGTCACATGGGGGTGTGAGCAGCCTCATGGAACCTGTAGTAAGGGGAAAGGGCCGGACATTCCCTGCACAGCCTCAGCTTCTCACACACAAAATTTCCTGCAAGACAGAATGGACGCACTCTGATGACATCACAGCTCATGCGATTGCAAGGGTCACGTGGTGCAGGAGCTGCTGCTGGGGAGGGGAATGGCAGACACTGAGCTGTCTGGATCCAGCACTGAGGGACAGGGAGGGAGACACAGCACGATCAGGCCATTCATTAACCCTTTATTCTGTAAAATACCTCCCAGCTGAGCACTGTTACACCTCTAGTACTGACGGGGTTAAATCCCATCTCTTTGTTCTACACCTAATGTTTCCATCCTATGTCCGTTTATCTGTATCTTGTTCCTTTTGATTATTGTAAAGCGCTGCAGAAACTGTTGGCGCTATATAAATGATGACAATAATAATAACATGAAGCTAAAGTTAGCTTCGTTTTCATCCAGTGTCTTATTGATAAAAAAGTATTACCGTAATTACTTTTTATTATTACTAAAAACCTATTTGTTTATTGGACATTTTTCCAAAAAAAAATATAAAGAAATCAATTTATATTCAAAACTGGAACCAATACTGCCCCCTCCCCCACCACGATCCATTCATTTCAAGGAGAAAAATATGAATAAGTAACAATGAGATTTTCTTTAGGGCTGAAACAACTAATCAATTAATCGACAGCTAATCAACAATGAAAATAGGTGCCAGGGGGCTATTTGGCCCCCCTAGGTTATTCCTTGCCCCCCACCATGGATCAGCATCCAGCTTCCCCCACATCTTTGGACTTCTGTATCTCCGGCCCCGTGAGGCAGAGTCTTGCCTTTCCAATGATCCCCAACATGACCATATTCAGTGTAACGACAAAATCATAAATAATAATATAAAAATGTAACAATTTTTTTCACAGGGTGGAAATAGCTCAGCAGTGACAGGGTTAATGGTCAGACTATATATTACATTGTATATGAAAAAGTGGGTTTATATCGCTGTTGAAGGGCGCTGCTTACACCTTGTAGATCGGTCAGGATCTTTGATACAGGGATGGTGGACTGTATGTTGCAATGCAAACAGTGTGGATGTATCAACGTCTGGAAGTATATTTGCTATTTGTTGGTAGCAATATCGGACGTGGGCAGTAGTGGGTAGTACGTGCCTTGAAATGAGTAAAAGGGGGGGGTGGATAGGTCTTGAATGGATGTAGTCTGATATTAAAATATGTAAAAATCTGCACTTAAATGGAAAAAATTCCTCTTTATGTTGTGCTGCTATCTTGTGGCGAAAAAGAGGTCTTATCTCTCTCTAATGTCTATTCCTTGTGTTGTACTGCCACCTTGTGGCCGGAAAAATATTGTCTCTCTGTGATGGATTTATTCTTGCAATGTGTCCGTGATCTCGCAGAAGATGCGCTGTCTCTCTCTTCAGTTCCGCCGGGTCTTAACCTCATGGGAATGAATGGAGAAAGAGGACATAGCGCAATTCTGTGATACAGGTAGAATAGATGGATGATAGAGGTATCTTACTCACGTGGACAGGAGCCTAGGATATATCAGGCTCACTCTTACTGGCATCTATGGCCCATAGAGGTGGCCAAATTCCCTTCTTTACTCGTCACCTCTTTCCTCGTCGGCTGTATTCAGTATAGCTGTAAAGCAAAGCCTCAGGGAGGAACTGGTTCTCAGGAACAAAACAGGATACAAGTAAAGTAAAATAAAGGGATTTACTATTAAAAAAGAATTTTAACAATATGTGTAAACAGGGGATATATCCAGGACGCGTTTCGCCAGAATATGGCTTCCTCAGCTGGATAGTGTGATGTTCGATGTCCGTTTCTTATATACTCTTCG
The DNA here is from genome assembly GCA_009667805.1 of Leptobrachium leishanense. Taxonomy (NCBI): domain Eukaryota; kingdom Metazoa; phylum Chordata; class Amphibia; order Anura; family Megophryidae; genus Leptobrachium; species Leptobrachium leishanense. The sequence goes on along the minus strand of CM019068.1, from coordinate 149,310,565 downwards.
GTAGTAGTCCTTGTTGATTGGTTCTTCCTACTTTCATTTTCGTTTTTTGCGCGCTTTTTCTGCGCATGCGCACCGCGGTCCGTGTGGGTTGATGGATCACGTGTGTTTTTCAGCCAATCAGTGTGTTTAGAGTCTTAGAGGGACGATCTCCGTTCGCAGTTTGTTTCATTCTGTGTGAACTTCGTTGTCTCTACCTAAAGGGTGCTGTGTGACCTTAATTGGAAGTGATTCGAAAGTGTGATTTATTAAAATGACTTCAGGTCTGCTGGGACAGGAGATCCTTAATTTGAGGGTTGTTTGCAAGGAGCTGTGAGGTCTTGATTGAGGGAGAATTTTATTTTAATTTGAGAGCCTTGGGTCATGTCTGTTATGAGGTCCTGACCATAGAGTTTGTGGGGGGATTGCCAGCAGAGATGTGGTGGGTCGTTCTGACAATTTATTCGTTTCACTTGCGGAATACTGGGAATTAAATTGGAAGATGTTTTGCCTCTTGATCTCTCTGAATTGGGATGAATCTTTTCTACAGAGTGGGGGGGGGGAGAATTAGTTTTTCTTATTTTATTTCGCTCTTTATGGGGACGGATTTCTATCGTTAAGGGTGGGATGTCCTTAGTTCCGAGGTTGTATAGGCACATGTGTGTATTCAAATGTATATTGGTGGATGTTATAAAATAAGGAGTGTGGCTAATTATGATGGTTATATTCGATTGTCTATTAACCGACTCATGATTCGAGCCTAGGTTGGTATCTATATAGGGTTTTTTAAGGGGTCGGATATTACTTAGTTGCGGAAAAATTGTTGGAATCTGTTGCTTGCAGATGGAAGTTGTATAATGGTTAGATTAGTGTTGGATGGTATTTGATGGAAGAATGACTTATCGATGTTATTTATAATGTTACAGAAAGTGGCAGAGTTCAAAGTCCATATTTAGACCTTTCGGATGCATGGTGTCAAATTCGTAAATACATTTCATTTCTTCCTGTCCTATTCTTTTCGCCAAATCTCCGCCTCTTTTTCCATTTCGGATTTTCTTGATGGCTATGAACTCCAGGTTTCTTGGGTTGCAGTTATGCATCTTTTTGAAGTGGGTGGGTACGCTGTGTGTTTCTAAACCTTTCTCAATGTTTCTGATGTGTTCTCTAATTCTTACACCTACGGCTCTTGTGGTTTTTCCGACATATTTGAGGCCACACGGGCAGATGAGAAGATATATCACATTAGTCGAGAAGCAGGTGAGTAAGTCTTTGATTTTTCATTCTCCTCTTCTATTGGTGACTTTAGTGATATGCCTTTTTTTGTTTCCAGTACTTCGACAACTTATACAGTTCCCGCAGCCATAGAATCCTCCTTTTTGTTTAAAAGGGTGGTTTCCTTTTTTTGGTGCGTGTTCACTGGTAGTTAGTCGGGATCTTAAGTTTTTTGTTCCTCGGCAGACGAATCTGGGTTTAGTTGGTAATATTTCCTGTAGCATCGGGTCTTCCCGAAGAATCGGCCAGAATTTCCTTACTATGTTTTTGAAGTCTTGATCTTGTTGACTATACGTGAATATCATTGGTACCCCTTCTTGCGACTGGTCTTGCAAGTTCTTTCCTTTGTATTTGAGGTAATCTTGTCGATTTACTTTTGCTACTTCTTCCTTGATTTTTTCCAGCCTCTGTTGATCGTAGCCTTTTTCTATGAAATCTGATGTCAGCTTTGATGCTTGGATGGTGTAGTCCGTCAGTTTGGAACAATTTCTCCTCATTCGGATAAACTGACTTTTTAGTACTCCCTCCAGCCATCTGTTAAGGTGGCAGCTGTCTTTGCCAATGAAACTGTTTGAATCTACTGGTTTGAAGAATGTCCGCGTGTGGATGGTATTCCCTTCTGGAAAAATAGTTAAATCCAGAAAGTTAATAGTTTCTCTGCTCCATACTGTATCCAATTGGATGTTGGGATCCTGTGCGTTGAGTTCTCTTAGAAATACTTCCAGTTTTTCTTCTCCTCCATTCCAAATCAGGAAGAGGTCATCGATATATCTTCTGTATATCACGATGTCATTTTCTCTTTCTTTAAGGATGTTTTTTTTCCCAATTATCCATATACAGATTTACGAAATTTGGGGCAAATCGCGTTCCCATGGCGGTTCCTTTTGTTTGTAAGTAATATTCGTCGTTGAAGGAAAAGTAGTTGTTTTTGAGGATTAGTTTTATCCCCTCCAATATGAAGGTTTTCTGTTCACTCGGTATGTCGCTCTCTTTATCTAGGTGGACTTTTACTGCTTCTATTCCATTTTCATGTGGGATGCTGCTATATAGAGATCTCACATCACTGGTAACCAAGATGTAATTTTCTTTCCAAGTTATTTTTTCTAATTCTTTGATGATATTTAGTGTGTCTTTCAAGTGTGCTTCTGTTTTTGAAACTATAGGTTGCAGGAGTTTATCAATATATTCCGAAATTCTGCTTGAAATGGAATCTATACCTGATATGATGGGTCTTCCTGGTGGGTTGTTTGCGTCTTTATGTATTTTTGGTAGGTGGTAGAAGGTAGGTCTTACGGGATGGGTGATTTTGAGGTAATGATATTCCTTATCATTTATTATACCTGCCTCATGTCCCTCATCCAGGTATTTATAGAATCTTTCTTTTATCTCTTCTGTTGGATCTTTTTTCAACTTTTGATACGTGCTTGGATCATTTAGTATTTTCAATGATTCTTTCTCGTACCTTTCTGTCGTCTGGATGACTATACCACCCCCTTTATCCGCTGGTTTGATCACGATAGTGTTGTCATTTCTAAGTTCATCTAATGCTTCTCGCTCTTTTCTCGACAGGTTTTGTTTCTTGCCAATTTTTATCTTCTCCATTTCTCGGATGACCATTTTCTCAAACGTCGAGATTTCTGGAGTAATCATGGATCTTGGGAAAAATTTTGACTTTTCCTTTAAGTCTGTGTGTTTGTAGAATTGCATGGTTTCTGCTCTTTCTAGGGGTTTTTTTAGGAAGTACTTTTTAAGGCATAACTTTCTTTTGAATCTTTGGAGGTCTATGTATGTGTTGAAATGGTTAATGCCTTGTGTTGGTGCAAACTTGAGGCCCTTCTTTAGCACACTTTCTTGGTTGGTGTTCAGGGGTTTTCCTGAAATATTGAAGATGCCACCTGTGTTTTTATTGATAGGTGTTTCTTTTCTTTCTTTATTTTGTATTGTTCTCTTTTTTCCACCTCTCTTTCCTCTTGTTGTTCTCTTTTTTCCACCTCTCTTTCCTTTTATTCCCTTCTTGCCTTTTTTCCAGGTGATCTGTATTCTTCTTCTCTTTTTTCTGTTGCTTTCTTTAGCTCTGGACTCCATTCTAGGTGCGTGTTGTCCATCCTCCTTTTTCTCCGCTCTTTCGGCGTGGCAGGCCGAAAAACCTCATTCTCCTCTTCTCTCTCTGCCTCCTCTTTCGTTCTTGTGTTCTCATATTGGTTATGATGGTATACATTTTTTACTGTTGGGTGTTCTGGATTTCTCCTAGGCGTTCTCTTGTTTGGGTTTTTCTGATAGTTTTCTTTTGGTCTCCAGTTGTAGTTTCTGGACCCTCTTCTGTATTCATTATTTTGTCTATATGAGAATCTTCTATTGTTCCATCTTTGACGATGGAGCGGGATATTTGGATGATATAAATCATGATTCCTTGCATTCCAAGTTTTTTGGATGGGATATCGTTTCTCTCTGAAGGACATCTTCCTATATTTGGGCTGTTGCCTATGTCTGCGTGGAGTCATGGCGATCCGATGGTTTACGTTTGGTGTTGGATCTGGTATTTCCTCATATGGGTCTTGGTCATCTTCTATTTCTGTCTTTTCTATTTTGGCTGCTGCTTGCCATACATCTCCTTTGCTATAGTCGTTCTTATCTCTCATGTATTTCTTTCTCTTCTTCTTTATAAGATCTTCTTCTAATTTGGTGAGGATGCATTCCATTTTTTCGGTGAAAGCATTTATTATCCCTTCTTGAGTTGACCCCACAAGCTCTTTATTTGCTGACTCTATCTGTTGGTTTGGCTCTTCTAAATTATATTTTCTTTCCTCAATAATCACCTCCATGGTGTGTATGGAGAAGCTTTCCAGCATTTTGCTCCATTTGTCTAGAAATGGCTCCCTCTCATTTCCTAATGCTGGCCCCTTGGAGAAGCGTAAGCCTCTAGGGACAATCTTATCTCTTGTGTATTTTTCGAGTGAAATGATTTCCCATTTTAGTCTTAGCTCTTTTTTGAGGGTTTTTTCTAAATTTCTCATCATCTCCTCTCTGTTCACTGGTTGTGTGGATACATCTTGATTGATCCATTCATCTAAAAAGAGGTCTTCTTTAAGATTACCAAATTTTTTTCTGAAATCCATTTTTAAGATGGTTTTTATGGTTGATGTGATCAAATTGATGTCACTAAAAGCCTTGCTGCCTGGAGTTTGTGCGAAACTGGAATATGTATGAAAGAATGTGGAGTGAAACTCTTTATTGGCGCTTGTTAATAGTGTGCGTGTGGTATTAGCTGCTGCTCTTTTGGCGATATGATGGCACCGTTTCGCTGGTACCTGATATTGTATATGAAAAAGTGGGTTTATATCGCTGTTGAAGGGCGCTGCTTACACCTTGTAAATCGGTCAGGATCTTTGATACAGGGATGGTGGACTGTATGTTGCAATGCAAACAGTATGGGTGTATCAACGTCTGGAAGTATATTTGCTATTTGTAGGTAGCAATATCGGACGTGGGCAGTACGTGCCTTGAAATGAGTAAAAGGGGGGGTGGATAGGTCTTGAATGGATGTAGTCTGATATTAAAATATGTAAAAATGTGCACTTAAATGGAAAAAATTCCTCTTTATGTTGTGCTGCCACCTTGTGGCGAAAAAGAGGTCTTATCTCTCTCTAATATCTATTCCTTGTGTTTTACTGCCACCTTGTGGCCGGAAAAAATATTCTCTCTGTGATGGATTTATTCTTGCAATGTGTCCGTGATCTCGCAGAAGATGCTCTGTCTCTCTCCTCAGTTCCGCCGGGTCTTAACCTCATGGAAATGAATGGAGAAAGAGGACATAGCGCAATTCTGTGATACAGGTAAAATAGATAGATGATAGAGGTATCTTACTCACGTGGACTTCTGTATCTCCGGCCCCGTGAGGCAGAGTCTTGCCTTTCCAATGATCCCCAACATGACCATATTCAGTGTAACGACAAAATCATAAATAATAATATAAAAACGTAACAATTTTTTTCACAGGGTGGAAATAGCTCAGCAGTGACAGGGTTAATGGTCAGACTATATATTACATTGTGTATTAGTTTCGCTTTTTGTCTTGATCTAGTTGTATATTAAGAGTTAATGGGCAGGCTTCAACGCTCACAGTATACATTTTATTTTTCCTTTATTAATAGAATTTTAGGAGTTAATGGGTAGGCTACATGCCCCACAGTGTATTAATTTCATGTTTTCCCTTGATTACTGGCATTTTAGGAGTTACTGGGTAGGCTACATGCCTGACAGTGTATTCATTTCAGGTTTTCCCTTGATTAATAGCATTTTAGGGGTTAATGGGTAGGCTACATGCCTCACAGTGTATATATTTCATGTTTCCCCTTGATTACACCCAGGACCTACTTGAAAACGAGAGAAATCTCAATGTATCGTTCCTGGTAAAATACTTTATAAATAAATAAATTACTGGCATGTTATGAGTAAATGGATGGGCTACATGCCCCACAGTGTATTCATTTCATGGTATCCCTTGATTAATGGTATTTTAGGGGTTAATGTGTAGGTTACATGCCTCACTATTATTTATTATGGAAGTTAGAATCTAACTTCTTTTGTCACATTTTGGCGCAAATCGGCGCGGAGTCGCGATTTAAACATGGAGGTGACTGACATCTTGGATGTCAGCCAGGCCTCCTGGTCCCCCCCACCCACTGACATCCCCACCATGTGTGTGAGGATATGAGTGGGCCAGTTAACCCCCTAGCTGCCAAGGGGAGATATGTTTGGTATCCAAAGGATCCCCCTGACTAGGTTTGGTGAAAAAAAAGCTAAAAGCAAAAAAAAATTTAAAAATATTTGTTTTTTTTTAAAAAAAAAAATTTGTCTGGGGGGGGGGGTTTAGTTAAATAGGACGTAGGCTGTCATCTAAAAATAATAGGCATATAACGGTCAGAATGAGCTCAGCGCGCATATGTGAACTGGCTCAACAGTGAAGGGGTTAAAAAGCAAAAACACGTAAAAATTGGGTATTTCTATTCTCGGGGCAAAATTGTGAAACTATTTAGCTGGGGTCTTTTTTGGCGGTTGTAGATTTTGGGGATTAAATTACGAAAAAGTCGGTTTTTACCATTTTTAATCCTCAGATTTCATATTTTTTTATAGTAAATTATAGGATATGATGGAAATAATGGTATTTTTAGAAAGTCCATTTAATGGCAGGAAAAACTATGTGTAATATGTGTGGGTTGCATAAACAAGTAAGAGGAAAATTTGACCTAAACAAAAAGCGCAGAAACGTAAAAACAGCAGCGTTCACTAAAGGACGGATTTGTGTAAAAGCGCCCGGTCACTAAGGGTGTTAAAATTCCATATGCGTATTTGAAGGAGCCAATTGGGGCTCAGTAACATGTGAGTTTGAAATTGGTTTACTTGCTCTATTCTTCCACTGTATGGTTGCAGTATTATGCTAGGGGCATCCATGGTATATATTTATCTATACTACAAGAAGGCTCAACAGGAGTTCCGTGGTGTAATGAAGGGGTTGATGGGCAAATTAAAAAACATTAAGACCCATACTGAACTGCCACCCAGAGCCAGCTGTGAGCTCAATAAAATGTGAGTTGGATGTGTGTATATTTAATGCCAACAATTTGAACCTACGATCTGCGCAATCGCTGTTTTCATCTCTCCCGCAGCGCTCCTGGTAGACACTACCTATAAGGGGTGAATTTTAGAAGAAGGAACTTCTGAATCCCTAATATGGACATGCATTGTATGTAGTTTCTGCGAACAGGTAGGCTTATGCTAAGTGGCGCTGCATTTTCAATGTTAGACTTTTTGCTGCAAGTGAAAAAAAGGATTGCTTTAGGCTTTTTTCAGAATTTTGTTAAATTTTAGGTTTCCTTATTTATTTTAAACCAAGGCTTTTTTTCCTTTGCTGAACGCATCTGTATTATTTTCTTTCAGCCCAGCTGCTTTCAGCAATGAATACAGTCAGGGTTATTCAGAGAGAGGTGAAAACCAGGAGAATTGCCAGGAGAACAATCTAGACCAAATACCCGTTTTGGAAAGGGAGATAAATGGGAGAATTTTTCTGGTTTGGCTATTTTGACCTAGAATTTTCACTTCTCCAGTCATTCTCCTGGTCAGCAACATAGATAGCTCCGGATCCCCGCAGGACTGCTGTCCATGGTGCTGATTCAGAACCATGGACAACAGCCCCGCGGGAATCTTGAGCTATCTATGGTACTGAAACATACAGGGCTATTGAGAGAGAGGTGAAAACCTTGAGAATTGGCAGGAGAATGAACAATCTAGACTAAATAGCCAATTTGGAAAGGGAGATAAATATATTTTGACCTAGAATTTTCAATTCTCCAGTCATTCTCAAGGTTTTCACCTCTCTCTGAATAGCCCTGATAGTATTCACTATATGAACGCAGGCGGACTGAAAGAAAATAAAACAGCTGCGTTCAGCAAAGAAAAAAAAAGCCTTGTTGCTTTAAAATAAACTAGGAAACCTAAAGTTTAACCAAAAAATTCTCGAAAAATGCCTAAATAAGCCTTAAAAATAGACTTTTGCTGCAAATGAAAAGAATTACGTATGTTTGAATAAATATTTTATATTACTATTTAACCCTGATTTTCAGTGGTTCGTTCGACAGGATTAATCCGGGGAATCCTATAGGTCTCAATGGAAAAAAAAATAATCAATTTTTTATTTGTTTTTAATCATTTCGCTCCATTTTGTTTTTATTCGGATCATTTTTCATTCCGATATGGTTTCGTTATGCGACTGCAATTCATATTTTTGGCCAATTCGTTAATTTGGACGGCCGATTTTTCAGAAAGTAAAAAAAATAACGAAAACTGTGATTTTCATCCGAATTTGTATTCAGAACGAAACGCGATGCACAAGCACTCACTAGGGGGCTCTAAAGTCTGGACCATGGATAAGAATAAAACATTAATTATCTTTAAATGATAAGTAGAAGTTAACACATAGTAATCACTGATAAGGAAAAATCCTTAAAGCACAACAATAAAAGCACAATCAGGAAAATGCCTGTAGCTTCTAAATTATACACTTAATATCTGATACAGAAGTAAACGTTGTGATTAAGGATTTTTCCTTATTAGTGTTTGTCTTGTGATTTTTAAATGACAAGTAAAAGTTATGTTTTATTCTTATCCACGGTCCAGACGTTGGAGCCCCCTAGTGGGTGCTTGTGTATGGCAAATCCCAGAATGTATCTGACAGGTATATGAGGAAAGCGCCACTGTGGCAGAGGTCTTTTTGCGGCGGCGCTGGGCTTTCTAGCATGTGACAAGACCCCTTGTTTCAAACAACGCTGGAACAACAGTAAGAGAATTGCCACAGTTTAAGCTTTTTACATAAGACCAACGCTTCTAGCATTGTCTGCCGTAGTTTGACTTTTCTGTCTGCATTGTAGATGTCCACTGTAGTTGCAAAATAGGAAAAAGGTGCATAGTAAGTTACTGCCTTTATTTAAGGGATGATGTGAGGACTGGATGAAGTGGTTTTCACTTTCAGTACATTGAAGGGGTTTTCAGCTCCGTGACCAACAAGAGAAATCTAGTGGATATTCCACAAACTAAGGAAACATAACCTGCAACATCAAAAAGCATAAAAAACTTTGGACAGATACAACATAAAATCACCAGGTCGTGTGTACCGGACATAAAAACAAGAAAATAGGGGGACATTGCAACACAGAGCCCCTGCCTACAGCGATAATGCCCCAGGTAGCAGACTGGACAACACCCAGTATTAATGGACAGGTGTGTCTGTGCACAATAAATTGTGCCCCTGGTCAGTAAGCAGAAATACACACTTGCTAGGTAAGCATAGAAGACTTACCACCTAAACTAACCTCTCTTGCCCTCAAAGGATTTCTGGATGAGCCAAGAGAGACTTGCCAAACCCTTCCTACCGAATAACCCATTAGTGGCTCTCGATCAGTCTCAGCCACCACTGTGGGTAAATCCATCAAGGAACAGAACCAAAAGCTTTCACTACCCCTTACGAGAGGTCTATATAAAAGGTGGTGTATTCAGATAGAAAAGCATCAAAGTTGTTATTGAACGTTAAATATTAATGTAACAGGTTCATAAACAACATGCCTCACAGAAGATCGCTTTCATGTGGATGCAGACAACACATACACAGCTTCCGGAGTATATATTGCAGCGCTACTTATTAGATCTATAAATACCACTCAATTTACCAAAAGTAGGAACGCATGGACAGTAAAGAGAGGGAAAAAAAAGCTGGTTATTAAGTCTCAATAGTTCTGCTCATTACCAGGTGTCAATAATCTATACTATAATAGAATAAGCCTAAAAACGTCCGTCGCCAAAAGCCGTCTGCGCATGCGCGACGGACTTTTGAAAGCGGCCGTTAAAACACACAGGTAGCTGCGCGTGCCGGCCGCGTGAAAAAAAAAAAAAACGGCACGAGCCGCGCGCAGCTACCCGTGTTTACACGGCCGCCAGATGCCCCGATCCTCCAGCGCTGACCGTCCTCCGGCTGCCGGCGGGCCTCCAGGCTCAAGGGAGCCCCCGGCTCGGTTTGGGCCTACAGGCCCAGCCGAGCCGGGGACTCGCCTGAGCCTAGAGGTCCGCCGAATAGGCCGCCGGCAGTCGGTCAGCGCTGGAGGTTCGGGGCTGAAGTTCACAAAACATACTCACCTAAATCGGCCCCGATCCTCCAGCGGTGACCGGCTGCCGAGCGGGCTGCTCAGCCGGCCTCTAGGCTCAGGCGAGTCCCCGGCTCGGCTTGGGCCTACAGGCCCAGCCGAGCCGGGGACTCGCCTGAGCCTAGAGGGCGGCTGAGCAGCCCGCTCGCAAAACATACTCACCTAAATCCGCCCCGATCCTCCAGCGCTGAGCGGCTGCCGAGCGGGCTGCTCAGCCGGCCTCTAGGCTCAGGCGAGTCCCCGGCTCGGCTTGGGCCTACAGGCCCAGCCGAGCCGGGGACTCGCCTGAGCCTAGAGGGCGGCTGAGCAGCCCGCTCGCAAAACATACTCACCTAAATCCGCCCCGATCCTCCAGCGCTGAGCGGCTGCCGAGCGGGCTGCTCAGCCGGCCTCTAGGCTCAGGCGAGTCCCCGGCTCGGCTGGGCCTGTAGGCCCAAGCCGAGCCGGGGACTCGCCTGAGCCTAGAAGCCGGCTGAGCAGCCCGCTCGGCATCCGCTCAGCGCTGGAGGATCGGGGCCGAAGTTCAAAAAAAACATACATAACTCCATACGTCGTCCCTGAGCTCCAACGGGGACCGGCGGCCTGCTCGGCGGGCCTCCAGGCTCGGGCGAGCCCCCAGCTCGGTTTGGGCCTACAGGCCCAGCCGAGCCGGGGACTCGCCTAAGCCTGGAGGTCCGCCGAGCAGGCCGCCGGTCCCCGCTGGAGCTCAGGGACGAAATACCCATAACACAATCGAAAAATTCGGCCCAGAACTCCAGCGGTGACCTCCTCCGGTCGAGCGGGCTGCTCGACCGGCCTCCAGGCTCAGGCGAGCCCCCGGCTCGGCATGGGCCTACAGGCCCAGACCGAGCCGGGGACTCGCCTGAGTCTAGAGGCCGGCCGAGCAGCCCGCTCGGCCGGAAGAGGTCACCGCGGTACACAAAACATACATAACCCCCTACTGCGTCCCTGAGCTCCAGCGGTGACCGGCTGCCGACCGGCCTCCATGCTCAGGCGAGTAGCCAGCAGTTTGGCCGACTGTTGCAGGCTGCTCGGCCGGCCTCCTAGCATAGGCGAGCCCCCGGCTCAGCTGGGCCCGTAGGCCCAAGGCAAGCCGGGGGCTCGCTTAAGCTAGGAGGCCGGCCGAGCAGCCTGCTACAGCCCCAGCTGGAGTTCCGGGCCTATGTAGGGTGTAAGTTGCCAAAACATACTCACCCACATCGGCCCTTACATCCTCCAGCGATGGCGGTCTCAGCTCACAGCGCCCTCTATCTCTTTCTCAGTTGGTCGCCGGCATGATGTCACGAAAGCCTTTGACCCGGGGTCAAAGGCTTTCGTGACATCATGCCGGCGACCAACTGAGAAAGAGAGAGAGGGCGCTGTGAGCTGAGACCGCCATCGCTGGAGGATGTAAGGGCCGATGTGGGTGAGTATGTTTTCAACTGGCGCAGGACTCGAGGCCGATGTAGGTGAGTATATGCTCTCAAAACCCACCCTTTATAGCTCGGCCGGTATCCAGGATTAAGGCAAGCCCCCGGTTCGGCTTGGGCCTAGAGGCCCAGTCGAGCCGGGGACTCGCCTGAGCCTCCCGGCCCAGGCGAGTCCCCGGCTCGGCTGGACCTCTAGGCCCACGCCAAGCCGGGGGCTTTCCTTAAGCTTGGATACCGGCCGACTTAGAAAGGGTGGGTGTTGAGAGCATATACTCACCTACATTAGCCCGGAGCTCCAGCGGTGGTTGTCACAGGCTGCTCGGGCGGCCTCCAAGCTCAGGCGAGCTCCCGGCTTGCCTTTGGCCTACAGGCCCAGGTGAGCCGGGGGCTCGCCTGAGCTAGGAGGCCGGCCGAGCAGCCTGTGACAGCCACCGCTGGAGCCCCGAGTCAATGTAGGGGGATTGTAGGCTAAACATACTCACCCACATGGGCCCTTAGCTTCTCCGGCGATGGCGGTCCCGTTTGCAGCGTCCTCTCTTTCCGCTGGTCGCCGGCATGATGTCACGAGCCCTTTGACCCTGGCATGTTGACCCGGGGTCAAAGGCTTTCGCGACGTCATTTCCGGCGTCCAATGGAGATTGAAGATGCTGGAAGCGGGCTGACCATCGCTGGAGGAGCTAAGGGCCCATGTGGGTGAGTATGTGTACATCGGCCCGTAGCTCAACCGGTGGCAGTCATTCGACTGTTGCAGGCTGGTCGGCCGGCGTCCAGACTCAGGACAGTCCCCGGCTCGGCTGGGCCTGTAGGCCCAAGCCGAGCCGGGGGCTGTCCTGAGTCTGGAGGCCGGCCGACCAGCCCGCTCAGCTGGAGGAGGTCACCGGTCGAGCTCTGGGCTGATTTATGGGCGTAAGTTTTGGGTATTTAGTCCCCGATTCTCCAGCGGTGACCGGCTGCCGAGCGGCCTGCTCGGCCAGGCTCAGGCGAGTCCCCGGCTCGGCTGGGCCTGTAGGCCCAGGCCAAGCCGGGGCCTCGCCTGAGCGTGAAAGCCGGCCGAGCAGGCCGCTCGGCAGCCGGTCACCGCTGGAGCACAGGGACGCATTAGGGGGATATGTATGTTTAGTGTACCACGGCCTCTGATTCCCCAGCGGTGACCTCCTCCGGCCGAGCGGGCTGCTCGGCCGGCCTCTAGACTCAGGCGAGTCCCGGCTCGGCCTGTAGGCCCAAGCCGAGCCGGGGGCTCGCCTGAGCCTGGAGGCCGGCCGAGCAGCCCGACCGGAGGAGGTCCCCGCTGGAGTTCAGGGCCCATGTATCTGAGTATGTTATGGTTATTTCGTCCCTGAGCTCCAGCGGGGACCGGCGGCCTGCTCGGCGGACCTCCAGGCTCAGGCGAGTCCCCGGCTCGGCTGGGCCTGTAGGCCCAAACCGAGCCGGGGGCTCGCCTGAGCCTGGAGGCCCGTCGAGCAGGCCGCCGGCCCCGCTGGAGCTCAGGGACGACCTATGGGGCTATGTATGTTTTTTTTAAACTTCGGCCCCGATCCTCCAGCGCTGAGCGGCTGCCGAGCGGGCTGCTCAGCCGGCCTCTAGGCTCAGGCGATTTCCCGGCTCGGCTGGGCCTGTAGGCCCAAGCCGAGCCGGGGGCCCGCCTGAGGCTGGAGGCCGGCTGAGCAGCCCGCTCGGCAGCCGGTCACCGCTGGAGGATCGGGGCCGATTCAGGGAAGTATTTTTTTTTAACTTTCACCCAGCCAGGTGCGCGCGCATCCCACCGCCGCAAGAACACCAAAAGCGTCTTGCGAGGTAGGATGCGCACGCAGCTGGCTCAACGCGCGCCTCCCGCCAAAACAGTTTGTGGAGTTTGCGCGCGCCTCCCGCCGCTGATCCACCAATGAAAGCGCGCGAAATCACCACAAGAAATCTGAGCCACGGCACGAAGCACAGCACCGAGCGCAGAGCCCAGCCAGGAGCACAGAGCCCAGCACAGCAGAAAATTAAAGAACAAAGCAAAAGAAAATACAGGAGTGTATAAAAGAGGCACAAATCACTATATACGCTAGTAAACCCAGCACATAGCCAAGCACATAGCCGAGCACAACTGACTAAACGCCACAGAGCCAAGCACATAGCCGAGCACAACTGAATAAACGCCGCAGAGCCAAGCACATAGCCGAGCACAACTGAATAAACGCCGCAGAGCCAAGCACATAGCCAAGCACAACTGAATAAACGCCGCAGAGCCAAGCACATAGCCGAGCACAACTGAATAAACGCCGCAGAGCCAAGCACATAGCCGAGCACAACTGAATAAACGCCACATAGCCGAGCACAACTGAATAAACGCCGCAGAGCCAAGCACATAGCCGAGCACAACTGAATAAACGCCACATAGCCGAGCACAACTGAATAAACGCCACATAGCCGAGCACAACTGAATAAACGCCACAGAGCCAAGCACATAGCCGAGCACAACTTAATAAACGCCGCAGAGCCAAGCACATAGCCGAGCACAACTGAATAAACGCCGCAGAGCCAAGCACACCACACTTTTCAATAGACTGCCCTCTGGGCAGGCTTTACATCTAGTCAACCATAAAGCAAGAGATTCTCACTAAATCATTTCAACTCTACGCGTTTCGCCGATCCACTCAGCATCTTCAGGAATAAGCAGAATGAATGTCTGCACACACGGTCAAACAATTCTGGCAATCTGGCCACATTCTCAGGACTAGTTTTATAGGGTTGCTCATTTCCCTTACCCACCACAGGTGAGTGAGATCGCTACCTACAAGCTCACTCACACTGGGGGGGAGGTGGTGCATGTCTAACAGCATGATTAAGACCTGGTTACCTGCTATTCCCTGGATGTGGGAGGTTCAGATAGGCCAGCTGTGTTATCATGAATAGCCACTTGTGCCATATTGGCTTCGGATTGGGTCTGGTATAGTGCAGCTTAGTACCGCATTTCTTCCCCTTAGAAATAGAATCTGTGGGAAGCCGCGGCTGCCATCTTGGCTCCAGGCTAGGTAGTATGCGCATGTGTCTGGACATGACTCCGCCTCTTTGTCGTGCTTTGGCGCAATCAGTGTCATGCATGTGTATGAGCCCTAGCGCCATCTTGGCTTCCTGGTAAACGAAGTGTGCATGCATCTAGGTGTGATTCCGCCCATTGCATTATGTGTTCTGACACGATTTGTTTGGCGCATGCATGGGAGGCCCGGGAGCCATCTTGGATACAGGCAAATGATCCTACACAGACGGGGCTAGAGTCCATAGGTCATTACCCTCCCAGGCTCCCTATAATCCACCTCAATAATGTTAGTGTAACTGAAGACTGCATCACAAGGGGACATATTTATGGCCACCACGGTTTTAAGGGGGCCTCTAGGGTCTAAGACTCTACAACGTGGGGATATGAAGGTTTATAAAGGGAGCCATCCATTAAAAAGGAGGATGTACTTCTTGGTTCCACTCTGCTAGTGGAGTCCAGAAATCAAGCCCTAAAGAAAGAATATCAGAAAAGCAATCTCATATAAATGATGAAAAAGTAAAGCCTTCATTAAGGCCATGTGGTTGTAAAGTTTTCGCGCGGTATAGTCAGTATGCCTCCCACTGTAAAAGCTTATGGTCCCAAAACTCCTCCCTTAGGTCCCAATGAAAAGTTCAACCTCCAAGAATTTAATATCATCGGGGGAATTATTAGGATGAACTCTTAAATGTCTTGAAACTGGGGTTTCTTTCAAGTATCGTGTAGAATGTGCATGTTCAATGATCCTTGTTTTAGACTTCCTAATGGTTTTCCCAACGTATTCATTACCGCGGAGCATTCCATTAAGTAAACAAGTCGAGTTGCATGCGAAGCGGTTTCTAACCTCAAATTTTTCCTGATCGAGGCTGTCATGAAAGCGATCAGAGGGATTCGCTCTAGGTTTGCACGTATCACATCTCCCACATTTAAATATGCCAGGCTTTTTACGCTGTAACCAGGTATCTAGAGGAGTAGGGCAAAGTTTATAACCCCTCCTTGTTGTAAAGGACGCAACGGGTAAGATCACTTTCTCCAGGTCCTTTTTTGTCAGGTATGCAAGACCGTGGTGATTTTATGTTGTTTCTATCCAATTTCTTTATGCTTTTTTGATATTAAAAGTTAGGTTTTAAAGTAGGTTTACTTCATTTGTGGAATATTCGTTAATATTAAGGGTTACCCCCTAAGCTATTGAAGTAACCATATTAAGTCATTCGAGTAGTACCATTCTAACTACTTACCAGGCATTTTTTTGTTTTTTGTCTAGCTGGAACAATTTTATGTGTCACAAGATATAAGGCACGAGGGCAACGTTTAACTCAGAGCTCATTTTAAAAATTTCTCTTTTGTGAATCTTTTTATGTGAGGCAAGATGTGAGGCCTGTTTGAAACATTTCCCACATTCTGTGCATTTAAATGGTTTTTCTCCTGTGTGAATCATTTTGTGTGTTCCAAGATGTGATGCCCGATTGAAACATTTCCCACATTCAGCGCATTGAAATGGTTTTTCTTCTGTGTGAATCCTTTTATGTGATGCAAGATTTGAGGCATAGGAAAAGCATTTTGCACATTCAATGCACTTAAATGGCTTTTCTCCTGTGTGAATGATTTTATGGGTTGCTAGAGTTGAGGCTTGTTTGAAACATTTCCCACAATCTGTGCATTTAAATGATTTTTCTCCTGTGTGACTCATTTTATGTGCTGCAAGATGTGAGGCTTGTTTGAAACATTTCCCGCATTCGGTGCATTTAAATGGTTTTTCTCCTGTGTGAATCCTGCTATGTTTTACCAAAGAAGAAGACATAGTAAAATCTTTCCAACATTCAGAGCATTTAAATGGTTTTTCTCCCGTGTGACTCATTTTATGTGCCGCAAGATATTCGGCCCGATTGAAACATTTCCCACATTCATTGCATTTAAATGGCTTTTCTCCTGTGTGAATCCTGTTATGTTTTGTCAAAGATGAAGCCATAGTAAAACCTTTCCCACATTCAGAACATGTAAATGGTTTTTCTCCTGTGTGAATCATATTATGTGTTGCAAGATTTGAGGCCTGAATGAAACCTTTCCCACATTCAGAGCATTTAAATGGCTTTTCTCCTGTGTGACTAATTTTATGTCTTGCAAGATTTGAAGCCCGATTGAAACATTTCCCACATTCAGTGCATTTAAATGGTTTTTCTTCTGTGTGAATCGCTGTGTGTGTTGCAAGCATTGAGAGCGAAGTAAAAATTTTCCCACATTCAGGCCTTTCAAATATTTTTTTCCCTGTATGAAGACTCTGATGCTTTTTTAGAGCAACTTGTTTTGTAAACGGTTTCTCACGTTTAGAACATAAGAATGGTTGCTCCTCTGTGTGAAGATGTTGGGGGATAAAGGCTGACTCCGGATTAGAATTCCCCCACAAAAAGGTGAAAATGACTTTTCTTTGCAATCTGTTTCAGGCATCACAAGGTCAGACTTAGAATATGATGCTTTCCCCATGTCAGAAGAAGCTGAACATCCTTCGTAATTTAGGTCTGTGAGATTTTCTTCTTCCCAAGAGGCCGGTTCCTGCTTAATATCACTAGGTGAATATTCTGTACATTCTATGGTTGAATAATTGGTTTTATTTGGGACTTGTTCTTCTCCAGAAGCCAGGGATTCTTGGTCAGTATTCGTTGCAGATTCAGCTCGTCCTTTTGTTTGCTTGTTAAGATGCTGCTCCACATTATTGGTTATAGATTTATTTCCAGAATCAGATAAAGAAACCGGAGTGTGCGATTCACCAGATACAGATTTATCTATTGAAAGGGAAAATCACATTAACACGTGAGAAGTTCATTCAGGAACAATTCTATCAGACGCACAGCGAACATTTCAGTTTGTTGTTTGGACACATTTCTCTAGTGTTTGACACAAAGATTATGAGAATTAAACCTTCTCTTACCAAGTGCCATAACTGGCCGGTGATTTTCCCTCGTGATGTCTTCGTAGAGATCATTGTGTCCTTCTAAATACTCCCACTCCTCCATGGAGAGATAGACAGAGACCTCCTCACATCGTATAGGAACCTGACACACACACAATGACACAGTGACCATCCAGAAACAACCCTTAGTGTTATTGTATAATATCCCATTCCCAGCAGCCTCACCTCTCCAGTCAGCAGACGGATGATCTTATTGGTCAGTTCCAGGATCTTCTCATTGTTTTGCTCATGGATTCCTGAGTGAGGTGGAGGCTCCGTATTGAAGCTTTGGGTCCTGCAGTATCCTCGGTATGATATTTGGGGGGCAGTGCTATCCGTGACCATCTCATGGATCTTCACCACCTTATGATCCTAAACAATGAAAGTGACAGCAATATAGAGATGGAACAAAATAGAGCTGAATCTGGTACATACTTCTTCCATATATTTGTTTCTAGCGCCATTTACACTAACCCTATCCGGGTTTTTGTCTTAGCAATATAAACATTTTCAAGCCCTGGGAGTCCCTGATATTTCACTGTGCTCTTATTTCCATAGTGTGCTGTATGATATGCTGTAACCTTTATTGACATAGGACAGGCATTAAAGGGAACCTGTCATGGGCAAGGTAAATTTTGCCCATTTGACAGGACATCCTCCCTTTAATATAGGATAGTGTTTTCATTCAAAGATTCCCTCTCTCCCAAAGTAAAGCACCTTGCTTAAAACAAAGGGACTGCTGCGAGCATGAGCGCCATCCTACAAGACAGTCCCACACTCATTCTATTTGTCGCGCTGGCTGTCACTGACAGGTCGAGAAGAGCAGCACCTGCCCTTTCAAACTTTTAGCCATGATAGCGGCACATTAAGATGATGCTACTAGTGATCTGCCCTTTGAAAGGTCTCAGTATCAAACAGCTCCAGGGTTGTTCTTATACTTTATTTATAAGATTTTGCTTCACACAGTGAACAGCAGAGTAAAATAAGGGAAGGGTTTCACAGGTTCAACTCAATATCACAAGAGCAATGTAACAGAATACCCTGATCAGACACAGCATTATAACAATGGCGCCTGTCAAGTGGTGGGATATATTAAGCAGCAAGTGAACAGCCAGTTCTTGAATCCCATGTGTTGGAAGCAGGAAAAATGGGAAAGTGAAAAGATCTGAGTGACTTTGACAAGGGACAAATAGTGATGGCCAGACAACTGGGTCAGAGCATCTCCAAAACGACAAATCATGTCGGGTTTTCCCAGATTGCAATGGTTAGTACCTACGAAAGGCGGTGCAAGGAATGAGAACCAGCAAACTGGCATCAAGATCGTGAGCGCCTGAGGCTCATTGAAGCTCATTGGGAGTGAAGGCGAGCCCATCTGTTGACACAGAAGAGCTACTATTTCTACTACTGTTTCGATTAGACGGTTGATCTGCCGGGAACCCCAGTGTCATGCATGTTCCATGTAAGTGGGTATATCGCAACAGAGCAGACATTAGGTTGCATAGTGTAGGATCTGATGTTGGGGTTCATTGGCGCTGTGGCAAGCTTATGCAATATGTGTGTGTCAAGAAACATGCCGCTGCAAGAAGACCTGAACTGTGACCATTCCAGCCTGACAGCCCTTTTCTTTCTATGCCTGCATTCCCCAGGCTAGCAATGCAGCAACCACAGGTGCTTCAATCACTGTCCTGTGCTTCATCCCTACTTAAGGGTGGACCTCCCATCTTGCAGTGCTTCCGTATTAATAGGCATTTGCTCACTACTGACTAGCCCTTGAAAGTTCCCCCAGAAGCCTACTCCCCCTGTCTCAGGACCCTCCAAGCCGTGTCCTGTCTCAGGACCCTCCAAGCTGTGTCCTGTCTCAGGACCCTCCAAGCCGTGTCCTGTCTCAGGACCCTCCAAGCCGTGTCCTGTGTCAAGACCCTCCAAGCCGTGTCCTGTGTCAAGACCCCCCAAGCCGTGTCCTGTTTCAAGACCCTCCAAGCCGTGTCCTGTTTCAAGACCCTCCGAGCCGTGTCCTGTCTCAGGACCCTCCAAGCCATGTCCTGTTTCAAGACCCTCCAAGCCGTGTCCTGTTTCAAGACCCTCCAAGCCGTGTCCTGTTTCAAGACCCTCCAAGCCGTGTCCTGTCTCAAGACCTGTCTGCTCCAGCAACCCACATGCATCTACTAGAGATCCAGCTCCTACTCAAAAACTACTGCTAAAGACTCCTGCTAAAGAGATGAGGAAGTGGGATAACTCCCATGAAACGCATCAGATGTATTTAGTGGTCTAATTTTTACCAATAAATTTTATCCACTGCTGAGTCTGGAGAATCCATTGGGCCGTTTTAACCTCGCTCCTGCTGCTGTGGACATCACAAGGAATTGATGATTGAATCGCCAAGCTATCAGCTGGGGGATGCAGATTGAGAAAGGAGAGGAAACCATGAAATAACCAGAGAAGTAGATGAGTAAACCCTGCATTATATACTATGTGCCTGTATTCATTATACATCTTGTGAGTGCATTTCTTGAAGGGGCTTGAACTGCCACATTAACCCGCAGTGTTGTGCTAGAATTGTCCATTTCTATTTTTCCATTTAGTGGTTTCCCATTTATTATTATTATTCTATACCTTTCTGATCACGTCGGATCGAGGAGACGTGAGGGAACCCCTAAAGATACGTATTGTATCTAGGGTTGCACCGATACCGATACTAGTATCGATATCGTGCCGATACCGGGTACTGCAGGAGTACTTGGTACTCGTGCAGTACCCCCGATATTTTTTTCCGATACCGGAAGTCGGCATTGAGCCGGCATCCTAGGGGCTTGGGCGGCTGTCGAATGCTCTATCGGCATTCGGACAGGCCCTGCAGCTGCTCTCCGCCCTTTGTTATATACTTACCTTCCTTCAGCAACGCCGGGAAAGTCTTCGCGCGCGCGCGCGCGCGCGCTCCTTGGAAGGTCCCCAGCCGCGACCACGTGGGACCATGTGATCGCGGCTGGGGTCCTTCCAACGAGCGCACGCGCGGAAACTTTCCCGGCGTCGCTGAAGGAAGGTAAGTATAAACAAAGTGAGCAGCTGCAGGGCCTGTCCGAATGCTCTATCTGCATTCAGACAGGCCCTGCAGCTGCTCACTTTGTTTATACTTACCTTCTTCAGCGACGCTGGGAAAGTTTCCGCGCGTGCGCTCGTTGGAAGGACCCCAGCCGCGATCACATGGTCCCACGTGGTCGCGGCTGGGGACCTTCCAAGGAGCGCGCGAAGACTTTCCCGGCGTTGCTGAAGGAAGGTAAGTATAAACAAAGTGAGCAGCTGCAGGGCCTGTCTGAATGCAGATAGAGCATTCGGACAGGCCCTGCAGCTGCTCTCCGCTCATACTTACCTTCCTTCAGCGACGCCGGGAAAGTTTCCGCGCGCTCGCTCGTTGGAAGGACCCCAGACGCGATCACATGGTCCCACGTGGTCGCGGCTGGGGACCTTCCAAGGAGCGAGCGCGCGCGAAGACTTTCCCGGCATCGCTGAAGGAAGGTAAGTATGAGCGGAGAGTGCGGGGGGGGGCATAACCATGAGCTGGGGGTCAATTATCCATGAGCAGGGGGGCATATCCATGAGCAGGGGGGCAATTATCCATGAGCTGGGGGGCAGGATATCCATGAGCTGGGGGGCAAGATATCCATGAGCTGGGGGGCAAGATATCCATGAGCTGGGGGGCAGGATATCCATGAGCTGGGGGGCAATTATCCATGAGCTGGGGGCATATCCATGAGCAGGGGGGCATATCCATGAGCAGGGGGGCATATCCATGAACTGGGGGGGCATTTCCATGAGCTGGGGGGCATTTCCATGAGCTGGGGGGCAATTATCCATGAGCTGGGGGGCAGGATATCCATGAGACCTGGGGGCTTTATAGGAGGTCTGTTCTTATTGGAAAGCGTCACATGACATAAAATAAAAGTATCGGTACTTGGTATCGATGAGTACTTGAACAAAAGTATCGGTACTCGGTCTTAAAAAAGTGGTATCGGTGCATCCCTAATTGTATCAATACTTGCCAATCGGTGTTGGTTTGCACACTTTTTTGTTGTTCATGCTAAAGACCCTGCATTACTAGAGACTCCATACCTTTGTATCCGGTCAGCCCTCTTCCTATGTCTGCCTTCCTGTTCCTTCCCCGTCCACTGCCCGTGTCCAGCCCTATTCCTTCCTAATCCCTTGTATACCCTGCCGGTTTCCTTAATAAACCCTATTATAACGTGGACCTGTTTGCCACTATCTCTACATAGTGGGCTCATATTCTCACCCGCCGGTTCCGATTCCTGACAATGTGATCACATTTTGTAACTAAATATCCATCATTTGTTTTACCTAGTTAGGAGTTTTATTATCTTTTTGCCTGTATTGTAATGGCGGGCTCTGAATTGACTATATTTTTGCCAACCGGCCACTCAGAAGCCCCCTTAAAACCACATGTGAGGTGAGTGCAGACATTATGGTTGTGTTCATTAATGTTGTGGCTGATCAGGGTATGTCAATCAACAGTTTCCGTAGAGAAACCTGTGCAAGAGGAGGTGAAATAAGAGGAAAAGAAAAACCTGAGGTACGGGGGCCTCCGCTGAAAGTGGCATTCCCCGCCTTCTAACGTATCCTTGGAGGGAACAGAAGTCCGTGGAGGTGAACATAAACCAAGCAGAGCTCCAGTATGGTGCAACCAATAAGACTCCAGGGTTATTAATTATCACCAATAATATGTGAATTTCATAAAATCGCTTACCTCTCCAGTGAGCAGAAAGATGATCTCCAGAGTTAGATCCAGGATCTTCTGGGTCAGCGGATCCCTGGCTTTGTCTTTATTCATTACCACAGTTTATCCGGACGCCCAGTTCTTGTGGAAGGGAACGATTAGAGGAAACACAGTATTCCTGAAACTGGAGATAAATATTATGCATGTTAGAGGTCGCCCCTCCCCCAAAAAAAAAATGCAGGAGCAGTAAGAGATGTCTCAAAAAGGAGAGTAAATTCATCGAGCTTATTGAAAGCTAGAAAGAACAAGTTAGAACTATTCGTACCAAACTTAAGGATGACCGAGACTTTGGAGAAATGATGCTGGACATTGAAGGTCTGGAAGCTAAATTACAAAATGTAAATGAACTTATACAAGCTCAATCAGGACCTTCTACCAAGATTACAAGAAAAATGAATCCACGTTACTGTACAGCATCGTCAGTATTACAGAACAAAAACAGCACAATGAGAATCCCTTAAGAGAAAAAGAAAACCCATTACTCAGGTCTACAACAACGATAAAAGGAATTGTAATGAAACGAAACAGGCCCACAGTGAGGTAGGTAAAGACAATAAGGGTGTGGAGGGCAGTGATGTCAAATTACCGGTCCGACCCAAGATGTTCCTAGCCGGGGCAAGTCGACAGCCAATAGTACCATTTCAAGCTAAATTCTGCAGCCTTTCCTTGCGCCACAGCAGTACGCTACTCTGAGGAGCGGATATTCTCCACCTCCCGGAGCCACAACGCGAGTGGGGGGGGGGGGGGGTTCGGGTCGGTGCCACAGCATAGGGATCACCGGATGAGCTGCAGGAAGCAGGCGTACAGCTACAGATTTTCGGAACACTTCTGGTGTGGCAGACGTGTGACTAAGGAGGCAAAAACAGGGGTGGGTCCTCCATCACCTCACATACACATTCATGAACCATACGGCAGAAGTGGCACAAGGTAGGGTGGGTCCACCATATATGCAAGGGGGCAGCAGCTAGGTCCCCGTATCTCCAGCATTTTTCCTCCTCGCCGCCTGGCATGTGTCGTAGTACGTTAGGGGTTCTATGCCATCTAGTTAACTTATAATTGGTTTCCTGTACCCTTGTGGCTGTTGTGCTAGAATGAGCCAGGGAGCAGATAATGCTCCACTGGTGGTCTGCAAAAGGGAGGCAAAGTTCTCGTTCCCAGCTAGTACAGGTAGCCATGGTCTGCAGGGTGCCATACATAGCTGAGAGGCAATGTGCCAGTAGTCTGCCCCTATCCACCATAGTTTCAAATGGGATGAGCGATCTAGTGTAGGACTCAAAGGGGGCAAGGGAATGCAAGTGCTGGAAGACAGAGGTGGTGTAACCTGGCAAGAAATGATGAGGGTGCGGAATCGGCAATCGGGCACTTGCAATCGGTGTCTCACCTACAATAAAATGTCGGGGACGGGGCGTGGGTGGATGGTCTGCGTGTTCCAACAGACGCAGCATCCTGAGTACACCGGCAGCCATTGTAACGGCATTAATGAAGAAAGGAACGGGGCTAGGCCGGGGCTGGCCATTAGCTTGCACCCAACCTGGAATATGTCTAGGAAATTGGATCGGCTTATCATGAATCTCTTAATGAACCTCAAATTCATTAGGTTCACATTCAAATTGTTAGGGAAGAGAGAGACAGATGAAAGAGAGGCAGAGTAAAGTAATCAGAGGCACAGAGGGCCGATGGAAAGAAAGAGGCCGATGGAAAGAAAGAGGCCGATGGAAAGAAAGAGGCCGATGGAAAGAAAGAGGCCGATGGAAAGAAAGAGGCCGATGGAAAGAAAGAGGCCGATGGAAAGAAAGAGGCAGATGAAAGAAAGAGGCAATAAAACAAGGATTGTACATAGAACAATATGGGACCTCTGAAAAGTATAAGCATGCATATGTACTCAGTACTTGGTTTGGGCCCCTTTTGCAGCAATTACTGCCTCAATGTGGCATGGAAGGTATCAGCCTGTGGCACTGCTGAGGGGTTATGGAAGACCAGGATGCTTCAATAGCGGCCTTCAGCTCTTCTGCATTGTTCGGTCAGCAGTCTTTCCCATGATTGTGATTCCTACTGAACCAGACTGAGAGACCATTTAAAGGCTCAGGAACCCTTTGCAGGTGTTATGGCTTCATTAGCTGATTAGAGTGGGACACTTTGAGCCTAGAATAATGCACCTTTTCACAATATTCTAATTTTCTGAGATTGTGGATTTGGGGTTTTCATGAGCTGTAAACCATAATCATCATAATTATGACAAATCACGGCTTGAACTATCTCATATATTAGTTTCACCTTTTAAGTGGCATTACTGAAATGAACTTTTGCATGATATTCTAATTTTTCGAGTTTCACCTGTACACATAATGATGGATATATATTTTGCCTGGGTTTATAATAACTTGACTTCAAATCAAGTTTAAACACGAGGAGCACAAAATGGAAAAAAGCTCAGCACACTGGGGTGAAATGGATCAGCTGGGAAGGGGTTAAAGTGATGCCAGAGCTCCTCCCTGCGCGGCGACTCGCACGGCGCTGTAATGGAGCTACGCGGCTATGAGGGCTGCACCATGACTGTCCCACAATGACAAGACACAGCTTTCCATGCAATAAATAGCATGTGGAACATGGCGCCCACACATACCTGAGCCTCCTCTCCCAGGACACCAGCTCTGTCTCTACTACTCCTGTGTGTGTCCTCTCCAGTCACATGGGGGTGTGAGCAGCCTCATGGAGCCTGTAGTAAGGGGACAGGGCCAGACATTCCCTGCACAACCTCAGCTTCTCACACACACCATTTCCTGAAAGATAGGTGGAACGGACGCACTCTGATGACATCACAGCACAGGGGTCACGTGGTGCAGGAGCTGCTGCTGGGGGAGGGGAATGGCAGACTCTGAGCTGTGAGCTGTCTGGATCCAGCACTGAGGGACAGGGAGGGAGACACAGCAGGATCAGGCCATTCATTAACCCTTTATTCTGCATTATGTGGAGTCCTGGGGGAAAGGAAAGGCCTCAGGGTCAGTTTATGGAGCTTCTGGCCTCAGTGTTTAGAGCAGGAAATGGGGAGGGAGAGGGAATTAAACACACACAGCAATGGGGATTTCATCTGACAGGATTCACAGCCCCTGCTGGTTTATAGGGAGAGAGCGGCAGCTACACAGCACTGACAGGGTTAATACACAGAGCACTGACTACTTGATGTGTGAAAAACGGAAAAATTACATTTTATTTAGAATAACCTGCAGCAGATTCTCTTTAACACACGCTGGAGAAGGTGGCGCAGAATGCTTGCATAAGCTTAGCGGCTGAGCAGCTGCAAACTCCCGTCACCTCACCCATGCCATTGCTTGAGTGGGGTCAATGACAATGGGTGAAAAGATTGAATGGGTCGCCGAATGCAGCTGATGATCCGCCGAACGGTGGTAACCCCCCCCCCAAAAATAAAAACTTGCAACTTTAAAAAGGCGTTTTAAACAAAAATAATGCATGGAAATAATTCTAGCTGTCCTATGAATAACAATAAAACAGTCTGGTACAGAATAAAAAAAAAAAGCCAAAAGCACCCCAGAAAAATGGCCAAGAAAATATTCTTAAAAAAAAAGCGACTTTTTGCTGCAGATGAAAAGATTTAGGCTGCTGTCAGACGAGCGTAGTGTTTACGTCCGTGATTGCGCCTAAAAGTACGTCCGTGATAGCATGACAGGAAGCCCATCGGAGCCCGTTACACGAAGTACGTCCGCACTGAACTGCGGACGCACAACGGCCGCGGCCCACAGACGCAAGGCAGGCAAGAACGTACAACCCCTAGAACGGCCGCACAAAGTGCGCTGCGTCCGCAACGTCCGCATAGCTTTGTGTGTGAGTGATGGAACGTGGTCAGACGGACTGCATTTATACGTCCAGCATTTTTTTCACGGACAAAATGGTTTTGCTTTTTAATTTATTTTCCCTCCTACATCCGTCAAAATATACGTCAGTGAATAAAACGGACTGTGTGGCCACTACTGCGTCTTCCGTACTGACGTACGTCTGTGTGCACGGACGTAGAGTCCGTAGAAATCACGCTCGTCTGACCCTAGCCTAAACGGTGGAATAAAAGAAATTATGAAAATGGGGAATTTTCTTGCATTGAAACCTAGGGGATTCTCCTGTTTAAACCTGTCAAATCAAACCACCGAAAATCCGAGCACTTCGGCAACTTTTCTCTGAATAGATTAACCATTACTTCTCTATGGGGAATTCCACTGCCACCAAAAGGTCAGCGAATTGCACCGTATTTCAATGGCAATTCGCCAATATTTGCCAAATAGCCAGCTTTTTGAATAGCCGAATTGCCATAACATTGAACCATACAGGGAAATTCACCGTTCGATGCAATTCGGTGGCTAATTCGGCTGTCTTTGAATAACCCCTTAAATAAAAACAAACTGGCAATGTCTAACATGATCCTACAACTTAATCATAGAGTAATGCAGTCGGCACACGTTCTCAAATCAGCCCCGAAGTAGCATCTGAGGTCATTAACATTGAACTCCAATTGCCTCCAAATAATGTGTGATGTACACAGGCCGATTAAGCGGCACATCAGTTAATTGATAAAGAAAATAGTTGACAACTATTTTCTTTTTTAATTAACGATTTTTCAAAGTTCAAATATTATCAGTTCCACGAACAGTAATGTGGCCGTGCAGGGCCCGGCCGGAGCGTCAGCAGGGGACACAAATGTATGTAAGGTGGGGAGATGGGCAAAAACAGAGCTTCTTTCTGTTAGTTCTTTTGTTGGATTAAACGTCGCCTGTTTAATCTTCAGTAAGGATGCGAGTTCTTATTGCCTCAAAAATAAAAACGTGGACAAAGCATGGAGCAGTACAGTCTTGGCATGGATGCTAATATGAGACAAGAAGGAAATACACTCACATGACATGGTATCTCAAATCAGACACTTGATAGAAATACAGCTGGCGCGAGCGGCTGCATGTTGAAGGAGCTCCGTGATAAACACGGTTTTTAAAGTTATTTCCGCCGCTTGCTCGCACTTGAGAAACGCTCTACGGTCTCTGGGGGCACTGGGGGACTTGGTGAGTTTGCCTTACCCCCGAAATTGACGCTCCGGAGTGGATTAACCCCCGCAGCACAATCGGGCCTAGTACTAGCGGCCATTTTAGAAGCCTGGAAGGAGATTTCTGAGACCTTTTACCGCTCTTCTTCTTTGTGCCTGCGCTTTTGGTGACATGCCCACCGGTCGCTCACAGAAGCTGGGGTCCAGACAGAGGGACATTCGGGACTCCATGAGAGGTGGGTCCACTTCGAAGGGAGATGCGATCTCCTCCTCCCTCCCCCCGGCTATGACTTTTCGGAAGATGAAGAGGACCCCTGGCACTCGGGTGGTAGCTCTGCGATGACCTGGATCTCCCCACAATCTCGGACACCAGACTCCCAACCACTATCTGCAGCAGCAAAAAAAAGGGCGCAAAAGAAACGAAAAGCAGCGCTGACGGCGTCTTTGAGTGCCTCACTTACTGCTGGTGGCCTCTCTGACAGGGATTCGGCTGAGGAACCCCAGCTTTTAGCCAGCAGTAGTGTGGCTTCATTACGACAGGACGTTTTGAGACCGGGTGCCCAACCGCAACAAACGAGAGCGACCTCACTCGAAACCCGTATGACACAGCCTGAGGAAAGTCGGCAGGAGGAGGATGATGATCTTCCTCTTACGAAAAGAGACCTTCGGAGGATCCTGGATGAACTCCGGGAGATCCGGGGGGTGTGGAAACCTGAAGTGGCGGCGGTTCGGGAGGAGGTTGCAACAATCCGTGCGCAGGTGACAGCAGTGCAGGCGACGACTTCTACAGTGCTATCGGAACATACTCACCTGTTGGGACAGGTCGCTGGTCTAAGATCCCAGGTCGAGCTTTTGTCCCGCTCTGTGGAGATGCTGGAAACAAGACACCGCCGTCGTAACGTCAGGGTCAGAGGCATCCCGGACTCTGTGTCGTCGGATGAACTCCCAGCTTATGTGTCTCGTTTGGCCCTTCGGATGGCGGGACTCCCTCCTGACAAGCCAGATGTGATCGGATCGGTATTCAGGGTTCGGAAACCTGCGGCGCTTTCGAAGGGGACACCCCGTGATGTCGTGGTGGCCTTTCGTGACGTAGCATTTAAGGTCAAGCTTATGTCTGCTCCTGGCGCAAGAGATCCAGTGAAATTTGAGGGCTCCACGTTGGCTTTGTATCACGACCTTCCATTCCAGACTCTGCTTGCTCGCAGGCGGTTCCGTCCTGTGACTGCGGTTCTTCGTCGGAGGGGGATCCGTTATCGGTGGGGCTTGGCGGGAGCATTGGTGGTGACACATAATAATGTCCCCTACACCATCACTGATCCTGAAACCGCCTGGTCCGACCTTGAAGCGGCGGGCATCTCGCCGGACCCTCCGAACTTCAGCCAGACTGAGACCTGAGCGATATTGTTTACCCCCCCCAGCTTTTTTCTTCTCTGTTTACGTGTCACTGGTCTATAGATAAGCTCTGAGTATAATTTATCAGGACAATTTATGGCATTTACGTTGATAGTCCTACATGCTTATGTGTTTCTTTTGTGTTTTTTCTCCTTCACTGAGGTTGGGACTTCTTGCTTTTTGTTTTTTGTTTTTATTATTCCCTTATTGACCTGTTACTACTTGCATCTTACATTGTCTGACTGGCTGACCGTAGTTAGTTTGGCCAGCCCTAGACGGCTGTCTTTTTCTACGTTTGATTTCGTGAATTTCTTGTTATGTATAATTCTCTAAATAAAGAATTAAAAAAAAAAAAAAAAAAAAAGAAATACAGCTGGCAGCTTGGGTAGGGAATGCCAGATTTCCCTTTTGCTGCATAGAGGGGTATAAGCCTCAAGGTCTCTAGTGGTTCTGGAATCGCAGCGTGCTTATCCTTCCGGCATATCTGCTCACAACACACCGACATGATATTTTACATGTTTGGTATCATTAGAAAGGCCAGCCTCTGACCTGTCCATTGACACATAACATCACTTTGTGGGGTGTAAAGAATGGAAATACAAGGGTCCAAAGGACCCCCACTCTCCTCGCAGTCGTGAAGCAGCTTGTGCTTTAGATGGATCAATGTGAAATAACGCTTTGCTCCATCACCTCCATATTTGGTTCTGGCTTGGGAATTGAGAAGGTGAGTTAGGGCAGAAGAAGTGTTTGCTATGTAAGTAAAAGTGCATAATATGCCTTAGAAATGAGGAAAAAAGTAAAATTTGCATTTAATATTTTTTTTTTTCTATTTTTGCACATTACATGTTCAGGTTTGGTATCATTGGTAAGAGTCAGACCCTGACCTTTCCAATGACACCTGACATAACTGTGTGAGGTATAAAAATCAGAGTCGCAGGGTTCCAAAGGACCCTCGCGCCCCTTGCAGCAGTTTGCCGATTTAGGCTGGGGTCAGACTAACGCATTTTTAACGTGCGTTTAGGCGCACTTAATCACGGCCGCAGTAGCAGCAAATGACGGGCAATGACGGCCAATATACGAAGTCCGGCCGCGCAACGCAAATGGAAAATGAACGCATTATTTTGAGAAAGCAGAACCGCTAGTACTGACGTACAGAGTGCGCTGCGGCGGCATAGCGGCGTGTGTGCGTGATTAGGAGATGTCAGACGCTGCTAATGTCCAGCCTACATAACGTCCAGACGCAAAGTGTTTTATTGACGATCGTAAAAAAATCACACAAAAATGCGCGTCGTCTGACCGTTTTCGCGCATTCCGTGAAAAAATACATCAATGCGTTCAGACACACTTTTTGACGGTCGCTGCGAATAATGCATTCGTTTGGCCCTAGCCTTAGGTTATTGATGGAACAATACGTAATAATGCATTATGCCATCACCTCCACACTTGCTGGCATCATAGGAAATGAGAAGGTGCATTAGTGCAGTATCATTGACCCCTGTATCTCCTCTATTGGGATTTCCCTGCCCGGCTGGAGGGGGGTCCCTTTCAGACATCATCACGGCCATGCACAATGAGGTCAGTGAGCGGTGGAGGTTTCAAGACGTGGTCTGAGTTTCAGGAAGTCATAGCACAGCAGGACCCCCCCCCCAGACAAGCAGAGGTCTCCCTAGAGGCTGCAGGAAACCAATGATGTGTGGGGATGTCCTACACGTGGAATGCCTACGACTTCCCCCACATGCCATCCGCAGCCAAGGCTTTAATAACTCATTAGACAGCATCTACAGTGACATTTTACTCTGTTGAAGCCCCAATTTGGTTGGTCAAAAGACACAACGGGCCTAGCTTCTTGGTGTTTGTATCTCCTGGCACGGTCTCCATTTGTTATCATTAAGACCACCACGTCATGAACCCAGGTTCCCTCAGCTCAGTACTTGGAAATGGTTTTCAAATTGGCACACATGGCTTACTTTTCTCTGAAAGTGGTGACCTTTTTTAGCTAACTACATTGATCAATGCCCTAAAATGAAAATCTCCTGAAGTTGATCTATTTAATTGTTTATGAACATGTCCTGGGGTACAGGCTTTTTTGGGAGAAAGTCCTGGAATTTGGTTCTCAGGTATTGGGTCTGAGAATGCCAAAGACACCACAATGGGCAACTTTTAACATTTTTCCTACCACCCCCTTTCACTAACAAACATTCCAAAACACTCCTGGAAATAAGGATGACAGTAGCCAAAAAAGCCATTCTACATCAGTAGCACTCCCTTTTCCCCCTTTTTTAAAATTCTAAATCATGGGCCAGCTTCGGACGGGAGGGGTAGTGTTTTAGTGGAGCTCCGCTCGTCTCTTTCTCCCCAGGGCATTTTAGCTGTCCTTCTCTGCTGCTTTCCCTTACCTGGGGTCCCTAGGTGGCTGGCCATTGAGAGTGCGCCATTCGGGGCCCGTTCTGTCCCCCACTCCGGACCAGAGAGACTTGCCATTCTGCCGTTTTTAAATTGAGGGGGATTAGCTGGTGGCCATCTTGCGTCCTACCACCTGGCTCCAGTTGTACCTCTGCATTGCCACATCGGTCCTCCTGAAGACTTTCATCCCTGCCTGGGACCAGGATGTGGGCTGTGGAGATGGTGGGTCCACGTGCCCCAGCCACCCTGGATAGATGTCTTTAGATTGTGATAGGGGAGCCTGACAGCGGGACAGATCCCCTTCCCCCACCAGAGATATGGCCACTGTGCTATCGGGCCTGGACATTTGTCACTGCTGTCAGAGGAGGATGACAGCCCGCTCATCAGAGGTGTTTGGCGTCAGCTAGTGGTTGCACTGCAAAGTTGCCGGGGAGCGTGGACACATCGACTGGACATGCTTGGGGGTCGCCACGTCTCTGGGCTCCGCTGAGGGTCGTTTGGTGGCTGAAGTTGACAGAGAGAGCTGTGCCGCTCCTGGATTCCCTACCGCCGAGGGAGACCCTTAGCCTGGGTGCTGATACTGCGCTGGCTGTCTGCGGGTCCCACGATGAGGTCATTGTCGCTGGGTCAGCTGCAGTGGATTCTCTTCAGAGGCCTACGAAGGTGGCACTGCCCATGACTTTCAGCCGGTCAGTCGGAGTGGGACTCTTTGGGCTTCGGCTCTGTGGCATCGCTAGAGCAGGTCAAGGAGTACCCTGGGGGCTGCTGGTTCAGCGAGCCCGCTGCAGAGTCTGTGACCAGCGGGGGGAGGGGGGGGGGTTGTCACATTCAGTGGAAGGACACAGGTTGACGGGCCATCCCTTCTCATTTTTTATTCCCCCCCCCCTCAGCCAGTTTTGTGAGAGGTGACCCCATTGAATTGCCCTTTCCTCCTTTACTCTTCGTTCCACCCTGTGACACATGCTGAGGACATTTTTTCTTTTGGCTCCTTGAGACTTTATCTTTTGATGACGCTTGGATTGTCTTGATCCTTTTTGTTATTTTCTGTCTTTAGTCATATTACTTGCGGTCTACTGCTGATCAGATCTGCCTGTTTTTAATTGTTTATTTATGTATTTCTGAGACATGATGTGCCGGCCCTGTGCTCTTTACAGGGAATGCGAGGTGAGCAAATTTCTTGCCCTGTGGGGTCGATTAGTTGGTCATCTGACCCCTTCACTCCACAACCAACTTTAAAAAACATTTGAAACCACCCAATGGTACCTTTGTCCAACAATAAAAGTTCAAATTTCCGATGTTCCAAAACCTTGCAGCTGTCGGACTTCCTCACAAAAGGAGGATACAACTCCACTACCATGACTGAAGCCACATTGGTATCACCAAAGTATACCTGCCTTTGTTTCACAGTGCACGGGGAGTTTGAGCGCAGACTGCAGCAAATACATCACAAGATGAGATATGGTGCTAATAAAAAGGAATTAAAGAATAAAGTGAAAACAAGGAACAGACAAACCAAACAACAGGTAATGAAGGACATGGGACAGCGGAAGACTAGGGCATGGAGACAGGCGAGACTGGGCATAGGGGCAAGACAAAGGCAATGTTGGGCATGGGGACTAGACAGGAACAAGCAAGTGGACAAGACAGAAATAGGGCTGGTCAGATAATGTACAAAACACAGGACAGGACAAGAAGAAAGCTGGAGACAGGTGGAATATAGTACGAGAGATACTGAAGAAACTCACAAAAGGGTACAGAAGACACAGGACAGGAGGTTCAGGATTGCAGAGCCCACACTGCTTAAGGCTAGAGAGGTCACGGTGGGCAGCAGGCCAGGCACAAGGAGACAGTAGGAACAACGGTGGTAGTACAAGAACTGGCGAGCGTGGATATGGTAGTATAGGCAGGCTACTAGCACAGGTCTTGCACACAGACTTGTGGTAAACCACACAATACTGAAGCATTGAATGGAGGGTGTGGTTCTCTTAAGTAGAGAGCTCATTCGTGTGTTCATAGGAATAACTGGAGTTATAACAGATGGGCTGGAGAACCTAGGATGGAGCAATGGACCAGATAGTTGGGGGCTGGGAAGTGGTAAAGCCTGGAATGTATCGTAAAGGTATAGGAGGAAAGCGCCGCCGATTCTCAGGATGCTGTGCAAGGGTCTTTTTGCGGCAGCGCTGAGCTTTCTGGCACGTGACATGACACCTTGTTTCAAACAACGCTGGAACAACAGTAAAAGAGACTAGCCAGAGTTTAAGCTATTTACAGAAAAACGCTTCTAGTATTGTCTGCTGTAGTTTGACTTTTCTGTCTGCACTGCAGATTTTCACGGTAGTTGCAAAAATGAAAAACGAAGGTGCATGGTGAATAACCTTTATATAACCTCCCTGGTGGTCCGAGTTTGAATTTTTTTATGTCAAAATCGGTGCATTAATTCAGCCCCCTGGTGGTTTTCCCAAGTGTGACTCGGGGTTAAATTTCAATGATGAAAACGGTAACCCTGAGCCACACTCCGGGTCTTCCATACCTGTACCTGTGTTCCCTCAATGTCCTCCCTCAGTCATAGAAACACAGAAAATGTCAGCAGATAAGAACCTTTTCGGCCCATCTAGTCTGCTCAATTACATGGATACGTTACCTGGATTTATCTTTTATTTAGGATAGCCTTAATCACTGTTTTGGCCTCTACCACTTCTACTGGAAGGCTGTTCCATGTATCCACCACCCTCTCCGTAAAATAATGCTTCCTGATGTTACTTTTAAACCGTTGCCCCTCTAATCTAAGACTATGTCCTCTTGTTTTGCTACTTTGTTTCCTTTTAAATATAAATATATAATAGATTTTCCTTTTAAATAAATAATATATAACTTATTGATAAGTCTTCTATGCGGAACAGTATTAAAAGCTTCACTGAAATCTAAATAAGCAATGTCTACTGCACCACCTTTGTCTATTATTTTTGTTACCCAATCAAAAAAAATCAATAAGATTAGTTTGGCATGATCTCCCTGAGGTAAACCCATGTTGTTTCTGATCTTGTAATCTATGTGTTTTTAGATGTTCAACAATCCTTTCCTTTAACATGGTTTTCATTAATTTCCCCACTACTGAAGACTAACTGGCCTATAGTTCCCCAATTCTGCCCTACTACCCTTCTTGTAAATAGGCACAACATTTGCTAATTTCCAGTCTTCTGGGACGACTCCCGTTAACGGTTTTGTTATTACACCACTTAGCTCTTTTAATAACTTGGGGTGGATCCCATCAGGCCCCATTGACTTATTGGTCTTTACTTTAGACAGCTGCTGTAGAACCTCCTCCTCTGTAAACTCATATGTAAATGTCTCTTTAGTGTTTTCTCCTAACTGAGGTCCCTTTCCTTCTGCAAAGACTGAACAAAAATATTCATTGAGGCAGTCAGCGAGACTTTTATCCTCTTCTACATACCTTCCTTCCTTTGTTTTTAATCTAACTAATCCTTGTTTCACTTTTCTTTTCTTGTTTATGTATCTAAAAAAATGTTGTCCCCCTTTTTTACTGACTGAGCTATTTTCTCTTCTGCGTGTGCTTTGGAAGCTCTTATAAATTGCTTTGCCTCTTTCTGCCTAATCTTACAGGTTTGCCTGAGTTTTTTATTATTGAATGCTATCTTTTTGTTCTTCACTATTTTGGCCACTTCTGTAGAGTACCACAGTGGTTTCTTCCCCTTTTTGTTTTTGTTAACAAGCCGAATGCAATTGCCTGTGCCCTTCAATAATGCCTCCTTTAAATAATCCCATTTCTCCTGGACTCCCTTTAAACTCCTCCAGTCTGATAATGACTCATTCAAACAAAATCTCGTTTTAGAAAAATCAGTTTTTTTAAAGTCTAAACTTTTGGTTTTGTGTGGTGCGGCTCCAACCCTGTTCTTATATTAAACCACACTGACTGGTGATCACTAGATCCCAAATTTTCACCTACAACGTCTGATACCAAACCTCCATGTGAGTATTAAATCCAATATGGCCTCTTTACGGGTCGGCTCCTCAACTACTTGTGTTAGAGATAATCCCAGTGGGGAGTTTAGAATATTTGTACTCCTGGTGCACTCAGCTATTTTGGTTTTCCAGTTCACATCAGGAAGATTA
Source organism: Leptobrachium leishanense (assembly GCA_009667805.1). Lineage (NCBI taxonomy): Eukaryota > Metazoa > Chordata > Amphibia > Anura > Megophryidae > Leptobrachium > Leptobrachium leishanense. The sequence goes on along the minus strand of CM019068.1, from coordinate 149,275,499 downwards.
ATGTCCCCCATGATAATAACTTCCCCCTTCATTGTCATTTTGGCTATTTCCTCAAACAGCAGATTATCTAGCTCTTCTACTTGTCCAGGAGGTCTATAGATCACACCTACACAAGCTACTGTATGATTACCAAATGTTAGCGTAACCCAAACTGACTCTATGTTCACCTCGCTCACTTTTATTTGGTTCGTTTTTATGTTGTTTTTTACACAGGGCCACTCCTCCTCCTTTCCTACCTTCTCTGTCTTTTCTATATAAAGAGTACCCCGGTATTGTTATGTGCCAGTTATTTTTCTCACTGAACCATGTCTCAGTAACCGCCACTAAATCTACTTTTCAGCTGCCATCATTGCCTCCAGTTCATTGATTTTATTGACTAAACTGGGAGCATTTATAGACACGACTCTGAGCTTGTCCTTTTTCACCCCGCATGTTGCTTGCACCCTCAGATTTAGTTTTGGGGGACAATCGGGCAGACTGTTTTTTACCCTTTTGTCCCCCCCTCTTAGTTTAAATATTCCTTTGTGAAACCTTTGAACTTCTCACTGAGAACATATGTTCCCCTATGAGTAAGATGCAAACCATCTTTTTTATACAGTTCCTTTTTGCTCCAATTAAAGCCATCATGGGACACAAAGCCAAATCCTTGCTCCTGCCACCATTCCCGAAGCCACAAATTAAATTCCCTAGTGCGCATTAGGGATGTGCGTTTCTGGTTTCGGGAATTTTTGCGAAATATCCCGATTCGTGCATTCGGATTCGGCCGATTTTACGAAAATTTTCGGATCCGAAAACGGCAGATCCGAACCGAAACAAAAACTTTTTGGAATTTTAGAATGGACTAGAAATGTGTAAAATCGAAAATCATTTTCATTCCATTCGTGATGTCGGCTCCATTTCAGTAATTTCGGACAACTATTTTGCGGTTATATCGCTGATTCTGTAATTTTGTATCATTCACATCTCAATGTATCCTTGTAAACCTAGAGAAATCTCAATGTATCCTTCCCGGGAAACCAGAGAAATCTCAATGTATCCTTCTTGTATAACCAGAGAAATCTCAATGGCAGAATTATCGTATCGACAGAATTATCAGATCCGAAAAACCATTAGTTTACGTCAAAACGAATAGACACTTTGAAACGAGGAGAACAGACGTTCCGAAAAACATTAAAATTTCCGACATCACGAAAAAAAAGTCGATACGAAAAACGAACCGAAACGCAAATCGTCTGAAACGAGCCGAAACGAAAATTTACATAATCCGAACGAACCGAATCAAACCGAAAAAAATAATAATCGGTGAACAAGTCTAGTGCGCATCTGCCTATCCTGAATGTTATGCACAGGCAGAACTTCAGAGACTGACAAAATGGACGCAATCTGCTGTATTTCACCTCCAAGAACACAAATCTTCCTTAATCTCAGAAACCTCATTGCTAGCCAAGTCATTTGTCCCTAGATGGACTAGAACGTCCACTTCCCCTTCCTGCTTTGCTTGTTTGACAATATTGAGAATACGTCTGTCTCTACGAGCAGTAGCCCCAGGAAGACATCTCACCAAACCACTACTCTCCAGCTCAACCCCTCTTATGATAGAAGGCAATTGTTGCTGGGTGATTCTATCAAGTTCCACCTTTTCCTTTTTGTCCTTGGTTGCAGTCTTGCATACCTTAGGCATAGGGGATGGTGGTTCCTCAACTATGGTGTCTGAGCCTACTTCCGTCTTACCACTGCACTCTGAAAGTGCCTCAAAAGAATTAAGAAGAGCCACAGACTGTGGGACATGCCTTCTATCCACAACTCTAAGTCTACCAGATCCTACAGTAGTCCATCTGCTGCTCCAAGGAGGCCTCTGTGGCAGTGGAACAGTCATAGCCTGAGTTTGTCTAACAGATAATTTACAAATCTGAGACTTCAAACAGGCAATTTCCTGCTGCAATAAAGAGAACTGCCTACATATCAGGCACCCTCCAAAAATTTGATCTAAAAACAAATGCATGACAGCTATTACACTGGACCAAACCTGCCATTATAAAATGAAAGAATGGATTTAAAACAAGAAAATCTTACCTTTTTGTAGGTTTTCTACCTCCTGTCTAACCTCAGACTACCTCCAGAGTATCTCCAGAATATCTCTAAATGCCTCACTTGGAAGCACTTAGCTTGTCTAATAGAGCTTGTGAACCCTTCTAATAATCACCAGTCTTTATATAGTCACTTAAGAACCTAAGAACACCTAAGATCATCTCAGTCTGATCTCAGCGCAGGGAACCAGGACGCTGTGTTCGGACGGAGGTGAAGGCGATTGCGGGAGGACATTGAGCGAATGCAGGTAACCGGTATGTATCCAGCCAGTGTGTGGCTCAGGGTTACTGTTTTCAGCATTGAAATTTAACCCCGAGCCACACTCAGGAAAACCACCAGGGAGGTTAAGGGATGATGTGAAGACTGGATGAAGTGGTTTTCACTTTCAGTACATTGAAGGGGTTTTCAGCTTTGTGACCAAGAGAAAACAAACAAGAAAAATCCTTAAAGTAAAACATTTCCAATTAAAAATCACAGAAATCCTTTTTATCTAGTGGGAATAATTTTATGTATTACAACAGTGGTTCCCAACCGCGGTCCTCAAGTACGCCCAACAGGCCAGGTTTTCCAGATAGGTGAAGCACAGAACAGGTGATATGATTTGTTGCTCAGTGATTGCAGGATTCAGTCTGCATTTCCCCAAGGGGATCTGCAAAACCTGGCCTGTTAGGGGTACTTGAGGACCGCTGATGGTAACCACTGTGTTACAAGATATAAGGCATGAATGCAACATTTAACTCAGAGGGCATTTTAAAGATTTCTCTTTTGTGAATCATTTTATGTGTCGCAAGATTTGAGGCATGATTAAAACCTGTCCCACATTCTGTGCATTTAAATGGCTTTACTTCTGTGTGACTAATTTTATGTCTTGCAAGAGTTGAGGCCCGACTAAAACCTTTCCAACATTCTGTGCATTTAAATGGCTTTTCTCCTGTGTGAATCATTTTATGTCTTGCAAGACATGTGGTCTGTTTGAAACATTTCCCACATTCATTGCATTTAAATGGCTTTTCTCGTGTGTGAATCATTTTATGTCTTGCAAGATTTGAGGCCTGATTGAAACATTTCCCACATTCTGTGCATTTAAAGGGTTTTTCTCCTGTGTGAATCATTATATGTGTTGCAAGATGTGGGGCCTGTTTGAAACATTTTCCACATTCAGAGCATTTAAATGATTTTTCTCCTGTGTGAACCATTTTATGTGTTGCAAGCTTTGAGGGCGAAGTAAAAATTTTCCCACATTCACTGCATTCAAATGTTTTTTTTCCTGTATGAATCCTCTGATGCTTTTTTAGTGCAATTTGTTTTGTAAACTGTTTCTCACATTCAGAACATGAGAGTGGTTGCCCTTCTGTTTGAAGAGGTTGGTGGATAAGGGCTGACGCCAGAGTAGAATTCTCCCCACAAAAAATAAATGAAATTGTTTCTTCTTTGCAATTTGTTTCAATAATCACAAGGTCAGACTTAGAATATGCGGCTTTCCCCATGTCTGAAGAAGCTGAATTTCCTTTGTAATTTACGTCTGTGAGATTTTCTTCTTCCCAAGAGGCCGGTTCCTGCTTAATATCACTAGGTGAATATTCTGTACATTTTATGGTTGAATAATTGGTTTTATTTGGGACTTGTTCTTCTCCAGAAGTCAGGGATTCTTGGTCAGTATCCGTTGCAGATTCAGCTCGTCCTTTTGTTTGCTTGTTAAGATGAAGCTCCACATTATTGGTTATAGATTTATTTCCAGAATCCGATAAAGAAACCGGAGTGTGCGATTCACCAGATACAGATTTATCTATTGAAAGGGAAAATCACATTAACACGTGAGAAGTTCATTCAGGAACAATTCTATCAGACGCACGGCTCACATTTCAGTTTCTTGTTTGGACTTATTTCTCTAGTGTTTGACACAAAGATTATGAGAATTAAATCTTTTCTTACCAAGTGCCACAACTGGCCGGGGATTTTCCCTCGTGACGTCCTCGTAGAGATCCCTGTGTCCTTCTAAAAACTCCCACTCCTCCATGGAGAGATAGACAGAGACATCCTCACATCTTATAGGAACCTGACACACACAATGATAAATTTGAAGTTAAATGTTCTGCACACAGCTCAGCATATGCAGTGTATTAATACATCACCAGCGATAGAATATTTTTTGTTACATACAATGACACAGTAACCATCCAGAATACAAAACAAGCAATGGTTGTGCTGCACACTGGTGGTTAATAAACACTCTGGGGGTGCTATCTACGATATTAGGCTTTAAGGGGAAGCCGTTAACAAAATGCTCAATATAAAAACAAGGCAAAACGCACACCACTGTATAAAAATAACTTCTTAAATCTCCATAATATAAAACAACATGCATACAAGAGCTAAATAGTCAATACATGAAAGAAGATTTGATATATTTAAGACCCATATATGAATCAAAATATTGACCAAAAGCAAAACTATTTCATCACAAATTTGGATAAATGTATATCCAGGCATTCCACAGAAATTAGGACCATCTGTATATACACACACAAACAATAGGTCCTGTACCAAACAAATATATGAAACTGACCATACAATGCAGTAAATGATTGGCCTCAGTAGCATATACAAAAAGAAATAAGAACCAAAAACCACAAAATACAAGAAATATAAACAATATGAGGAGCTACTCAACAAGCAGAAACGAACAGCGACCAGGTACCCAAAGGTTTTGGCGTATTGCCTTTGTCAAGGGTTACACACAAACAATGACACAGTCACCGTCCAGACACATGCCCTGGTGTTACCATATAATGTCCCATTCCCAGCAGCCTCACCTCTCCAGTCAGCAGACGGATGATCTTATTGGTCAGTTCCAGGATCTTCTCATTGTTTTGCTCATGGATTCCTGAGTGAGGTGGAGGCTCCGTATTGAAGCTTTGGGTCCTGCAGTATCCTCGGTATGATATTTGGGGGCAGTGCTATCAGTGACCATCTCATGGATCTTCACCGCCATGGGATCCTAAACAATGAAAGTGACAGCAATATAGAAAGGTTTGCCTTTTACGAGTATAAACATGTCCAAGGCCTGGGAGTCCTTTCGTTGAAGTTACACTCTCTGCTTTTATTTCCATAGTGTGCTGTATGATATGCTGTAACCTTTATTTACATAAGACAGTCATTAAAAGGAACCTGTCATGGGCAAAATAGGTTTTGCCCATTTGACAGGACATACAGCCCTTTATAAAGGTCAGTGTTTTCATTCAAACATTCCCCCTCTCCCACAGGAAAGCACCTTGCTTTTGGGATGGCGTCGCTGCCAGCTAGAGAGCCATCCTACAGGCCGTCCTCAGGCTCATTCTGTTTGCTGTAGACAATAGAAAAGCGTGTATATGTGAAGGCAGCGCTTCCGTGCAAAATAAATAGATATTAATTAGGGTAGGTGCTGCCGTAGTGGAATGTGCAGTGTCCACACACCTCCAAGGACACAAATAATATAAAAGGAACAAAACATAAATTCCTGGCGCACCTTGTATATTAGAACATTGATTTAGAATACAATATGTATGATACAATTGTAAGTGAACAGTGGGTAAAAAATATTGAGTATGTATTTTTTTCTTTTTTTCCTTGTGTTTTTGTTTTTTTCCCTCTTAAAACTGAAAACACTCAAAAAATTCAAACAAATTCAAAAAAATAGAGAAATCAGAATACTTATATTAGTAATGATGGTATCTTTATCTTCCTCCTTTCCTCCTTGGCAAATCCTCTGGAGTTAGCTTTTTTTTCCCCCCAATGGTGACTCGTTTATTCATTAGCTCATTCGATGGTATATGGAGGTGCTATATAAATTTCAGGGAGGGGAGGGAGCAAACCTTATATAGACAGGTGCTAAAGTAATAAATATGCAGCAGGACGATATGCTACTATATTCAAAAATTTATTCCTATAAATTCATATAGAAATAGACCATATGATATGCATAATTAAAAAAGTTATTTAAAAAGTAATCGTAAAAGGGGATCACTTAAAACGCGTTTTCGCCTACCGGCTTCCTCAGTAAGTGTCCTCAGATAGTCTCTGGTGAAAAATATCAGTGAAATCTAGACAATAGAGTAGACAATAGTAGACAATAGCACAGAAGATTAAATGTCCTGTTCGACCTGTGAATTTGTGAATGCAGAGTAAAAGTTATTCAGATAACTCACGATTTTTTCAGAGAGACAAAATGTCTTTGGAATGGAAAAAAGGAAGTCCTCTCAGAATCAGTGCAAATCTATGATCTCCTCACATCCCATAAGCAATGATTTTTATCTGTATCTTGTACCAGGAGAAAATCGCAGATTTTCTCCTGGTACAAGATACAGATAAAAATCATCACTTAGAACGTGCCCATGCGGACAGGGATGAACACCTGAACAAACTATCTGCATCATTCCAGCGGAAGGGCTATAAAGAAAGGATAATCTCTGGAAAAAATCTAATCTGCCCTGAAAACACCCTGCGAACAGCTGTTACGTTAGAAAGAAAAGAAAATCACCACACGGATCCCTCTAGTTCTTTCCTATAACCCGACTCTAGAGGGAATTCGCAAAATTATCAAAGATCTGCAGCCACTGGTCACAGAGGACCCTGCGCTCAAAGAAATATTCCCACAGCCCCCCTTACTGGCATTCAAGCATCCCCCAAACCTGAGGCAAAAACTGGTCCGCAGAAAACTCACTCAGGAACAGGACGACATAAAGAATGGGACGAAATGCTGCAACAAATCGGGCTGCAAACTGTGCCAACACATATGTGACAGCAGCACTGCACGGCACAACAACTCCACACACAACATCAAGGGCTCGTACCTTTGCACGTCTGCCAATGTGGTATACATGATCCAGTGCAGTGTGTGATAAGGGCTGCTATATTGGTGAAACTAGCCTTAAACTAAATCTCAGGATGAACCAGCACAGACACTCCATCAGGAACCACCAGGAAAACACATATTGTACCCCAGTGGGACATCACTTCAATCTAACAGGCCACTCTATCCAAAACCTCAAAATTAAAATCCTCAAAAGGAAGTTTTAAGGACCGTGAACACAGAACATATGAAATGAAAATGATCACATATTTTAACACTATAAATGATGGGCTCAACGTGGACTCTGGGTTTTTAATCCATTATCATAACGTCACATAACATTCAAAATTCTGGCTGATGCTTGGGTTTTTTTTTTGCATGCCTCTTTCAGCCTTCACTGTTTTATGTTTTTTTTTTTCTCTTTTCCATTCAAGTTATATGATTTTATCTCTGTTGTTTTATTATGGGCCCCAGATCCCTCATGCGTTCATTTTCCCATTTTGAACATACCATTTGACTCTCACTCTTTACGACATCTAACCCCCACCCATGTGACCCTTTATGTCCTAATGTTTAATTCTAGGAACTGATCAGTAAGCTTCCAGACCTGAGGAAGAGCGTAATACTCTTGAAAGCTTGTCTTTTAACCCTTTCGCTGCTGAGGCCTTTCACGCCTCTGTGCTGAGGTCATTTTTACCGGTTTTGCTCATCATGTTTAAACGTGTTTTGAAGGCTTACACATATATACACTATATATTGCTGAACAACTGAATGTTGGTCATAACAGGATGGTAGGTGGCCTTATTCGGCAGGATAATGCCTCCTGCCACACTGCAAAAATAGTCCAGGAATGGTTTGAGGAAGGTGACAAAGATTTCAAGGCATTGCTTTGGTCTCCGAATTCCCCAGATCTCAATCCAATTAAACATCAGTGGGATGTGCTAGAACAACAGATCTGATCCACGGAGACCCCCACCATGCAACTTGTAGGACGTAAAGGATCTGCAGCTAATGTGTTGGAGCCAGATACTACAGCACACGTTCAGAGGTTTTGTGGACTCCATGCCTCAGAGGTCTTTTGGCAACTCGAGGGGGGATCTACACGATATTCAGCAGGTGGTTTTAACATACTAAATATAGAAATTTCAGAGCACACATTACAATTTTAGGCAAAATATATAAAAACACCAGGTTCTATTTAAAATCTTGATCTGCAGGGAACCCCAGTGTCACGTATGTCCCTAGTAAGTAGGTATATCGCAAAAGAGCAGACATTAGTTTGACATAGAGTAGGATCTGCTGATGATGAGGTACATTGGCGTTGTGACAGGCTTATGCAATATGTGATCACATCTTCTAACTAAATCTCCATTTGTTTTACCTAGTTAGGAGTTTTTATTATCTTTTTTGCCTGTATTGTAATTGCGTGCTCTGAATTTACTATATTTTATGTCAAATCGGTCACTTGGAAACCGCCTTAAAAACCACATGTGAAGTGAGTGCAGCCACCTCTGGTTTTGCTCATTAAATGTTGTGACTGATCAGGGTATGTCAAAGAACAGTCTCCGTAGACGAGAAACAGGTGCAGGAGGACGAGAAAACAAAAGAGGTGGGGGCCCTCCATTTAAGGTGGCATTCCTCGCCCTCTACCAAATCCTTGAAGGTAAGAGAAGTTTGTGAAAGTGGCCAAAAGCCAAGCAGAACCATGTGGCTGCCAGCATGACACAACCAAGACGACTCCAGCTTATTAAATATCATCAGTATTATGTGACTTTCATAGAATCTCTTACCTCTCCAGTCAGCAGAAAGATGATCTCCAGAGTTAGATCCAGGATCCTCTGGGTCAGCGGATCCCTGGCTGTGTCTTTACTCATTATCACAGTTTACCCGGACGCCCAGTTCTTCTGGAAAGGAACGATTAGAGGAAGCACAGTATTCCTGAAACTGGAGATAAATATTATGCATGTTAGAGGTCGCCCGGTGTTGTGTGAAGCAGAAATGAAACCCAGAGCAGCATCGACACACTCCTTCCAACTAAGGGACAATCTATGCACCCTGATCACTTTAGCTTATTAAAGTGGTCACACTGTATGTAGTGCCCCTTCTCCTGCTCATCCAGTCACGTTTGGCTGCTACAGCTGTGTGAAGCGCAAGGCTTCCTGTGGCCTACACAGGTGTCACTTCTCAGACAGGATTTGAAACATTCGTTGACGGATACAGCAGCCGCAGGATGGTGGTGCGTGTCCAACTCTGTGAAAGCGATAGATACACAATTTGTCTATCGTATGTAAGCAACTTCAAGAATCCAACTCACGTCCACATTCAGAGGTAATGGAGAGGAATAAGAAGGGGAGCCCAATGTCGCTGGACAGAAGGGGGGGTGTTTTAAACAAAGTAAAATAATTTTTAAATATATTGTGTGGGTGGCATGTCTGGCAGCCAAGGAAGATGGCTGTGTCAGTCTTGAGCACATCTGATGGCTGTCTACTTCAGGCAGAATGTCAGCGGTCTCAGATTTTGGATTTCTAATTTTACCCTATCCATGGTAAGAGACAAGGGAGCTACCATTTCAGCCTCCTTCTAGCATAGGAGTTCCGTGAGGGGTCTTAGCGCTCTTAGTTTCTGAAGCATGGAGGGAGCAAGGTCGTTAAAGATGTGCGGGATGACCCCCTGAATCGAAGGGGTGCTATATCGGGCCACCTGCAACACCTCCTCTTTCGTGGAGAAGAAGCGGCATCTGAGCACCACATCATGAGGGGGGGGTCGTTGGGCAGAGGGCCCGGTGAATCTGGTCTAGATGCAGGTCAGCCTCCGGTGCAGCAGGGAGAAGGGCCCGTAAAAGCTTTCCTGTGTAGGTCTAAGGATCCAGCACTGTCTCAGGGACGTCTCAGAAGCGTAGGTCAGACAGGTGGGACCAGTTATGAAGGTCCTCCACCGCTTCCTGAAACGCATCGTACTTGTCATACAGCTGTCGGAGTTCTGTCCGGGTCGCGGCCTGCTCTGATTCCACCACCTCGACTCAAATTTCCAGGGCCTCCATCTTGGTGCCCAGCACGCCGATATCTGCGCTGAGGCCTTTCAGACCCACCCGGAGATCAGCTTGGAGATCGTCCTTAACAGCGAGGAGAATTTGCCGAAGCTCCTGCATGTCCCGACGGGTGAGTGGGTCTCCATCCCATTGCGGCAGGCACCGCCATCTTGTCCACCTCCACGCACGCTGCCGACTGGAGCGGGGGGGGCACAGGGTGAAGTCCTGCTGACCCAATTGTCACCCGGCTCTGGTCATCGCAGAGAGCCCCCGGAGGAGAATCACCAGTGGAGGCCATTCAGGGGAGGCTGAAGTCCAGCGCCCATTTCCTGAGTCTGGCCAAACCATGCCCATCCACTGGTCTGGCCTTTTTAGTTGTTTTTCGGCAGTCTACTCTGGCTTTTATTCAGGCTTATGAAAGGTTTGCACCTTGTGGTGAACCCTCTGTATTTGCTCTTGTGAAGTCTTCTCTTGATTGTAGACTCTGTCAATGATACGCCCACCTCCTGGAGAGTGTCTGGATGTTGTGAATGGGTTTTACTTTATCATAGGAGAGGATCCTGCGATCATCCACCACTGTTGTCTTCCGTGGACATCCAGGCCTTTATATGTTGCTGAGCTCACCAGTGCGTTCTTCTTTTCTCAGAATGTACCAAACTGTTGATTCGGCCTCTCCTAATGTTGCTGCTAGCTCTCTGATGGATTTGTTTTGCTTTTGAAGCCTTACAATGGTCTGTTTCACGTGCATGGACAGCTCCTTTGTACGCACAATGTAGCTTCACAGAAATAGAATTAACTCCAGACCTTTCACCTGCTTAATTGGTGAAGAAATAAAAAAAAGGTGTAGCCACACCTGGCCATGAAACAGCTTTTGATTCAATTGTCCAATAACTTTTGGGCCATTGAAAGAGGGGGAGATGGTTACTCTTAAGAGCTGTAATTCCTAAACCCTTCATCCAATTTGGATGCACATACCCTCAAATTAAACCCGAGAGTGTGCCCTTTCAGCCCATTATATAACTATAGCTTGAATATGTTTTGGTAAATACCTGAAAAAACTAAAATTGTGCCTGTGTCCAAATATATATGGACCTAACTGTATGTGAATTCACACATCACATCTTATTTATATAATGAGGGGGAATGAAGACTGAAGAGTTATCTGCTCTGGTGCTTTTTGTTTTAATTTTTTTTATACTTTCCCTTTTTTTTTAAATCCATTTTGATTCTTTGTGAAATGTTTCTATTATGAAACCAATGTTCATTAATGGTTAATTCAATGTTAGGTCTCCAGGCCGTTTTGTTGATGTTCTAGTTGCTTACGAAATGTGCCATTTATCTTATTTCCCAAAGGAAAAATTCTCCACTCTTAGGGTGGAGCAATAAAGGAACAGTCATAACCCCTGAACGTCCTGTTAACACAGAATTTTCCCTAGACTATGTAGTGGGGAAGACCTTTTGGCCCCGCACTCACACTTATTTAATCCTACCCATGATGATGGATCACCTACTGAAAATTATTCCCCATAATGCTAGGGGGTTAAACTCACCCATTAAATGTAGAATGGTCATGGCATATTATGTTAAATTGGGGTCAGACATCTTATTCTTAAAGGAACCCACTTCAGTTAAAGCTATAACTCCCAAATACGGTGCAATGCGATACCCTACACATTTACACTCCATGTATACTTCCTCCTTGAGACGGGGGTCTATTTCAGTTTCAGGGTTGGTTATGAGGTAGAACATACAGTATATAAAATGACCCAGATTGGAGATATCTCTTATTTTGGAAGGTTCTATTAGAGATCATAAACTCATTATTAATGTTTTCGCTCCCAAGAAAAAAACAGCATAACTATATCTCTTCTTACTTCATGGTCGCAGCCAATGATTATTCTAGTGCAGGAAATTTAAACAGTGTGATGGACTCCACTAACAGGGTTATTTAAAGAGCTCCGAATTGCTAGCGAAAGGTAACCGAACGCTGAAATTCAGCGTACGGTTAGCTTTCCTGGCCATTCAGCTATCCAGAGAGCAGGCAGTTCGCCAAATGTTGGCGAATTGCCTGCACATACAGTGCCTGTTCGGGGGCAGTGAATTTCCCATAGAGAAGCAATGCTTCATCTATTCAGAGAACAAAACCCAGCAGTGAAAGGTTCCCCTAATGCCCTGCCATTCGGTGGTTTCATTCGGCAGGTTTATTCAGGCGAATCCCATAGGCTTCAATGTTAAAAATATTTCCGTTTTAATCCAATATCTAATAAACCATTTATTTTAAAATTCTGCAGTAAAAAGTTTCTTTACTTTACGGCTAGGGTCAAACGAAAGCATTTTTACACGCGAACGTAAAAAAGTGCGTCCGAACGCATTGACGTATTTTTTCACGGAATACGCGAAAACGGTCATATGATGCGCATTTTTGTGCGTGATTTTTTACGGATCCAAACCAGGAAACTTTGGGTGTCTGGACGTTATGATGGCCGGACATGTGCAGGGTCTGACGTCTCCAAATCACACACACACACCGCTAGCGGGCGCAGCGCACTCTGTACTAGCGGTTCTGCTTTCTCGAAAAAATGCGTTCATTTTCCACTTGCGTTGCGCAGCCGTACGTTCGTGCGACCGTACTTCGTATATTGGCCGTCATTTGCTGCTAGTGCGGCCGTGATTAAGTGCGCCAGAACGCACGTTAAGGCTAGGGTCAGACGAAAGCATTTTTCCCCGCGAACGTGAAAAAGTGCGTCCGAACGCATTGACGTATTTTTTCATGGAATGCGCAAAAACGTTCAGACGACGCGCATTTTCGGGCGTGATTTTGTACGGATCGTCAATAAAACTCTTTTTGCGTCTGGACGTTATGTAGGCTGGACATTAGCAGCGTCTGACATCTAATCACGCCGCTATGCCGCAGCTGCGCACTCAGTACGTCAGTACTAGCGGTTCAGCGTTCTCAGAAAAATGCGTTCAAATTCCACTTGTGTTGCACGGCCGGACTTTTGTGCGGCCGTACATCGTATATTGGCCGTCATTGCCCGTCATCTGCGGCTAGTGCGGCCGTAATTATGTGCGCCAGAACGCACGTTAAAAGTGCGCTGGTCTGACCCCAGCCTAAAAGTGCGCAGGTCTGACCCCAGCCTTAGATTTTTTAGGATCTTTTTGGCATTTTTCAGGATTTTTTTGCAACAGCCCTTTTTATTATTATTCCCTGGACCTCATATGTAAATTTCAGACATTTTCGCTCAGTAGTTTCTTTACAAACAGCGTTTCATTTTTCAAACAGTCAAGCGTACTGTTTTATTTTTTTTCCCACTCCATTCGTCTGCGGTGTCGGGTTTTTCCGGCGCCTGCTCTGCACTGTGATCGGCTCCTGCTCGGGTTTCTCCGGCGTGGTTAATCCAGAGGTTTTTGCCGGTTTCGGTGTGCGTTTGCCCTGGTGTTGCAGTGAGTTTTCGGCAGGTTTGCGGCGACTTTTCCCTGCCCTGTGGTGCTTGCTGAATACAGCGCAGGGTCGCCGAAATGGGATCGCCAAATCGTGCCGAATTGAAGAGAACGAAAAGTCACCGAACGTGCGATGGCTTTTCGATTCTCTTTGAATAACCCTGTATGTGTTTTGAACTGGTTTTCCTTTTATTCACTCAATTCGGTGCATCTGGCACCTATGCTATAGTCACATATTGTAGATTTGCCATTTGATGGATTTTTTTAGATCAAAAGTTAGGTTTTTTTCTCTTCATTTGATCATCATCCGGTCATTCTCACCGATCTCTGGTATTTATGGTCTGGGGTTCCCCCACATTTGAGTGGTTAGAGATTTTTTTGCTTACAAAAAAGGGCAGTATTACAAACTTGGTGCTAACTTTCCAGAGCTATTATAGTCTATGGAGTTGTTAAGTTTACAACAGCTCTGATTACGTCAGTATCAACGTTGTAATACTCTCCAAATTCTTTTTCACTCGGTTGTTTTCCCTTTGTATCCATCCCCTGATGCAACATATCAATTAGTGGTGACCTGCCTGCGAGGAGCCGCGCACTGTAACTCCCATGATCCTCAGCCAGGTGGAATTTCCCCATGTTTAAAGTGACGCCAGAGCTCCTCCCTGCGCGGCGCTATAATGGAGCTACGCGGCTATGAGGGCTGCGCCATGACTGTCCCACAATGACAAGAGACAGCTTTCCATGCAATAAATAGCATGTGGAACATGGCGCCCACACATACCTGAGCCTCCTATCCCAGGACACCAGCTCTGTCTCTACTACTCCTGTGTGTGTCCTCTCCAGTCACATGGGGGTGTGAGCAGCCTCATAGAGCCTGTAGTAAGGGGACAGGGCCGGACATTCCCTGCACAGGCTCAACTTCTCACACACACCATTTCCTGCAACACAGGGGGAATGGACGCACTCTGATGACATCACAGCTTGTGTGACTGCATGGAGTCACATGGTACAGGAGCCTCTGCTGGGGGAGGGGAATGGCAGACACTGAGCTGTGAGCTGTCTGGATCCAGCACTGAGGGACAGGGAGGGAGACACAGCACCATCAGGCCATTCATTAACCCTTTATTCTGTAAAATACCTCCCAGCTGAGCACTGATTCTCCTCCAGTAGTGACAGGGTTAAATCCCTGCTCACTCCCTGCACATACTGTGGAGGTTTTCATATCATCATGAAGCTGAATTTAGCTTATTTTTCGCCCAGATTCTTATTGGTAAAAGGTATTATTTTACTGAGACACAATTGGACATTTCTACAACAAAATCACATGAAGAAATCAATTTATCTACAAAACTGGAACCAATACTGCCCCCTCCCCCATTCATTAATTTCAATGGGAAATTCTGAATAAGTAACAATGACTTTCTTTATGAAAATAAATTGTGTCTGGATATAAATAAACTGTGTCTGGATATTGACTTGTCCATTGTGTGTCCGCAACAGAGTTTCTTACCATTCCCCTGCGTCCTGGGCAGCACAGTGATACCAGCAGTCACATACAGGGTTATTCAAAGAGATTCGAAAAGTCACTGCACGTTCGGTGACTTTTCGTTCCCCGCACTTCGTGGCGTTTCGGCAATCCTAGTTCGCCGACTCTGTGGTGTATTCAGCAAGCACCGCAGGGCCCCCGTAGTGCAGGAACAACTCGCCGAACACTCAACAAAAATCCGCAGAAACCGCCGCAAAAACACGACTAGCCGCCGATCACAGCGCAGAGCAGCCGCCTGAAAAAGCCGAGACGCAGACGAACGAGTTGAAAGAAAAGAAAAAGTTCACTTGAAAGTATGAAAATTGAAACGCTGTTTGCAAAAAACTACTGAATGAAAATGTCTGAAATTTACACATAAGATCCAATGAATGATAATAAAAAGTCTGTTACAGAAAAAAGAAAAACGATTTTAAAAAGGAAAAAAGTTTGCAAAAATTTTTCCAAAAAATGACTAAAAGATCCAAAAACATCTATAAATAAATAGACTTTTGACAGCAGAATAAAAAACGGTTTATTAGATATTGAATTAAAACGGGAATATTTTTAACATTGAAGCCTATGGGATTCTCCTGAATAAACCTGTCGAATGAAACCACCGAACAGCAGGGCATTTCGGCAACATTTTCACTGCTGTTCGGTGTTTCTGAATCGACGAACAATTGCTTCTCTATGGGGGATTTCACTGCCCTTGAACAGGCACCGTATGTGCAGGCAATTCGCCAACATTTGGCGAACTGCCTGCTCTCAGAATAGCCGAATGACCAGGAAATGTAACGGTACGCTGAATTTCAGTGTCCGGTTACATTTCGGCTCTCTTTGAATAACCCTGTTAAGCCCGGCGCGACTTCAAGGCAAATCTCTGAGCTGAGGTGAAATACACAGCGACAACCAAAATAATAATAAAATTGTATTTGTGGGAAAAACCACAATAAAATAAAGTGACGGAAAAGGAAAGTCTTTTGAAATATCCTATATTCTATTGTTCTTTCTCTTTGCATCTGGTGACATTTCCAGTTGGTGGGGAGCCAGTATCATGGCATGAACAGGGATAGGTCTATATGGCACATCTACCCTGAAAATATGTGGACCGTTACATATATAGAGAATAAACCACATATACATATTATTATTAATCAGTCAAGCGGCCAAGCATTGTTACTTCTCAAGGCAGTGGCGGAAGTACCAGGGTTGCAACGGTCGCACTTGCGACCGGGCCCTGGCATTCCACCTCTGGAGGGGGGCCCAGCGCCGCCGCCAGATTCTGGCAATCAGCGCCGGAATCTCGGATCAGCACCACCGGCCATTCCTATCCCTACGAGCGGCCGCTGGTTTGCAGCTTGGCCGCTCGCGTGGGATTATTATTCTTTATTTATAAAGCGCCAACATATTCCGCAGCGCTGTACAATAAGCACAGTATAGACGGGTTACAATACATTGAACAACATTTGACAAACAGTACAGGAGGAAATGAGGGCCCTATTCCCGTAGGAACTCACAATCTAGAAGGGTTGGGGTTGGAAACAGTAGGAGAGGACTGCAAGGTGAGAGTAATTGATGGTTGCGTCAGTGAGTTGGGTGGTAGGCTTTCCTAAGTAGGAATGTTTAAAGAGAGCGTTTGAAGGAAGAGAAATTAGGGGAAAGTCTGACTGTGCGAGGGAGAGCGTTCCAGAGAGTGGGGGCTGCGCGTGAGAAATCCTGCAGTCTATCATGGGAAGAGGTGATGCGGGGAGAAGCTAGGCGCAGGTCGCAGTTTGGCCTTAGGGAACGGGCTGGGGTGTATTTGGTGATTAGTGAGGACAGGTAGTGGGGAGCAGAGTTAGTGAGAGCTTTGTAGGTCAGGGTAATGATTTTGAATTTAATTCTGCAGTGGATGGGGAGCCAGTGAAGGGACTCGCAGAGGGGAGCGGCAGAGACAGAGCGGCGGGTGAGGTGGATTAGCCTGGCGGAGGCGTTCAGGATGGATTGTAGGGGGGAGAGGCGGGACAGAGGGAGGCCAGATAAGAGAATATTGCAATAGTCAAGCCGGGAGATTATCAGGGTGTGGATGAGTTGTTTTGTGGTGACAGTGGTAAGAAATGGCCGAATTCTGGAAATATTATGTAGTTGGTAGCGGCAGGAGGAGGAAAGAGACTGGATGTGGGGGATGAAGGAAAGAGCAGAGTTAAGTGTAATTCCGAGACAGCGAACCTGGTTTGATGGGGAGATAGTGATAACCTCCACCGTGATAGAGAAGTCAGGAGGTGGGGAGGCATTAGAGAGAGGAATTAGTAGAAGCTCAGTCTTAGACATGGTGAGAGGCCATCCAGGAGGAGATGCCAGATAAACAGTCACTGACTTTGGAAAGGACAGGAGGAGAGAGATCAGGGATGGGAACCACCTGACCAGCGCACGAGATCCTCTCGCGAGAACTCGGCTGCGCTGGTCAGGTGGTTCCCGGCGAGCAGCCAAGCTGCATGCTGCCAGCGGCCGCTCGCCTCTATGGAGAAGACCGCCGGCAGAGCAGCAGAGGTGAGAGCTGGGGCTGGGGGCAAATATATCCATATGAGATGGGGGCAAAAATATATCCATGTGAGCTGGGGGCAATATATACCCACGTGTGCTGGGGGGCAATATATACCCATGTGTGCTGGTGAAATATATACCCATGAGTGCTGGGGGCAATATACACCCATGTGTGCTGGGGGCAATATACACCCATGTGTGCTGGGGCAATATATACCCATGAGAGCTAGGGGCAATATATACCCCTGTGAGCTGGGGCAAATATATCCATGTGAGCTGGGGGCAATATATATCCATGTGAGCTGGGGGAAAATATATCCATGTGAGCTGGGGGCAACACTATCTTTTTTTATATTGCAGGGGGAAAAAAAGTAAAAATATAGATTTTTTTTGGAGGGGGGCCCTTCATGGATTCTTGCACTGGGGCCCTCAGGTTTCTAGTTATGCCACGGTCTCAAGGCCTATCTCCCTTTCATCCCATGTGACTTCTACTCCCCTGCTACTCACTGGTAACCAAGCCTGGTACAGGGCCAGGAAAATCCTGTGTTTTTCTTGACACACGTCCCTTTACCAGTCCATACTAAATGCTCTTCCGGTCCCTGTGTTAAGGGCCATGGCCAATGAGGGCATTGTCACCATTTGATATCACTAAGACTACCATGAGACCACAAACCCAGTGTCAGGAATTGTACTGGGGTACAGAGATGGCATGGTACTGAGCCCGGGATCCGATGATGCACCAAAACAGGGGTCTGTGGTAGGAGGCAACAAAAACAAATAACTTTGAAGCAGAGGGACAGGAAATGTAGAGGGCTTAATGAAGGGGTTGCAGGAAACCAAACAGGATAATAGGGTCTTGAACACACACACAGGATACTGGAGGGTATGGAAACACAAGGAAGGCTGGTAACGCTGGCAGGATTTGGGGTTCTGTAAACACTGAGTTTACTCTAGCTGGAAGCAGATTACAACTAGGAATGCTGGCGCAAGGAGCGGAAGGGGTGTGGTACCTTTATTTGCAGGTAAGTCACATGACCTAGTGCGTGTTTTGGTGTTTTTAACTGTTTGGTTGCTGGATCACAGCACTGAAATTAAACTACAGGAAATGAAACAGGACTCAGAAGGGGGTTGCCCAGGCATGGTTCAGGGGCCTTACACCCAGGTTCTCTTGGCTTACTACTGGGAAATGTTTATCAAATTGGCACATGGGGCTTACTATTCTCTGATGAAAATGGTGACCTTTTCAGCTAACTACACCAATTAATACCCCAAATGTAAATCTCCTCAAGCTGATCTATTCCATTGTTTATGGTCATGTCCTGGGTTTAGGCTTTGTGGGAGAGAGCCTGGGAATATGGCCTCAGGTTTGGGGCTGAGAATTCCACAGGCTCCAGAATGGGCAATTTTTAACATTTTCCTACCATCCCCTCTTTCTCCTGTTCCAATCATTCCAAAACACTCCTCGGAATACTGATGGAAGTAGCCAAAAAAGCCATTCTACAACAACGCTTTACCCTTCTCACCCCTTTTTTCAATGTTCTATATCACCGTATTTAGACCATTTTTCATACTAATTGGGTGGAAACTTCTCTTCATAGCGAATGGGAGGTGAGTCATCTGGCCCCTTCGCTCCAAAACCAACTTAAAACAATCCTTTGAAAACACCCAATGGTACTTAAAACAATAAACGGTCAAAACCCAATCCCCAACGTTCCCACAACCTCGCAGCTGTCTGGTTTTCTCACAAATGAGGATATCATTCCGCTACCAGGACCGAAGACGTGAAGTCTGTAGAAATCGCCACATTAATATCACCATAGTATACCTGCCCTTGTTTCAAACAACGCTGGAATAATGGTAAAAAAAAGAATAGCTGAAGTTTAAGCGATGTACAACAGAACATCGCTGCTAGTATTGTCTGCCATAGTTTGACTTTTCCCCTGTCTGCACGGCAGATCTTCACTGTAGTCTCAACAATGGCAAACAAAGGCGCATAGTGAATAACTTCCTATGGGAAATGTAACAGACCCCCAAGTCCACCTGGCTACCCAGACACTCGCTCACCAAGAACGGCCCGGCCTTCAAATCACTCCGGATTCGATGCCCCGAGCAGCTGATCTGCCCTTTTCGATCCGCTGCTTCTGGCTCGATAATTCTGGCCTATTCGATCCAGCAGATGGATTTCGGATAGCCGCTAAGTGCCTTCCCAGGTTGTATGATTGAAGCCCTGAAAAGAGACACCAGGCAAGCTGTATGTTCATACTATAACAGGGTGTGAAGATGTATCCCCAAGAGGAAATGAAACTGCAGTTCACAGCACTCTCCACCAACGTGCTAGAATATAGACATACAGAAAAAAATAGAACATGCAGTACAATACAACCTTATAGATGGTCAAATAGGTTTGTGTGTCGATACAGGATCTTCAATGGAGTACAAAGCCTCTAGAATTAGAGCATACACAAGGACATAGCGTAATACTGTCAAAAAATTAAATAAAACATAAAACCACAGAAAGGAAGCCACTCACAAAATTAGTGGCACACAATAGATAAAAGTGTGCAACAGCGCATATTAAACAATTCGTTCGGATAGTCACCACAGCCGGAAAGACATCGTCCTTAAAGCGTAATTTTCTGTAGGAGAGCCTGGCCAGGATACCACTCCGTGCTGAGAAGTCCAAATCACAGGTGAAGCCACAGTCTTTCAGAACAACCAATTGGGGAACCGAAGACCTGGAGACATCCAAAGTGAATGATGGACGATCGATCCGATTCGCGGACGAAAAATGGACGATCCGGCGGGCGAACGAACGAATAATAGAAACGAGCAAGTCAGTTCGACGCGTTTCGTCCTCCGACTTATTCATGAACTGACTTGTCCGTCCGAATCTTCTTTCTTTTAAAGTCCACATTTCTTTAATCAATAATCTAAAATACATTCAGGTGTGGATACCGGAAGTTCCGAAAATCCCCCGAACGAGCGCATCGGAAATGCGCTCGAACGAGCGCATCGGAAGTGACGCCTTTAGGCATCAGAATCCATTAAGGCTAAGGGCATAATAGACCCAAACCCAATGGAATGTATGGGCAACATACGAACAACAGAATAAAACGAAAATATAAAAACGAAAATATAAAACATAATATTATCCAGAAATGACAATAGAGGAACCTATGGAGACAAAAAAACACAAAAGTGCATGTATACTGATGACGTATAACATAACCATAATTGATCAATTGCATGTACTGGTGAACATATTTGATTTTATTTGGTTAAAGTATATAAGCCAAAGACCTATAGAGTACTCCAAAAGGCACCAAAAAGGACTGAAAGTACAGAAAAACCCCCTATGGAAAAACTAGCTAGATCTCACATATATATAATGTATACATATAAGGTCACAAAAACCCAAGGCCGTCACATAAAGGATTGAAGCTCCAAATCAACATTAAGACCTGGCGGTTTCAAAGTATCCATATAAAAAATCCACTTAGTTTCCGCTAGAGAAAGGGCTTTAGCAACATCACCACCCCTCCAGTTTTGTTTAACTTTTTCAATGCCCAACCAAACAAAAGTAGAAAAATTGAAACTTGGGCACTTACAACAATGTCTAGGTACACTATGCTTATCGCTATGTTTTCTGATGTTATAAAAATGCTCATAGATACGTTCTTTAAGTTTTCTTTTTGTTTTCCCAATGTATTGGGCCCCACACCACATTGGAGTAAATAGACTACATTGGTGGTGTTGCAATTTATGAATTCTTTAATATGGTATTCCTTTCCTGTTTTCGTACTTTTGAATGAAACCACTTTTGTTTTAAGCTCTCTACACATGGAGCAAGGCACTACACTTGAAAAAACCTTTAGGTTTATCAGACAGGAAATGGATTTTATTGTCCATATTTTCAATTTTATTTTGATTAGAACGTAAAGCACTTGGGGCCAATGTATTTTTAACTGTATTGGCTCTTCTATAGATAACACGAGGAAAGGCCGGCAGATGTTTAGACAAAATTGGATCATTTTTGAGAATGGGCCAACATTTAGAAAGAGCTAGTTCTATATCTTTACTTCTACCATTGAATTTAGTAAAGAAAGCAAGGTCCCACTCAGTGGGATCTTTTGACTTCCCCAAATTCCTTTGGAAGAAAGTTGATCTATCCAGATCCACAATATCTTTCAAGCTCTTATCCACTAAAGGTTTAGGGTATTGTTTCAGAAGGAACTTTTCTGAGAGTTCTCTACTTTGGGTAATGAAATCTTGCATTTCCGTACAGTTGCGTCGGATTCGCCCGAACTGATTTTTCGGTATATTTTGAAGCCACTTTTTATGGTGGCAGCTGTTGAAGTTTATATAAGAATTCTTGTCAGTAGGTTTAAAGAAAGTTCTAGTACAGAATTTTCTATCTTTGATAAAAATATTCAAATCCAGAAAATTGAGAGTCTCATTACCCACCTCCATAGTAAAATTAAGGTCAAAAGAATTGGTATTTACAAATTCAAAGAACCCATTGAGGTCATCCCTGTTGCCATCCCAAATTAAAAGAACGTCATCAATATAACGTCGCCAGAGTGCCAAGTTTGCCCCGTATGGGTTGTTGTTCCAAATGGCCTGTTGCTCCCAATGGGCAACAAAGATGTTAGCATATCCCGGGGCAAACTTGGCACCCATAGCTGTTCCTGTCTTCTGAAGATAAAATTTATCCTGAAAACCAAAAAAATTATGAGTGAGACAAAAACGTATAGCCTCGCCCAAGAACACCCTCTGTTCACTTTCAATGGTGTGATCATCCTCTATTCTTTTATCTATGGCCAACAGACCTTTCTCGTGTTGTATAACTGTATATAGAGAGGTCACATCCATACTAACTAGGATGTAGGTCTCTTTCCACTCTAAATCTTGGAGAATTTCCATGAGGTGTCCTGAGTCTTTGATATAGGATGGAGCTAGTGGAACTATTTTTGTAAAAAACTGTCGATATATTCTGATAGATTGGCTGTCAAGGACCCAATACCACTAATTATAGGGCGACCTGGAGGAGATGTTACAGATTTATGGATTTTTGGATTATGATAAAGAATGGCTAGTCTTGGAAAAGGGGTGTATAGAAAATTGAACTCGTCTTTAGTTAGTATGCCTTGAGTCAAACCACCATCAAGCAAAGTTCTCATCTGTTCCAGAAATTCTTTAGTGGGATTGTGTTTGAGTAATTGATATGTCTCTACATCTGACAAGATTCTCTCAGCTTCTTTTAGATAGTCTGACCTATCTTGAATAACCACCCCCCCTCCTTTATCGCTTGTCTGAAAACCAGGTCATGTTTGGCCTGGAGTCCATTCAAAGCCTCCCTTTCCTTCCTATCCAAATTAAACTGAATTCGTTTTTTATTTTGGTTCTTTTTTATATTGATCTTTCTAAATTCATCTTCTAGCATGTCCCCAAAGACCTTTATATTATTGGTCTTCTCCCAAATTGGATAAAAGCTAGACTTACATTTAAATTTAGTATGAAGAAATTCTTTTTGTTGTATATCAACCTCAGAAAAAGAGGGCATATTAGTAGATGTCACTACATTCATCGAATCTTCTTTTTTGTAAAAGAATTTCTTAATTGCCAGTTTTCTCAAAAACCTTTGTAGATCCAGAAAAAGGGTAAACTCATTAGGTGCCTTAGTAGGGGCAAATTTTAAACCCTTATTTAATAGAGATATTTCTGATTTATTTAGATCTATATGAGATAGATTAAAGATACCCAATTGGAGCTCCCTTTCTTTGGATATAGAGTCCTGATTACATTCAATTACATGTCCTGCCTCCTTCTCTTGAGTGGGGAGGACATATCCCGTAAAGGGGAATATCTGTTCCGGTCCTGCCAAAAACCCCTTTTCATGGTGCTTTTGGGGGGTCCTTGGTCTAAAAAACCTTTCTTAGATTGCTCTGGATTTTTATCTCTATATTGATTGTATCTAGTTTCTGGATTGTGGTCCTGACCATTCCAGTGTCTTTTATCGTTTCTATGCAAGTATGTTTTCCCACCCTGTCCAATTTGTAGATGGGGCTTATAATGATAACGATCTTGTTCACTATTATCCCATTTATTGGAAATATAGGTATCTTTTTTTGTTTTTAGAGTTTTTGATTGCCAAGTGTTTTTTCTATCATTATGAATATTTATATCATTTGTTTTAGAAGGTCGAGAGTTAGTGTATTCTTTATTTTCTGTTCTGGGGTCCCTTTTACGTGAACGTGACCTTGGGTACCCTCTATTTAGATTAACCAGAAAAGGTTTGCCATAGGTATAGTCTATTTTGTCTCTAGACATTTTTTTCCTCTTATTCTCTACTATTGTCTCATCTAGTTTCTCGATCTTTATTTGTAATTCTACATTTTTTTCTTGTATAGTCTCGTCCTCAAAGTTCTTATCAATGTCCTCTTCTAGGGTTTTAGTTTCAATTTCTATACTTTTCATAGTATCATTATGGAAATTAATCAAAAGTTCCATTAAATGGAATGAACACTCCTCCAAAATGTCAGACCATTTACCCATAAATTCCTTATTGTCAAGTCCAAAAGCTGGTGTTTTGTGAATTCTCAAGCCTCTAGGAACAATGCGTGTTTTTAAATATTGTTCCAGAAAAACAATTTCCCACCATTTTTTAACTTCTTTTTCAGCCAATCTTTCCAATTTGACAAACAACTGGGAGGGCTGCGTGGGTACATAATGCCCCACTTGGCTAGAATTGTCTGCAAAAATATTATCCAGACGTCGTTTCCTAGACTCTCTAAGATTTGTCGTCATCAGTCTACAATAAGCCATGGTAGGATCAGAAGGGAAATACACTCCACAGCGGAGAAACCTATATCAATACTAAACAGGGTGTGAAGATGTATCCCCAAGAGGAAATGAAACTGCAGTTCACAGCACTCTCCACCAACGTGCTAGAATATAGACATACAGAAAAAAATAGAACATGCAGTACAATACAACCTTATAGATGGTCAAATAGGTTTGTGTGTCGATACAGGATCTTCAATGGAGTACAAAGCCTCTAGAATTAGAGCATACACAAGGACATAGCGTAATACTGTCAAAAAATTTAATAAAACATAAAACCACAGAAAGGAAGCCACTCACAAAATTAGTGGCACACAATAGATAAAAGTGTGCAACAGCGCATATTAAACAATACGTTCGGATAGTCACCACAGCCGGAAAGACATCGTCCTTAAAGCGTAATTTTCTGTAGGAGAGCCTGGCCAGGATACCACTCCGTGCTGAGAAGTCCAAATCACAGGTGAAGCCACAGTCTTTCAGAACAACCAATTGGGGAACCGAAGACCTGGAGACATCCAAAGTGAATGATGGACGATGGACGATCCGATTCGCGGACGAAAAATGGACGATCCGGCGGGCGAACGAACGAATAATAGAAACGAGCAAGTCAGTTCGACGCGTTTCGTCCTCCGACTTATTCATGAACTGACTTGTCCGTCCGAATCTTCTTTCTTTTAAAGTCCACATTTCTTTAATCAATAATCTAAAATACATTCAGGTGTGGATACCGAAATTCCGAAAATCCCCCGAACGAGCGCATCGGAAATGCGCTCGAACGAGCGCATCGGAAGTGACGCCTTTAGGCATCAGAATCCATTAAGGCTAAGGGCATAATAGACCCAAACCCAATGGAATGTATGGGCAACATACGAACAACAGAATAAAACGAAAATATAAAAACGAATATAAAACATAATATTATCCAGAAATGACAATAGAGGAACCTATGGAGACAAAAAAACACAAAAGTGCATGTATACTGATGACGTATAACATAACCATAATTGATCAATTGCATGTACTGGTGAACATATTTGATTTTATTTGGTTAAAGTATATAAGCCAAAGACCTATAGAGTACTCCAAAAGGCACCAAAAAGGACTGAAAGTACAGAAAAAACCCCCTATGGAAAAACTAGCTAGATCTCACATATATATAATGTATACATATAAGGTCACAAAAACCCAAGGCCGTCACATAAAAGATTGAAGCTCCAAATCAACATTAAGACCTGGCGGTTTCAAAGTATCCATATAAAAAATCCACTTAGTTTCCGCTAGAGAAAGGGCTTTAGCAACATCACACCCCTCCAGTTTTGTTTAACTTTTTCAATGCCCAACCAAACAAAAGTAGAAAAATTGAAACTTGGGCACTTACAGCAATGTCTAGGTACACTATGCTTATCGCTATGTTTTCTGATGTTATAGAAATGCTCATAGATACGTTCTTTAAGTTTTCTTTTTGTTTTCCCAATGTATTGGGCCCCACAACCACATTGGAGTAAATAGACTACATTGGTGGTGTTGCAATTTATGAATTCTTTAATATGGTATTCCTTTCCTGTTTTCGTACTTTTGAATGAAACCACTTTTGTTTTAAGCTCTCTACACATGGAGCAGCACTACACTTGAAAAAACCTTTAGGTTTATCAGACAGGAAATGGATTTTATTGTCCATATTTTCAATTTTATTTTGGTTAGAACGTAAAGCACTTGGGGCCAATGTATTTTTAACTGTATTGGCTCTTCTATAGATAACACGAGGGAAGGCCGGCAGATGTTTAGACAAAATTGGATCATTTTTGAGAATGGGCCAACATTTAGAAAGAGCTAGTTCTATATCTTTACTTCTACCATTGAATTTAGTAAAGAAAGCAAGATCCCACTCAGTGGGATCTTTTGACTTCCCCAAATTCCTTTGGAAGAAAGTTGATCTATCCAAATCCACTATATCTTCACCTGTGATTTGGACTTCTCAGCACGGAGTGGTATCCTGGCCAGGCTCTCCTACAGAAAATTACGCTTTAAGGACGATGTCTTTCCGGCTGTGGTGACTATCCGAACGTATTGTTTAATATGCGCTGTTGCACACTTTTATCTATTGTGTGCCACTAATTTTGTGAGTGGCTTCCTTTCTGTGGTTTTATGTTTTATTTAATTTTTTGACAGTATTACGCTATGTCCTTGTGTATGCTCTAATTCTAGAGGCTTTGTACTCCATTGAAGATCCTGTATCGACACACAAACCTATTTGACCATCTATAAGGTTGTATTGTACTGCATGTTCTATTTTTTTCTGTAAAGCTGTATGTTCAAACAGAGACTTGGTTGCAGCTCATGAACAAACACCAGGCAGACTGTATGCAGGTTCAAACAGGAGATCTGCTTTACTGGGACACACACGGTTTTTATGGTAACAACATTCAAACTTCCAGCCCACCCCAACAGTTCCCATTGGCTGGTTTCAAGTCCACTGCAGACTTCACTCAGGTGCTCCTCAGGCTCCATGTGAGTCTGTCAGGCTTATGCAGATGAGGTCTTGGAACATGCTGCATATCAGACTGCCTGAATACATACATAAATTAACAGTGACCACACACAGTAATTTACATAAACCTTAATGTTTGCATGAAACAAAGGTAGGTAGGCTGGCAGGTTAATCTTGAGCAAGAAAGCAGGTACACATTGACGAGAAAATAGACAATAGCATTCTTGCATAATCACAGGTTTGTCAAACATTCTGCACAAAAGAGAGGCCTGCACCTCCAAAACACATCTCCAAGTTCAAATGAAGCACGACACAGCGGAACAGTCTGTTTAATGGCGAGCGGGCTCCCAAATAGGAAAGGGGCCGGGGGATAACAGTTGCAATATACAGTCCACAGAGCAAAACCCAGGGAATAAACGCTGTTTACGAGGGATAGGTCTTAAAGCATGGGAACACAGAAGGGAAGAAAGTCTGTGGCTTCAAGCAGGGAGCGCCATGTCCGGTCTTTGACAGGAACTATTCCAAAGTCGGTGCGAACTTAATCAGAGCTATTGTTAACAACTCCATAGACTATGGGCCCATTCCATAGTGAACACTACCATGGACACGGTAAGCAGGATAATGTGCACTTGCAGATTTTCCCTTACCATCTCCATGTTAATGTCATATTCCGGGGAAGGTGCTATCTCAGCCAGTGGTGTCCCAAGGGGGGCAGGGGGGAATCCGCACCCAGGTGACCCCACCCAGGGCCAGCCTTTGGTGTGTGGGAGCTGTGCTTTGGCATGTAATCCTCTCAGCGCTGTCTCTGCGGGGAGAGATCAGAGCTGTGCAGAAAAGCCCCGCCCCCAACTGTCACAAGCACCGCCCTCCTTGTGACAGCCAGGGGAAGGGGAGACAAGGGGGAGCAGCCCTCTCACCATCATGGCTGCCCCCTGCTTCCCCTGACTCTGTGAGTCTGGGGAGCCTAAAGCAGTCAGGAGCAAGAGCAGCTGCCCTGACACCCTGCACATCCTGGTATGCTGGATCTGGAGAGGCAGGTAACATGGGCTGCACTGGGAAGGGTAGAAGAGGGGGCTAAGGAGGGTGACAAGAGGGCACACTGGGGGCTGGGGAGGGTGACAAAGAGAACACTGTTGGCTGGGGAGGGTGACAGTGGGAACACTGGGGGCTGGAGAGGGTGACAGGGCCCACTGGGGACTAAGAAAGGAGACAGCAGGCATGCTGCGGAGGGTGACAGAAGGCACACCAGGGGCTGTGAAGGGTGACAGGGCAAACTGGGGGATGGGGAGGGTGGCATGTATGTATAGACAGTGTGTCTTAAGTCTGTCCGTCTGTCCATCCAGACAGCCCATTGTCCGCCTGTCCATCCATCCCAGTGTCCGTCTGTCCATCTGTTGATCCCAGTCTATCCATCCATTCTTCCAAGCCTGTCTCCCTATCCAACCATCCCTGTCTGCATATATATCCATCCATCCCAGTCTGTCCATCCATCCCACGATCCATCCATCCATATATCATTAATCTTTAATAAATTAGTCTATCAATCCCTCTATCCATTCATGCCACTGCCTATTCCTGTCTATCCCTTTGCATATCCCCCACCAGGCAATTTATTCCCTATGAAGGAGATACGGGTGAGTTACCATGAGTTACCTCCTCAGGTGACACCAACCCTAGTGACACCACTGATCTCAGCACCTGGCCCCAAAACAGTGTGCTAACCTGATACCCCGCAGTAGCGCCTCCGTGAGTATCAGCTCCTGGAATCCATAGGACTCCATGGAGGCTTGCGATTCCAGGCCGTGAGCTCTGCATGACCTCGCTCTCGAGAAATTGCGCAGTGCCGTGGAGTGATCACGGGTGGAAACTAAGAACCTTTTGTTCCAATCTCACTCTGCTCCTGGGGACAAGAAGTGGAGGATCGGGTCACCCATTTTGCAGCAGGATGAAAGGAGAGTATGGGATTTTTAGGAAGGTTCTTAGCATTTTGCATTTGCAGACTCATTTAACACCAGCTTTTAAGAAGTGCTAAAATTTTACATTTCGTGAAACGATGGTAATTTGCACCAACATTTTAGAATACCTCACTCGTCAAGATGCTAAAATTAGATATCGTCTCCCATACTTAACATGAAGAGCACAAAGTACAGTAAGCTGTGAGGTGTAAACGGATTTCATCCCAGTTTAGCTTCAGGATCGGAATATCGACGCCAGACATCAAACATACTTCCAGCACTAACGCTTACATATCAAGACAAAAAATTAACACCAACTATGGAATAGAGCCCTACAATCACTATAGTGATCTTACAACAGCTCTGGTTAAGATAGCACCAATTTTGGAATGAAGCCCTTTACGTGAGAGATGATGTGGGGACTGGATGACGTGGTTTCCACTTTCAGTACATTGAAAGAGTTTTTCACTGTCATGGATTGGTACCGGGTAGATACCAGCTTTGCAGATATGAGCCCGGTATGCAGTTACACACACAACTGGACGGAAGGGTGAAAGTGGAATACAGGATGGAGACAAACCAACAAGCTGAGGCAGGACAGGAAAAGGGCTGACCATACACCAGTAGGATTATACAGATACTTGGAGACTAAGGGTGTGAGGATCTTTGAGGACATGAACTTGGAAGGCACAGAGAACTTGAAAGGCTGGCTGGGGATACAGGGGAAATCGCAGGTCTCAGGGGCAGCAACGCACAGGACTAGACAAATTTTTTCCCAGTATGTTACATGCATATTGGTCAGCGCTTCAGACTGGGTTTTTTGCCTTCTTTTGGATCAACAGCAGTAGGTGATGTGTGAAAGGCTGAACACAATGGACGCACAACTTTTTTCAGCCTATGTAATGCTGGAGCACTGACTGATGGGTGGCGTCTTTTACAGGGAATCAGTCAGTGCTTGAATGCACACACCTGTGAGTGCAATCTGAGGCAGGGACAACCAGGACTGGGTGTACTGAGGCCTGGGACAGGAGCACCAGGCAACTCCAAAACCAGGGCTTGAATGTACTAACATGACAGGAAAAAAGGCTGCCAGGAGTCAGGCCACAGCTGGATCAGTCCTGCCATGGTTCTACCATGGTTTATCCTGTGGTGCTGAGCATGGGTTGTGACATTCACGTCTTTGATCAACAAGATAAAACAGGAGAACAGTCCTGAGTACAGCATTTCCAATATTGAAGGCACCTAAATGGTTTCTATTCAGTAAGAATAATTTTGTGTGTTACAGGAGATAAGTCGCAAATGCAACATTTATCTTAAGTGCATTTTAAAGATTTTTCTCTCTTGTGAATACTTTTATGTCTTGTAAGATTTGAGGCATCATTGAAACATTTCCCACATTCAGTGCATTTAAATGGTTTCTTTCCTGTGTGAATCATTTTATGTGTTGCAAGAGTTGAGGCCTGATTGAAACATTTCCCACATTCTGTGCATTTAAATGGTTTTTCTTCTGTGTGAATCATTTTATGTCTTGCTAGAAATGAAGCTGCAGCAAAACATTTCCCACATTCTGTGCATTTTAGTGGATTTTCTCCTGTGTGAATCCTTTTATGTGCCTCAAGACTTGAGGCCTGAACGAAGCATTTTATACATTCAGAGCACTTAAATGGTTTCCCCCCTGTGTGAATCCTTTTATGCGATATAAGATTTGAGGCATCCGTGAAACATTTTCCGCATTCTGTGCAATTAAAAGGTTTTTCTCCTGTGTGAATCCTTTTATGTGTTACAAGTTGTGATGGCCGTTTGAAACATTTACCACATTCTGTGCATTTAAATGTTTTTTTTCCTGTGTGAATCATTTGATGTCTTGCTAGAAATGAAGGTGCAGCAAAACATTTCCCACATTCAGTGCAATTAAATGTTTTTTCTCCTGTGTGAATCAATTTATGTGTTTCAAAATTTGATGCCCGATTGAAACATTTCCCACATTCAGTGCAGTGAAATGGTTTTCTTAAACTGTGAATCATTTTATGTGTTGCAAGATTTGAGGCCTGATTGAAACATCTCCCACATTCAGCGCATTTAAATGGTTTTGCCCCTGTGTGAGTCCTTTTATGCGTTATAAGAGTTGAGGCAACCGTGAAACATTTCCCACATTCTGTGCAATTAAAAGGTTTTTCTCCTGTGTGAATTATTTTATGACTTGCAAACGATGAGGATGAAGTAAAGCATTTTCCACATTCACAGCATTTAAACATCTTTTTCCCTGTATGAACCTTCTGATGCTTTTTTAGAGCAATTTGGTTTGTAAACTGTTCCTCACATTCAGAACATAAGAATGGCTGCTCTTCGGTGTGTTGGTGAAGATGTTGGTGGATAAGGGCCAACTCTGGAGTAGAATTCGCTCTAAAAAAAGTTGGTGAAAATGACTCTTCTTTGCAATGTGTTTCAGGTGTCAAAAGGTCACACTTAGAATATGAGGCTTTGATCATGTCAGAAGTTGAATTTCCTTTGTAATTTACATCTGTGAGATTCTCTTCTTCCCATGAGGCCGGTTCCTGCTTAATATCACTAGGTGAATATTCTGTACATTTTATGTTTGAATAATTTGTTTTATTTGGGACTTGTTCTTCTCCAGAAGCCAGGGATTCTTGGTCAGTATTCGTTGCAGATTCAGCTCGTCCTTTTGTTTGCTTATTAAGATGCTGCTCCACATTATTGGTTATAGATTTATTTCCAGAATCAGATAAAGAAACCGGAGTGTGCGATTCACCAGATACAGATTTATCTATTGAAAGGGAAAACCACATTAACACGTGAGAAGTTCATTCAGGAACAAGTCTAGCAGACGGCACAGCTCACACTTCAGTTTGTTGTTTGGACACTGTGACGGATGACTCCTCCGAAAGCCCCCTGTCAGACACTCGGCCGGGCTATATTCTTTTTTAATATGTATAATGGTCTGTGTTGCCATTTTATATATCCCAACCTTGTGCCAAAAAACAGTTTCAGTCTCTGTATTGTGTATGTTGTTAAGCCCATTCCATCGCCCAATGGAATTAGATTGTTTTAATAATGTGATGTAAAAGAGCTCCTCTTACAGAATAGCTCCAGGATGTAACCCTATTGTTCTCTTTTCCCCCGCCCTGTGAACAGTTTTAAGTTGGGTTTTTCTAAAAAATAAAGCCAGTCTGCATTTGGATTCTGAACAGTCTACATCCTTCTTTCAGCTGTGGTTAAAGTTTGGGTGGGCTGTTGGGGAAGATTGCTCCGGTGACTGTGGGGACTGTTTTAAAGGGGAGAGAGCCTGCTGACAGAGGTACTCCGTTAGAGTACAGTTGATCCGTTACAAACACATTTCTCTAGTGTTGTACACAACGATTATGAGAATTAAACCTTCTCTTACCAAGAGCCATAACTGGCCGGTGATTTTCCTTTGTTACGTCCTCGTAGAGCTTCTTGTGTTGTTCCACATACTCCCACTCCTCCATGGAGAGATAGACCGAGACATCCTCACATCGTATAGGTACCTGACACAAACAATGATAAATCTGAAGCTAAACATTCTGTACACAGCTCAGCATATACAGTGTATTAACACATCACCAGCTTCAGGGTGCTCTATGGATGTTAGAATTGTTAGATTTTTTTTCTGTTACACACAATGACACAGTCACCATCCAGATACATCCCTTGGTGTTATCGTATAATGTCCCATTCCCAGCAGCCTCACCTCTCCAGTCAGCAGCTGGATGATCTTATTGCTCAGTTCCAGGATCTTCTCATTGTTTTGCTCATGGATTCCTGAGTGAGGTGGAGGCCCCGTA
This sequence comes from Leptobrachium leishanense, assembly GCA_009667805.1. Classification (NCBI taxonomy): domain Eukaryota; kingdom Metazoa; phylum Chordata; class Amphibia; order Anura; family Megophryidae; genus Leptobrachium; species Leptobrachium leishanense. The sequence continues at coordinate 149,242,959 of CM019068.1, read as the reverse complement.
TTGAAGCTTTGGGTCCTGCAGTATCCTCCTTCTGATATTTGGGGGTTAGTGTTGTCAGTGACCATCTCATGGAGTATCTTCACCACCATATAATCCTACACATTTAAAGTAACAACAATACAGAGACGTTTGAATTTTAGGAAGATAAACCTGTCCAAACCCTGGGCCTATCACAGATCCTTTTGTTGGTATAACGCTCTTTGCTCTTATTTCCACAATATGCTGTAACCTTTATTTACATATGTCATTAAAGGGCCACTATCACCAAAAAATGAAATGTCCTTATTCTGGTGCTTGTTTGATGATCCTGCACGACTGCCAAGCTCTCGGTGAGTGCATTCCCTTATTAATATAAGCAGAGGGATAGGAATATACTACACTACGTAGGCCTCTTTGTTCTCTTTAGGTCTGTGAGGACTTTCCAGTGATGAAGAAGGGCAGGTGTCACACTTGATTTGACACACGCCTTTACTACCACAGCCAGGTATATAGGTGGTTCTGGAGAATGTGAGTTGTTTGGGGAAATGCACAAAAATTATGGCAATTTGCCTATTTGATCATAACAATAGTGCAAAAATGCATAGATATCTCGGCTTTTATTTTGAGGTTATCGCTAATACTACTTGTGCCATCAAGAAGGCAACCATATTTCTGTTATTAGCACATATCATCACACGGTGTGTAAGGCACGATTTTATTGGTTGTCAGGGCCGGATTAGGGGCTATTGGAGCAGCAGCTCCAGGCCCATACCCTATAATAGGCCCAGAGAAAAAATAACTGTCTACATTGATGGGAATTTGGACCTCTGTATCTCTGACTACGTAGCAGCTACAGTATATGGTTATCTGAGGTATCACGGCAGGTGCGGGAGACCTGGCGCTGCAGCGGCCTGCTCCACCTCGTAGTGCTGTGGACCGCTATAAGGTGATGGACGAATTTCACACCCTCTGACGTTAAGACCTGTAGGAGGTACGCTCTGCTGCGGAAGCTCTGCAGTCCCGGATTGATGACGTCCACCGTCGCACATTGGAGACAGAGTCGGCACAGGCGGCTTCGGATAGCCGAATCACGGAGCTCCAGAAGCAAGTTACCTGCTTAGGCACAATGGTGATGTCTCTCGAGGCTAGGCACAGGTGTCGCAATCTGCGCCTGAGGGGGATCCCTGAAACTGTGTCTAGTGACGGGCTCTTCGACTATGTCGCGGGCCTGGTGGCACATCTTCTCCCGGATAGTAAGGACTCTGCGGGATTGTTGGTCCTGTCTGCGGTGCGTATTAAGAAGGCTGCCACTGCCCCAGTGGCAGCTCCCTAAGATGAAATTGTCGTGACCAGGGATGTGGTCACTCACTCACTACTCCTTGCAGCTGCTGGCCCCACTTACGCAGTCACCTATGCATCCACCTGCCTCAGCTTTTTTAGGGATTTGCCGTTCCTGATACTTGCGGCCCGGCGATGTTACAGGGAAGTCACTGCCATGCTCCGCTGACATGGGGTCCGTTACTGATAGGGGTCCTCTGGCTCCCTTATTGTGTCCTCGGATAGCAAAACCTACTAGGTGACGACCCTCGAGAAAGCGCATGTTATTCTGCTCCGGCTGGGGCTTGTAGCGGCATCACAGAACCTTGTGCCCCGTTGCTGGAACCCGGTTGACATTCTGTGCCCCCCTTAAGTTTTATTTTATCCCCCCTTTTTTATAAATTTTTCTTTATTACTATTTTTTGTTTCTTGTGACTGTTTTGCCAGGGTGCTGCCTTTTCTTACGGACTTTGTATCAAGACTTTAAGATGCAGATTGCATGACCCCTGGGATGTCGGGTCTCTCCTGCCCCCCTTTTTTTTCGGTGCGTGGGACACCTGAGCGGCCACCATGGCTCTAGTCTTTCTTCTGGCCCTAGGTCCCCCGGCCTCTTCCATGGCCCCTGGTATCCCTACGATCTCCAGGGTGAGCCGGGAATACCACTCTTCTGGGCAGTCCGCCGCCCCCCCACCCGATTTTCTCCCCGGGATTTTTCCCAATGTCCCTGTATGGTCCTCGCCGGAACCTTAGTTGCTCTGCCTGGTTCACTTCATCCCCCATCTGTCCTATTAATTTTGTTATCTTTCCCTGCTGTGATACCGCATTCGGTAGCGTATTTTCCTATGCTGATCCTTGTATTGCTTCCGTGTATACTAATAAAAATATTGAATTTTTTTAAAAAAACTAAACCACCGCACTGCATCGAGGAGCAATGGGGGGGGGGATTTTGGAACCCTGCGTCTCTAATCTTTACACTACACAAGGTCAAGTGAGGTGTCATTGGACAGGTCAGAGTCTAGGAGATGCTTGCAGGCTGCTGTGAGGGCTCTATCAGATACAATTCAGCTCCTGTCACTCATTGTGTACAGTCAGGTCCAGAAATATTGGGACATCGACACAATTCTAACATCTTTGGCTCTATACACCACCACAATGGAGTTGGAATGAAACAAACACAATGTGCTTAAACTGCAGACTATCTGCTTTAATTTGAGGGTATGTACATCCAACTCAGGTGAACGGTGTAGGACTTACAGCAGTTTGCAGATGTGCCTCCCACTTGTTAAGGGACCAAAGGTAATGGGACAATTGGCTTCTCAGCTGTTCCATGGCCAGGTGTGTGATATTCCCTCATTATCCAATTACAATGTGCAGATAAAAGGCCCAGAGTTCATTTCAAGTGTGCTATTTGCATTTGAAATCTGTTGCTGTCAACTCTCGATGAGATCCAAAGAGCTGTCACTATCAGTGAAGCAAGCTATCATTAGGCTGAAGAAACAAAACAAACCCATCAGAGAGATAGCAAGAACATTAGGCAGGACCAAAACAACTGTTTGGAACATTCTCAAAAAGAAGGAATGCACCGGTGAGCTCAGCAACACCAAAAGACCCGGGAGACCACGGAAAACAACTGTGGTGGATGACCAAAGAATTCTTTCCCTGGTGAAGAAAACACCCTTCACAACAGTTGGCCAGATCAAGAACACTCTCCAGGAGGTAGGTGTATGTGTGTAAAAGTCAACAATCAAGAGACGACGTCACCAGAGTGAATACAGAGGGTTCACCACAAGATGTAAACCATTGGTGAGCCTCAAAAACAGGAAGGCCAGATTAGAGTTTGCCAAACAACACCTAACAAAGCCTTTCTGGAACAAGATCCTATGGAAAGATGAGACCAAGATCAACTAGTACCAGAGTGATGGGAAGAGAAGAGTATGGAGAAGGAAAGGAACTGCTCATGATCCTAAGCATACGACCTCATCAGTGAAGCATGGTGGTGGTAGTGTCATGGCGTGGGCATGTATTGCTGCCAATGGAACTGGTTCTCTTGTATTTATTGATGATGTGACTGCTGACAAAAGCAGCAGGATGAATTCTGAAGTGTTTCGGGCAACATTATCTGCTCACATTCAGCCAAATGCTGCAGAATTCATTGGACGGCGCTTCACAGTGCAGCTGGACAATGACCCAAAGCATACTGCAAAAGCAACCAAAGAGTTTTTGAAGGGACAGAAGTGGAATGTTATGCAATGGCCAAGTCAATCACCTGACCTGAATCCCATTGAGCATGCATTTCACTTGCTGAAGAAAAAACTGAAGGGAAAATGCCCCAAGAACAAGCAGGAACTGAAGACGGTTGCAGTAGAGGCCTGGCAGAGCATCACCAGGGATGAAACCCAGCGTCTGGTGATGTCTATGTGTTCCAGACTTCAGGCTGTGATTGACTGCAAAGGATTTGCAACCAAGTATTAAGAAGGGATAGTTTGATTTATGATTATTATTCTGTCCCATTACCTTTGGTCCCTTAACCCTTTCCATGCGGCGGACGCGTTCAGCGCGTCCTGCCGCATGGCCACTTCACTGAGCGCGTCCTCCCTTTGCAGCGGCGATCAGCCGGGATTCCGGCCGATCGCGGCAGCCCCCGTTGCGAGCCGACATCCTCAATGTCAGCCCAGCCTCCGTGACCCCGGCGGGCACAATAGACGTCATCGCACCTGCGCGGTCACGTCAATTTCAGGACCTCTCTCCCTCCCCATCCGTGTGGGCCAGCGAGTAAAGGCAGGCACTGCTTGGAAGGGCACTGCCTGCTCTTCCAAGCGGCAGCTGTCTTTAACCCCTAGGAAGCTGGATCGCGATATGGCGCTAACATGCGCCGTATCGCCGTCCCCTCCCAGAGCTGGCCGACATCTTGGATGTCGGCCAAGCTTCCGGGATATCCCCCTAACGACTGGCGTCATCGCGCATAGCGCGATGGTGCCAGTTCCGCAATTAACCCCTTGTTGCCACCTATGGTGGAAATAGAGGGTTCCAATGAACCCCCATCTCCCGATCCGTGAAAGCTAGGGATTAATGTTTGATATCATTGGAACGGCTAGAGCATGACCATGTACAGTGTAAAACAAAATAATTAAAAATAAAAATAAATTAAAAAAAAATATTTTTTTTGTTTTATTAATGCAGCAATATTGTTCCCATTTCAATTATAATGTGAACAATGATGCTGCACTAACGATTTTTTCTATGGGGGGGCGTTTGCTAAAAAACACGTAATTTTCCCCCCAAAAAAATTAACGATTCCCTGTTTCTAATTTTTTTAACAAGCGCAACCCATAGAAAATATAACCGCAAACGCTCGCATATTAAAATGTGAAAAATAATACTTTACACGTTGTAAATTATTGAAAATTCAAATTTTATTGCATTTTATGTTATAATATAGAGACAGGACATAACGTATACATATAATAATGATATATTATGAATCTGCCGAGTCTCCCGGAAAGAATGATATATAATATGTCTGGGTCATATAATAAAATGTGACTTCAAATCGCATTTAAACATGATGAGTGAAACCGGTAAAAATGAGCTCAGCACACAGGTATGAAAAGGCTCAGCAGTGAAAGGGTTAACAAGTGGGAGGCACATCTGCAAACTGCTGTAAGTCCTACACCGTTCACCTGAGTTGGATGTACATACCCTCAAATTAAAGCTGACAGTCTGCAGTTAAAGCACATTTTCATTCCAACTCCATTGTGGTGGTGTATAGAGACAAACATGTTAGAATTGTGTCGATGTCCCAATATTTTTGGACCTGACTGTATGTAGGGATGCCTGAGAGTGATAACAGTTGGAAAGTATATAGTACCCCCTTTGTAGCAGCCTCCATGCAACTCCTATTCACATTGTGTGAATTCTCCACACTCGCCATTTTCCAACTAACCCTTCCTCGCTGTCCTTTCACCCTTTGGACTCGCTCTGGATACTGGAAACAGAATCTCACAGTACCCCTTATCAGAAATGGTTTACTCCAGCCATCAGATTTGGTTTTCAACAGCTATTCTGGGGTTAATCCGACTCCGTACCACTCTTCCTGACTGATCGACCAGTGGACAACGCTCTGTGCCACACTGCAACACTGCATAAATTATAGGATAAATAGTGATGAGCCAATGGGGTGGTAAGGTTTAGACAATCACCTTGATAAAGGCCCCTGGGGGGTGTTGAAACATCGGTTTGTTCCTCTCTTAGATGTAACTCATTGAAGCATATTGCTTTTTTAAGTCCCTGTGTGCCTCCCTCTCCTAATCATTATATATATATTTTTAACGCAGTGGGTTGGTTGCCCCCCCCCCCCGCCACGTTTTTTTTTCGGTGGCCTGTCCGGCGGCTGACCTGGGTTGTCCACAGGCACTTCCAGTGGATGTCCCTCATTGGCCGACGGTGCTGTCCATAGGTGGATGACCAACGGATCCAGTGGACGGCCAGCCTAAAAGTGTTGGTCTGACTTCAAGGAAGTCAGACCACCGCGGGACCCCGGCCAGAGAGGTGAGTATCAGGAGGGTTTAAATTCATGACGTACCAGGTACGTCCTTGGTCGATAACCAACCATTTTCTCAGGACGTACCTGGTATGTCATTGGTGATGTTGTGGCTGATCAGAGTATATCAAGGAACAGTTTCCATAGAGAAGAACCATGTGCAGGAGAAGGTGAAAAGAAAAAAAAGCGGAGGTGTGGGGGTGGGCTTCCTTTTTAAAGTAGCATTCCCGGCTCTCTCCTAAATCCTTGGAGGGAATAAAAGTCCATGGAAGTGGCCACAAGGCAGGCCGAATCATGGTGGCTGCCAACATGGAGCAACCAATAAAACGCTTGGGTCACTAAATATTATCAATTATGTGTGAATTTCATAGAATCTCTTACCTCTCCAGTCAGCAGAAACATGATCTCCAGAGTTAGATCCAGGATCTTTTGGGTCAGCGGATCCCTGGCTGTGTCTTTATTCATTATCACAGGTTACCCGGACGCCCAGTTCTTGTGGAAAGGAACGATTAGAGGAAGCACAGTATTCCTGAAACTGGAGATAAATATTATGCATGTTAGAGGTCGCCCGGTGTTGTGTGAAGCAGAAATGAAGCCCAGAGCAGCATCGACACACTCCTTACAGCTAATGGGAGTGCTGTCGTGTTCCTTTTATCTCTTCTAAGTGACCTGCACAGAAATAGAAGGGTAGTGCCACCTTCTATATGGCCAGAGGCCCATAATCCTAGAGCCGGGACCAAGTCTGGCTCTGAGAAATGTGAGTTCCTGCCTTTATTTAGGAGGAGGGGAACCAATTTGTTTATAATTCTGCACTATTGGTTTATTTTTTTGTTTCTGTTCTCTTTGAGACATCGAGGGATGTAACTGCAAGCATTTGCATTTTCAGGAGGACCCCTCAACTTATGAGTATCTCTAATTGACTCTACCACCACCTTTTGCATTCCGTACTTTCATTGACTTTGTTTTTTTCACGCCATAGGTACCATCACGGTTACCCATTGATTATTATTGGCATAGGCTATTTTACACTATTTATTGCACTTTAAATGCGCTTGATGTTCTCTACTTGTTTAAATTACCTTTAGGAGGACCATTGTTTTATTCTCACGACTGTATATCATTTTTATTGATTCTGTCGCTACTTTTTTATCCTATTGGATTATTAGTGGCACACGGCTAATTGTACGGCCTCTGTTTGCTATTTTCACTGATTACTGCACTGTCAGATGCGTTTTATTGATTCTCTTTTTCTATAATTTTTTGTGGCACATATTTTGGTTGTTTTATTTGTACTTTTACATCCATTTTAGGCAGATCATTTATTTTCTGTATGTTCACATTGCTGATTGTTTATATGGGTTCCCTATATTAGAGGTTTACTGTATAGCGCCGGCACTGTTGCACCTTTTTCTTAGGAATATATCTACCTGCCTCCTCTGGTGGCCATAAAAAATTAAACACTGCAACATCTGTTTAATTTTTTTTAAAAAATTCTCAGACGAGCCGCTGTGCTACAACCTTTGCCGGTGGACGTTCGAAGGAAGAGCAATCTCAGGGGCCTAGCAGAGTGCCGTTCGATCACTGCCCCTCGGACACTCGTGCAGCTCACAGTATTGAGTACTGAGCACTCGTGCAGATCACAGTATTGGCACTGATACTAATATCAGTGCATCCCTATTTCTCATTTCACCCTGAGCCTAGCAAACACCACTCCCTTGACTTCAGCAGGACTTTTCTCACCCTCCCCCCATGGTTCTCATTTTGTTTATACCCTCCTAATCCATCACATGACCATTGCTTATCTATTTACTTCCCTCCATCTTATACAGCAACACTCAGCTCAATTCCCTCATTCCCTTCTGGCATGTTTATTCTGCTTTCCCACACTTAGGGCAATATTACATCCGTAAAGCTAACGCTGGCGCTCAGCTATGCGAGCGTTAACGTTAGGTTAAGTGGTCCTAGTGTCGGCAGTCCATATTACATTCCGAACACGAACGGGTTAAAAAACCCGCTAGCGAATCAGAGATTGCGCTTTTCAGCATATGCTTATTGGACCTGGTGCTAACTGATTCCGCTTCTGCCTGCCTCCTATGGGATTCTGCGGAATCAGTTATCGCCAGCTGTAACCCCCCCCCCCCCAAAAAAAAATTAGATACTTACTTCTCATCCCGCAGCGAGAACGGCAGCCCGATCCGGCTCTTCTGGCTGCCGGAAGCAGAGTGAGACTGGAAAAAAAGTCCCCAGTCTCTCTCCGATAACCTGCAGAATGTCGTGAGAGGTGAGATTCTGCAGGTCATGTGACCCGGCAGTCTATGCCTCGACGGAGTCCTGTGGTCAGCGCCTGCCCCGTAATATGGAGCTAAAACGTGGATGCTAAAGAGAAACCTGCAGGCGCAGGTTTTCCTCCTTAGCACTCCTGTTTTAATGTGCAGTATGTAATATAATATAATATTTGGAAGTCAGACCGCCCTGGGACACGATCCCAAGCAGACAGGGGTCTCCCCGTCCCTGCAGGCACTACTGATGTGAGGGGGACATCTTCTACACGCAACGTGGAGCAGAGGATGTCCCCCCACACGTCTTTGGCAGCGAAAGGGTGACACTAGAGCTCGGCATTGTAACGGAGCTACGTGGCTATGAGGGCTGCACCATGACTGTCCCACAATGACAAGAGACAGCTTTCCATGCAATAAATAGCATGTGGAACATGGCGCCCACACATACCTGAGCCTCCTCTCCCAGGACACCAGCTCTGTCTCTACTACTCCTGTGTGTGTCCTCTCCAGTCACATGGGGGTGCGAGCAGCTTCATGGAGCCTGTAGTAAGGGCAGGACATTCCCTGCACAGCCTCAGCTAGCTTCTCACATACATCATTTCCTGCAACACAAAGGGGAGGGAGGGGGAATGGACGCACTCTGATGACATCACAGCTCAGGAGGCAGCAGGGGTCACGTGGTGCAGGAGCTTCAGCTGAGGGAGGGCAATAGCAGACACTGAGCTGTGACAGGGAGGGAGACACAGCCCACAGGATCAAGCCATTCATTAACACTTTATTCTGAATTATGTGGAGTCCTGGCCCTGGGGGTAAGGAAAGGCCTCTGGGTCAGTTTATGGAGCTTCTGCCCTTAGGGCTAAATTACAATCTTCGCGCAAACGTTTGCGCCGGTGCAAAAAAACATTAACGCGAGGGGTAAAACCATTTGCGCAGAATCCCGTATTACATAGTCAGCGCAGCAACCGCGCGCAATCGTCTACCGCGGGTGAACCTGCGCGAACACTGCGCGAACTTACTGTACTGCGCACGTCCTATACTTAACATTGTGAGCGCAAACGCGAATGAACGCTGGTACGTGGATGGTATTACAATATATTTTGCGGTAATTACCGCATGGCCGTTGCGCGCATAATTTTAGCAACTCCTAAAAGCTGGTGTTAATGGCAAATCTGAACAACCTGACTAACCCCAAATACACCAGCCCATAAAAAATAATGCTGCAAAGTATAGTTACACATTCTACTCATACCAAACAAATACAATGGATGAAGTTGTGTGCGCATGTATTATTGCTGCAGCATATATGTTCAGATTGACTGTAAAATTAGTTTCGGATCATTTTTGCTCTTTTTTTTTTTCCTTCGTTTCGGGTCGTTTGTAATGTTACCGTGATTTGGTATTTTGGACTGATTTGTTAATTCGGACGGCCGGAATTTCATATCACTTCGTATTTCCTTTTATTAGTTATTGTCAGGGACTCCGGATGGTACCAGGGTGGCACCGGGGGAGAGGGGAGTATGAGCCCTGCGTGCAGTGGTCTGCACAGATAAGCAGAGTATCAGGGTAGTGGATGGACACGCAGACTGACCAGGTAGATAGCTGAAGATGATGTGGATGATGATTGCAGAGCAGGAACCAGAGATGGGGGGTCAGGATCAGGAATCAGAGTAGCAGTGATAGCAGAGGTCTTCACTCTTGGTGAGCCTGAGCTGTATGAACCAGCAATGGGTCAGAGAGGGGCAGAGCCCTTTATTATGTCAGTCACGTGTGTTTGGTGCATTAACACATACAATGCTGGATGCTGGTTGCAGGGCAGGAACAAGCTGGAAAGAACCACCAGGGGGAGTTGCAGGATGGCTACAGCCAGGGATCCTTACAGTACCCTCCCCCTCACGGGCACCCTCTGGGTGACCACTGGAGATCCTGCAGGATGCAGGGCAGCAGTTTCTGGAGAACCTGCAGGATGCAGGGCAGCGACCAAGAACTTGTTGTGGACCTCAGTGGGCAGGAGACCGGCATCAGTGGATAGGTTGCACCGTCCATGTTCCTGATATAGGGTCCCGGACAGGTAAAACAAGAGTTCCCTGCACAGTGTAGCCGCCCGGGTCTTCAGGTGGGGGTTCCGGATGGATACAAGTGTCCTGGCCTTGTGGGCTCCTAGGAACAGAGGACACTGGTAGGAGGCAGGGTCACCAGGGAACTCCGTGCCAACATAGAGAGATGGCATCAGGACAGATGTAGCCTGTGGGAGGTCCCGGGTCATATCAACAGGGAGGTCTGTAACACCAGTCTGGGGACGGTTCTTCCTTTGTAGTCTTCGTGCTCTGGATCTAGAGTTCTTACTGCCAGCAGATGTATCAGAGGTGAGGGTGCCCACATACCTGGATGGCACCAAGGTAGGTACATCGTAGGTGCCCTGCACCGTATCCTCAGGTAAGGACTCTGGAGCAGCAGGAATGCCCCTTGCCCGTCTGGCGTTGGCAACAGAGGGCGGGAAATAGGAGGCAGAGTCACCGTTGAATCTGGTGCCCACATAAGAAGATGGCATCGTGGTAGGTGTCTCCTCTTCTTCCTCTTTGGTAGAATAAGTATCCCAGGTGGTACCCCTTGGTACCTGGTCTGGATCCCAATACTCTGAGGGGAGGTGGCCAAATGGCAAGAAGTCATCCAGAGAGCGATAGCCAGCACCGTCCACTTCACCGATCGCCAGGTCTCGCTGGCTGAGAGTGGTGGGAGTGGTTGTTACACCCGAAGCCTGGATGTAGTTAATCTCCATAGGGATTGGAGGTTCTGGTTCCATCGCCGTACTTTCAAAGTCCACAGGAATTACAGACTCTGATTCCACGGGCATTATGGTCTCCATAGGGTTTTCTAAATCGTCTTCAGAGGTAAACTCCAGAGACACCCTTCTTCTGGGCACAACGGGCATAGACTTTCTGGGGACAGGTCTGGGTACAGGGAGTTTGGGTTCCAGAGTTCTCCTGGGGGCCGGTTTGGGTAGGGGTACCGGCTTAGGGACAGCAAGTCTCTTAGACACAGTACCTGTAGCAGGAGTGGGAGCCTGAGGTCGCTGTAGAGTTCTACACACAGGAGCATGCTTGGAGCGAACAGCAGATTTTGACACAGGTACTGGCTTGACAACCGTAGATCTGGGGGGTTTTTCTGGGCAATCAGATATCCAATGCGATCCTTTCCCGCAATACAGGCAGAGATTGCCCGCCAGTCTCCTGGCACGTTCTTCAGGGGACAGGGAATCATGATGTTTGTTAGGAGGAGCGCACACCTTAGTCGAGGTGCCCAGAATCTTTTGCAGCATTTGCACCAGGGAATCAGCTAGGGTTTTGAATAGCTCCTGGAAGGCGGTCTTAAGCAACTCCACCAGTAAGTGCAGCACTGCGGGCTCATTAGTATTTGGCTGGTTCATTCTGTCAGGGACTCCGGATGGTACCAGGGTGGCACCGGGGGAGAGGGGAGTATGAGCCCTGCGTGCAGTGGTCTGCACAGATAAGCAGAGTATCAGGGTAGTGGATGGACACGCAGACTGACCAGGTAGATAGCTGAAGATGATGTGGATGATGATTGCAGAGCAGGAACCAGAGATGGGGGGTCAGGATCAGGAATCAGAGTAGCAGTGATAGCAGAGGTCTTCACTCTTGGTGAGCCTGAGCTGTATGAACCAGCAATGGGTCAGAGAGGGGCAGAGCCCTTTATTATGTCAGTCACGTGTGTTTGGTGCATTAACACATACAATGCTGGATGCTGGTTGCAGGGCAGGAACAAGCTGGAAAGAACCACCAGGGGGAGTTGCAGGATGGCTACAGCCAGGGATCCTTACAGTTATTTCGGATTTCGGATTGATTCGTATTTCATTTTTATTAGTTATTTCGCAATAATGTGAAACATTAATTTTTAATCAAACCGTGTGAGAACTGAGTGGGCACCCACCGTAAAGCAGACCACCAGTGTGGTTGCTTGTTCTCAGGACCCTCACAAACCTCTTGGTTTCTTAAGTAATAATCACTTAGTGTCAAGCTCTTTGTTTTTTTGCACAATCATCCCGCTTGAGAGGAAATTCAAACATCGACACTGGAAATAATAACTGGATTCCACTCTTCATTCGCTTGTAATTAAGTTTAATTTCAATAAGTTGTGGGGTAAATTAAGTTGCCGTAGATTGAATAGTTGAGTAGATGAGTAGTTAAATAGTGATGAATAGATAGCTGAATTAAAGTGATGAGTAGCTTAGCGATTAGAATTAGCGATGAATTAAAGTGATGGTTTAAAGCGATGAATTTAAAGCGATGACTTAAACAGAAAGAAATACAGAAATTGTATAAATACATTGCACATAAAGCTTGGTAATCATTACCTCTGTGCCAGTTTCATGTACATACACTAGCACACACTTCTAGAATATTATTACTGCCAAAATATGTTTTAACTTAAAGAAAACAGACATGAAATGAGCTATTATAAAGACTGCATGTGGAATCTCCTCACACAGAGCATGAAATAGATCTAAAAAAGTTAACTGACTGCATTTATTACTGAACTGGCTCAATTCCTTTTCTGTACATGACTGTGACACAATCCTTTTCTACATATGACTGTGAAAATGGTCTTTTAGCTCACCGGCTCCACTCCAGGATTTGATGATGCTTGTAAATCTGTGCAGCTTGTTATGTCCAGGTTGCCTGCCTCATGGGATGCCTGGAGCTCTCAGATGGCCCCTCCCTTCCTCTACAGCTCTGTCTCTGAGGCTGCTGGGAAGCCTGACCTCTGCTCTGACTGGCTGACCATAACTGGAGCTGAATTGCATGCAGGGATAAGTAGTTCTCACAGACTCTTGCAGATTACAATTACCAAAACTGAATTACAGTCTTTTTATTATCCCACTTGCTTGTTCATTAGCTGACTATTCTGTACCACTGCAGTTTGACTTGACACTTAGATTAGGGTAAAAAAACAAACAAACATGATACATAATCCCCCTGTCCTTTGTGCTGAAATATATTTTATGAAATATATTTCAGCACCAAGCACAGTCACAGCAGGCAGCCGGTACTACAATAAAATTAAAATACCAGCTGTACTAAAATAAATTACAGCCGGTACTACAATAAAAAAAACAGCCAGTACTAAAATAAATTGCAGCCGGTACTACAATAAATTACAGCCAGTACTAAAATAAAATACAGCCTGTACTACAATAAAAATACCAGCCAGTACCAAAATAATCTATTCAGAGAACGCCGAACACCACTGAAATGTCAGAGAAATGCCCTGATATTCCGTGGTTCAGTTCGACAGGTCTAAACAGGCGAATCCAATATGTTTTAATGCAAAGAATATTCCCCAATCTTATTAAATGTTTATTGTTTTCGTTGCAGCAAGAAGTCTCTTTATTTTTTAGACATTTGTCGGTATTTTTTGGGTTCATAATTTTTTTTTTAAAACAGCAAGACTTTATTCCTTTGCCAAACGCAGCGTTTATTTTCTTTCTTTGTCTTGCTGCATTCGGCAGGGGCTGTCTATGGTGCTGAAAGCTATTCAGTACCAAGGACAGCAGCTGTACTTGGTGCTGAAACCTATTCAGCACCATGGAGAGCAGCTCAGCAGGACTCTGCAGTCCAGCAGAGCTGCTCTCCATGGTGCTGTATAGGTTTCATCACCAAGAATAGCGGCTGTCCTTGGTACTGAATAGGATTCAGTACTGCCGAAACTGCACCAAACGGCACCATGGCGCTATCAAACCTATTGAACTGAACCACCGAAAATCAGAGCATTTCACTGTGTAAAATATTATCTAGCCTATATTAATTGGGATCAGGAATAGGCATGAGAGTTGAGTGACATGACAACAGATGGATTGTAGTGACTTTGCTCTCTGTCCTGAAATAGACAGACCAAACTGATGACCAATATAAGTTTCTATACTTGCTTTTGCTGCAGATCTGTTCTTGGAACGGTAGTCTGCCCCCTTAAGAGCTGACTGACCATGTAAAGAAATTACAGTTCGAGTAGAAATTAGAATAGAAGCAATAGAATAGGCATATAAACGCCATCGGGAGACACACTTTCACACATACACAGTGACACACTTACACACACATTCATATATACGCACATTATGACATACACTCTGATCCACAGAAGCCGAGCTTTTTGTCATGTGTATTTTTGCTGCATTCAAGATTCATTGTTGCAACTGACCATCTGTGTGTTCATCGCAAGACAACAATTTGTACTTCTGAGGTTCAGAGAATAAACGCTTTTCTAATCCTCATCTGTAAGTAAAGACTCTCTGTTGCACACACAGCCTGTTCCTATGAAAACCACGCATGGCGAGCCAATAAACCCACAGATCAGAAGGCCATACGAAATGAAACAGAGATATTGCTTATTAAGACGATATTTTACAGACTCATTAATAGTAAAATGTCTGCATGGATTCTTCCCTTTATACAGTATATGGGATTTCCCACATACATTCAGGTTAGATTTGTCATATAGATATATTCCAATTCCATCTTCCAGCCTGGCGCCCCACCAACTTGAAATGTCACCAGTAGGCTTGTGCACCGATTTTTTTTTCGGTTCGGTTCGATTTGTTCGGATGTTTAAAATTTTCGATTCGGCTCGTTTTGACCGATTTCTGTTTCGATTCGGCTCGTTTTTCGTGTACATTTTTTTTTTCGGAATATCGACCATTTTTCGTGTTTTCGGGTCACTTTGCTTGTTTTTTGTATCGACTTTTCGGAAATTTCGGAAATTTTCGTTTTTTCGGAACGTCTGTTCTCCTCGTTTCAAAGTGTCTACGATAATTCTGGCGATTCTATCGTGTTTTTTTTTATTAAATAAAGATCCTTTTTTTCTTATGAATAATTGAATATACATTTCACAACTTTATTTAATCATATTAAAATGGTATGAAAGCCAAGGAACAAAAAAAATGAACAAAACGATTTAAAAAACGCTAAACTGACCCGAATGCCACAAGAAACAAGTGATACGCATTTACAAATACAAAATTTACAGAATCAGCGATATAACCGATAATAGTTAAATATACGATTTCCAGAATTACCGAAATGGAACCGAAATCACGAATGGAACCGAAATCATGAATAGAGCAAAAATAAATTTCGATTTGACACATTTCAAGTCCATTCGAAAAATCTGAAAAAATTTTGTTTCGGCTCAGAAAACTTTTTGGATCTATCGGTTTTCGGGTCCGACCCGATTCGGAAATTTGGCCGAATCCGAAGACACGAATCGGGAAATTTCGTGAAAATTCCGAAATTCCGAAACCCCTAGTCACCAGCCGAAATGACACATGAGGACAGTACTGTAGGGAAATGGTACATTATCCAGTTTTTTTCATATTCCTAAACTGTGAGACACAAATAAAAAGAAAATTTTGTAGCATGACGAAAGTGTCCCATAAAAAGGTTTAAGAGCGTGAGGGTGCTCCATGATCTCAGTGTCCGTGTGTCTCCATAATATGGTCACGGTTCATTGTTTTAGCATAGTTTAGTGTAGTCATTTCATTATTTTCCATCAGGTCCTCGCACTTTGTCACACTGTGCTTACAGATGTTTCCGGGCAGAGGGAATGAGAAGTCAGTCAAAGAAGAGGACAACATGCCAGTCAGCTCTGGCAAAACATCAGTGAGGAAGCACCAAGGCACCCAGAGATAAAGCCAAGCAACACAGCTGGACCAGTGGAGGTTTGTCCATAGGGGCAACTAAGCTCAAAATAAATATATAAATGTAAAGGTGGCATTGTAAGGAACCAGGCCTAGGGGTTTTACCTGAAGTGGGAGATATATATTAAAATGGGAAAATAAAAGGCTTAGGAAATACTGTTGAGTTTTTTTCATCCCATATTTCTTCATCCAGTTGATATGATAACCTACATAGTATGTGCAGGGAGAGATGTCACAGAACACAATCTGGGATTTAACCCTGTCACTACTGGAGGAGAATCAGTGCTCAGCTGGGAGGTATTTTGCTGAATAAAGGGTTAATGAATGGCCTGATCGTGCTGTGTCTCCCTCCCTGTCCCTCAGTGCTGGATCCAGACAGCTCACAGCTCAGTGTCTGCCATTCCCCTCCCCCAGCAGCAGCCAGTGACCCCTGAAGTTACATGAGCTGTGATGTCATCAGAGTGCGTCTATTCGGTCTTGCAGGAAGTGGTGTGTGTTAGAAGCTGAGGCTGTGCAGGGAATGTCTAGTCTTGGCCCCTTATCATGAGCTCCATGAGGCTGCTCACACCCCCATGTGACTGGAGAGGACACACACAGGAGTAGTAGAGACAGAGCTGGTGCCCTGGGAGAGGAGGCTCAGGTATGTGTGGGTGACATGTTTCACATGCTATTTATTGCATGGAAAGCTGCCTCTTGTCATTGTGGGACAGTCATGGCGCAGCCCTCATAGCCGCGTAGCTCCATTACAGCGTCGTGCGAGTCGCCGCGCAGGGAGGAGCTCTGACGTCACTTTAAACATGAGGCATTTCACCTGGCTGAGGATCATGGGAGTTACAGTGTGTGGCTCCTTGCAGGCAGGTCCCCACTAACCCTATCCAATCCCCAAACTCTACCTGGCTTCTATAAAGCAGCGCTGTAATGACTCTGTATGAACGCCGTGTCCTCCCGGCCTCTATAAAGCGGCGCTGTAATGACTCTGTATGAACGTCGCGTTTTCCCGGCCCCCCACACGCACACACATTATTAAACAAGTAAGGTCATTCGGACCCTGTAAGTCAATGTCCATTGCATGGCGCATGTGTGTGTATGTATGTATATATATATATATCCTCAACTAAACCCCACAGACACTGAAATCAACGTTGGAGTAAACAGGCCGTAGCTTTTATTTAAGGGTAACATGGAGGCTTACAATAATTTAACCATAACTTAATAACTTATTTACACTGTTAAACCTTAGTACCAGTAATGTAAAACCACCAAACCACCCATATTCTCGCCAGCTTGGGTACCCTTTGCCTCCATCCACCCTAAATTAAGGGGCGACCTCTACCCAAAGCCGAAACCTCATTCAAATGATGTTGAGGCCCTTTCTGAGAGCCACGTCGTTTACAACATTTGGTAGCCGAGTGTGACCCACCACAAGACCAGCATTCCTTCTTACGTCAGTAGTGGGGAAATTAATGGAAACCATGTTAAAGGAAAGGATTGTTGAACATCTAAAAACACATAGATTACAGGATCAGAAACAACATGGGTTTACCTCAGGGAGATCATGCCAAACTAATCTTATTGATTTTTTTGATTGGGTAACAAAAATAATAGACACAGGTGGTGCAGTAGACATTGCTTATTTAGATTTCAGTAAGGCTTTTGATACTGTTCCGCATAGAAGGCTTATCAATAAATTGCAATCTTTGAGCTTGGATTCCAATATTGTTGAATGGATTAGGCAGTGGCTGAGTGACAGGCAACAGCGGGTTGTGGTAAATGGAGTTTATTCGGCGCAAAGTCTTGTTACCAGTGGGGTACCTCAGGGGTCAGTACTTGGACCCATTCTATTTAATATTTTTATTAGTGATATTGCAGAAGGTATTAATGGAAAAGTATGTCTTTTTGCTGATGACACAAAGATTTGCAACAGGGTTGACGTTCCTGGAGGGATCAGCCAAATGACAAATGATTTAGGTAAACTAAAAAAATGGTCGGAACTGTGGCAATTGTGTTTTAATGTGGATAAGTGCAAGATAATGCACCTGGGACGTAAAAACCCAAGGGCTGAATATAGAATATTTGATACAGTCCTAACCTCAACATCTGAGGAAAGGGATCTAGGGGTTATTATTTCAGAGGATCTAAGGGTAAGTAGTCAATGTAATAGAGCAGCAGGAAATGCTAGCAGAATGCTTGGTTGTGTAGGGAGAGGTATTAGCAGTAGGAAAAGGGAAGTGCTCATGCCACTGTACAGAGCACTGGTGAGACCTCACTTGGAGTACTGTGTGCAGTACTGGAGACCGTATCTCCAGAAGGATATAGACATCTTAGAGAGAGTTCAGAGAAGGGCTACTAAAATGGTGTACGGCTTGAAGGAGAAAAGTTACCAGGAAAGGCTTAATGATCTTAACATGTACAGCTTGGAAAAAAGACGAGACAGAGGAGATATGATAGAAACATTTAAATACGTAAAGGGAATCCACAAGGTAGAGGAAGGGAGTATATTTAAAAGGAAACAAAGTAGCAAAACAAGAGGACATAGTCTTAGATTAGAGGGGCAAAGGTTTAAAAGTAACATCAGAAAGCATTATTTTACTGAGAGGGTGGTGGATACATGGAACAGTCTTCCAGTTGAAGTGGTAGAGGCCAAAACAGTAATTGAATTTAAGCAAGCATGGGATAGGCCTAAGGCTATCCTAAACAAAAGATAAATCCAGGTAAAGTATCCATGTAATTGGGCAGACTAGATGGGCCGAAAGGTTCTTATCTGCCGACATTTTTCTATGTTTCTATGTACAGTCCCCTTGCCACTTACACTCAGGGTTATTCAAAGAGATCGAATTGCTTGAGAAAGGTAACCGAACGCTGAAACTTCAGCGTTCGGTTACCTGTCCTGGCCATTCGGCTATCCAGAGAGCGGGCAATTCACCAAATCCTGGCGAATTGCCTGAACATACGGTGCCTGTTCGGTGCCTGTTTGAGGGCAGTGAATCCCCATGAAAAAGCACTGCTTCGGCTATTGAGAGAGCACAAACCAGCAGTGAAAGGTTCCCGAAATGCCCTGCCATTCGGTGGTTTAATTCGGCAAGTTAATTCAGGAGAATCCCATAGGCTTCAATGTTAAAAATATTCCCGTTTTAATTCAATTTCTAATAAACTGTTCATTATAAAATTCTGCAGTAAAGAGTCTCTTTATTTATAGATTTTTTTAGGATATTTTAAGCATTTTTCAGATTTATTTTTTTTAAGTTTACTTATTTTTTCTGTAACAGACCTTTTTATTATCATTCCCTGGACCTCATATGTAAATTTCAGACATTTTCGCTCAGTAGTTTCTTTGCAAACAGCGTTTCACTTTCAAACATTCATACAAACTGTTTTCCTAATTTATTAACCTCCCTCTGTCTGCGGTGTCGGCTTTTTCCGGCGGCTTTGCTGCGTGTGATCGGCTCCTGCTCGGGTTTTTCTGTGGTTTTCGGCGGGTTAATCCAGATGTTTTTGAGGGTTTTCGACGTGGATTCGCTGGGTTTTGCGGTGAGTTTTCGTCGGGTTTGCGGTAGCTTTTCCCTGCAATTCGTGGACCCTGTGGTGTTTGCTGAATACACCGCAGGGTCACCAAAATGGGACCGGCAAAAGGAACCGAATTGAAGAGAACGAAAAGTCACCGAACGTGCGGTGACTTTTCGAATCTCTTTGAATAACCCTGACTGTGTTTCGTTAAACACTCGGTAAGCACCTTTCTTTTGACCCAAAGCATTACTGTAGCTTGTAGGTTTATCAACAAAAGACTTTTGTGATATCCTGGTGCTAACCCACAGCCCAACGTCTTTAACCCCCCCCCCCCCCACTGCAATTTCTTCGAAATCTTCTGGTGAAACCAATCATCATACCTATACAAAGCAAGCCCACCAACAGTTTAAGCATCCAAGATGCTGTCTAAATCCTGGAAGAGCCCGATACTCAACCCAGGCTGCTTCTCACACATCACACTTGCCAATATACAGAATGCTTGCAACCAATTATTAAATGCCCTGGATGTTGCCCGCTGTCTGTCCTTCTCTTTTTCCTTATTCTGGGCACTAAAAAATCTTTTACAAAAAAGAAAAGGACGATCGAGTCAGCGCTTCCTTCAGCCAGTGACTTCTTTCTTTCTGCAATTACCTTAAAATAAACAAAGTGCTACCATAGCGTAGTATTGTATGAACAGCAAGAAATATATGTGTCAGCAGATGAAAGATTACACTCACATTTCTATGTGTCTCAATCAGACACCAGATGCTCCAGACAACTGGTGAAATTGGACAGGAACGCTGGATTTCCAACAGAGTTCGCGGCCTTATCACTCCAGTAATTACTGGACGCCAGGTGTTGATTTCAAGGCAAATTAAAATACATTAAAATAAAGTTACAAGCATAACACCCCAACACGTTTCGCGAGTTTCCTCGCTTCTTCAGTAGGTGTAGTGTCTGCCATACAATGAACCATATATATAGTCTCAAATATCGTAAACTAAGAAACCAAAGGTGTCTTCAATTAAGTCTAACATAGAGCAAATTGTTACGTATTTTTATTATTTATTATTATTATTCTTTATTTATAAAGCGCCAGCATATTCCGCAGCGCTGTACAATAGGCACAGTATAGACAGGGTTACAATACAATACAATACAATGAACAACATTTGACAAACAGTACAGGAGGAGATGAGGGCCCTATTCCCGTAGGAACTCACAATCTAGGAGGGTTGGGGTTGGAAACAGGAGGAGAGGACTGCAAGGTGAGAGTGATTGATGGTTGCGTCAGTGAGTTGGGTGGTAGGCTTCCCTATTTCTATACTGCCGGAAAAACAGTTGCGTTCCAAAAAGACGATGCGTTCCAAAACAAGGAATGCATTCAGAAACGAAGTAATTTACATTCCAGGCACTACAGGGATAGCGTATATATAAGAAAAAACACAAATTAATGCACCGCCAGGGGTTTCAGAGTTAAAATAAAGAGCATGATGTTGGAGAAAGACGATATGTCGGATGCGCGGAGTCTTAGAACATAGAATGTGTTACAGCACCAGGAAAAGAAAAAGTTACTAGGAAGAGCCGAAACATGTAGTGTACCAAGATATTCATAGAAAGTCAGAAAGGGTAGACAACATCTTGGAGGAGTAAATCAAGAGGTCTATGTGAGCGTAAATAAAGTGCAGAATGCAGACAAAAACATTTAGCAGCGTTACATAATAGATGTACTATAAAAAATATTGTATATGAAAAAAATAAAAAAAAATATTCCTATATTACAACAAACTGAGTATAAAAATCATTTGCTGTTAGTGACTTGTGATGTCAGATCATTATACACTTACATTCCGCATGACAAAGGTTGTCAAGCTGTGGATAATGAGCTGTTGAATAGTCAAGAGATTAATGATGACCAAAGGAAGTTCATTTTGGAAGGGCTCAATCTCATTTTAAAAAATAATTTCATCTTGCATGATGATAAATTTTATTTACAGACCACGGGGACTGCCATGGGCAGTAAGGTGGCACCTAGTAATGCCAACCTTTACATGGCCCAATGGGAAAAAAGTGGGTTGAAAATGATCACATATGGAAAGATTACGTTCTTCTATATAAACGTTATATAGATGATTTGTTTATCTTGTGGCAAGGCTCTATAGATGATCTTCTTCTCTTCATGCAATATCTAAATCAAAATGACTGGGGGATTCAATTGGTGTATCAATATAGTGACACTGAAGTCAATTTTCTCGATTTAAACATCTACATAGAAGATTCCCTTATAAAAACTAGGACATTCTTTAAAACTATAGATGTCAATAGCTATATTGAAAAAACTAGTTGCCATTTCTGGCGATGGCTGGATAATGTCCCCAGAAGTCAGTTCCTTCGTATTAGAAGGAACTGTACTGATGCTAGAGAGTTTCTTACACAATCTAAACGACTACAGAAACAATTTGAAGAGAAGGGATACCAATGCGAATGCCTTCATAGCGTCAGACAGGATATTTTAAAAATGGATCAGTCAAAGATTCTCCACTCAAAGAAATCGAAAAAGAGATGACTCAAAAATTACCTTTCATCTGTCAGTACACAGAGAATCACAAACAAATTAAACAAATTTTCGAAAAATATTGGCCCATCCTATAAAAAGATGGTGACTTACAAATGGTTCTAAATGAACATCCTACTGTCATTTTCAGAGGAACAAGAAATTTGAAAAATCATCTTGTAAAAAGACATTCAAGGAATCGAACTCAGAAAAATTTGTTTAATATGGAGAAAGGATTCTATGGCTGCGGCAATTGCCTTAGCTGCCGCACGACAGGCAATAAAAAAAGGCATATTCATTCCAGGATATGGTCGGAAAAAATTCCTATAAAATCCATAGCGTCATGACATGTTTCTCCAAGAATATTATTTATTTATTGATTTGCCCTTGTGGGAAGTTTTATATTGGACGAACCATTAGAAGCTTAAATGTGAGAATAAGAGAGCACCGTAACAATATAAAAAAAGGTATAGATACCCATTCAGTCACCCGGCACTATAAGGAGGTCCATGGGAAAGACCATAAGGGAACACAGTTTTTTGCCATACAGCAAGTTGACCGACATTGGAGAGGTGGTGATTTTTTGCAAAAGATTAATAAAATAGAAATTAAATGGATTTATGACTTGAACACCCTCATCCCACATGGTCTCAATCAAGACTTTGAGCTTTGTCACTTTTTATGATCACAATTATTATCATTCTTTGTTCTTTCCCTTGATTATCTGTAGTACGCATTGCCTTCTATATCTCTGACTCATTATATAACCTTTGGTGTATATATCTCTTTACATTGTTCATTTTCAATTTTAAGATTAAAAATCGATGTCGATTAAAAGTAACTACTCATTTAATAATATATTTTACTTATTTTTAAATTAGTATGAATATTAATTCCTTCTAATGACCTTTTTCGTTTTATCTACAAATATTCAATAAGTCCTCTTTCCCATTTTTTAATCTTTTAGTCGTGTCTCTACAAGCCTTATTAAAATTGATAGTCCCCTTTTTTGGTCTGAAAATCAGTATGATTTTATGTGGATATATACCCACATATTTATTTATTCATTTCACTAACCAAATCTATTAAATATGGTTGATGTGGGTATTCCCATACTAGTTTTACTTATGCACTTTAATTATGCACTTTAATTAAGGTATATTTATTAATTAAACTTAATCTCTTACTGTAGTATAATATTGTTTATGTGAGAATTCCCATACTAATTCTATTCATGCACTTTAATCATGCACTTTAATTAAGGTATAATCAATAATTGGACTATATTGCTCACTGTAGGATAACGTGGTCGATGTGGGAATTCCCATACTATTTTTATCACACTACTATTATTTTTATCACGCATTTTAATAAATTAAGGTAGAATTATTCATCCAGAGTTACACCTTATTCTATAGCAGTTTTTTTCATATACAATATTTTTTATAGTACATCTATTATGTAACGCTGCTAAACATTTTTGTCTGCATTCTGCACTTTATTTACGCTCACATAGACCTCTTGATTTACTCCTCAAGATGTTGTCTACCCTTTCTGACTTTCTATGAATATCTTGGTACACTACATGTTTCGGCTCTTCCTAGTAACTTTTTCTTTTCCTGGTGCTGTAACACATTCTATTTTCTAAGACTCCGCGCATCCGACATATCGTCTTTCTCCAACATCATGCTCTTTATTTTAACTCTGAAACCCCTGGCGGTGCACTAATTTGTGTTTTTTCTTATATACGCTATCCCTGTAGTGCCTGGAATGTAAATTACTTAGTTTCCGAATGGATTCCTTGTTTTGGAACGCATCGTCTTTTTGGAACGCAACTATTTTTCCGGCAGTATAGAAATACGTAACAATTTGCTCTATGTTAGACTTAATTGAAGACACCTTTGATTTCTTAATTTACGATATTTGAGACTATACAGTTGTGTTCAAAATTATTCAACCCCCACTGAAATTGAGTGTTTTGGCCAGTTTGACATTGATTTTGATCATTCAGTCATCTTGCTTACAATTAAATCAAAGAGGCACGTGTAGGTCAGACAAATATAACATAACATTTATAATGAAATAACCACAAATGTCTTTTCTGTGCTCACATCATTATCAGTTTTATTCAACCCCCAAGTGACATTCAATCTTAGTACTTAGTACAACATCCTTAATAACAGCTTTTAAACGTGAAGCATAGCTTGACACAAGTGTCTTGCAGCGATCTATGGGTATCTTCGCCCATTCGTCATGGGCAAAAGTCTCCAGTTCAGTCACATTCTTAGGCTTGCGCACTGCAACTGCTTTCTTTAAGTCCCACCAGAGGTTCTCAATCAGATTTAAGTCAGGTGACTGCGATGGCCACTCCAAAATGTTCCAGCCTTTAATCTGCAACCATGCTCTAGTGGACTTGGAGGTATGCTTGGGATCATTGTCCTGTTGAAAGGTCCAACGTCTCCCAAGCCTCAGGTTTGTGACGGACTGCATCACATTGTCATCCAATATCTCCTGGTACTGAAGAGAATTCATGGTACCTTGCACACGCTGAAGCTTCCCTGTACCTGCAGAAGCAAAACAGCCCCAAAGCATGATTGACCCCCCGCCATGCTTCACAGTAGGCAAGGTGTTCTTTTCTTCATAGGCCTTGTTCTTCCTCCTCCAAACATATCGTTGATCCATGGGCCCAAACAGTTCTAATTTTGTTTCATCAGTCCACAGAACACTATCCCAAAACTTCTGTGGTTTGTCCACATGACTTTTGGCATACTGCAGTCGACTCTTCTTATTCTTTGGAGACAGCAAGGGGGTGCGCCTGGGAGTTCTGGCATGGAGGCCTTCATTAGGCAGTGTGCGCCGTATTGTCTGAGCTGAAACTTCAGTACCCACATCTGACAAATCTTTTCTCAGTTCCTCAGCAGTCACACGGGGACTTTTCTCCACTCTACGCTTCAGGTAGCGCACAGCAGTCGAAGTCAGCATCTTCTTTCTGCCACGACCAGGTAGCGTTTCAACAGTGCCCTTTGCCTTGAATTTGCAAATGATGCTTCCTATGGTCTCTCTTGGTATGTTTAGCATCTTTGCAATCTTCTTATAGCCATTGCCCTTCCTGTGAAGAGTAATCACCTCTTCTCTTGTCTTCCTGGACCATTCTCTTGACTTCACCATGTTTGTAACCACACCAGTAAATGTCTAGAAGGAGCTGAGTGTCACAGTCATTTGAAAGCTGCCTAATTGGTGCTTATTATGCTTTATTGCTGCTCCTTGACATCCACAGGTGTTTTCAATACCTGATTGAAAACACTTGAATGAACCTCTGTTCTTCAGAGTGGTAGTCTTTAAGGGGTTGAATAATTGTGTCAATGAAGAATTCACAAAAGAAACATTTACTACTGTATTACGAAACCAATTGATGTCATTTTAGTTGCATATGGTTCTTTAAAAAGTCCTTGTAGGATTTCATTCTGAATACAATTACAAATGTACACTAAATTCCCTAAAACCCTTTACAGCATTGGGGGTTGAATAATTTTGAACACAACTGTATATATGGTTCATTGTATGGCAGACACTACACCTACTGAAGAAGCGAGAAAACTCGCGAAACGTGTTGGGGTGTTATGCCTGTAACTTTATTTTAATGTATTTTAATAAATTTGCCTTGAAATCAACACCTGGCGTCCAGTAATTACTTGAGTGATAAGGCTGCGAACTCTGTTGGAAATCCGGCGTTCCTGTCCAATTTCGCCAGCTGTCTGGAGCATCTGGTGTCTGATTGAGACACATAGAAATGTGAGTGTAATCTTTCATCTGCTGACACATATAGTTCTTGCTGTTTATACAATACTACGCTATGGTAGCGCTTTGTTTATTTTAAGGTAATTGCAGAAAGAAAGAAGTCACTGGCTGAAGGAAGCGCTGACTCGATCGTCCTTTTCTTTTTTGAATTCATTATCTTCTGTTGGGTTTGGATATACTACCTATCGAAAGAGACAGCAGCTGATTCGACCCATTAAGTTTTTCATTCTTGGATAAAGTTTTTTCATATTTGGAGGAATCGCACATCCATATATATATAAAACTTTTTTGCTTTACACTGTGATACTGATATCTCCTCTAGGTGGCGCCATTGATACAGGCTTTTCTTCGCTAAAAAAATCTTTTGATGCTAATAATAAAGACAAAATGTCTAAATATTCCCTGCTTAATTTTTTTCTTTGAAATTGTTATTTAAATGATAATTAAGAGGTGACAATTCACACGTAATAGCTTCTGTAACAGATCTCTGTGCCCGGACAGGGTCACATCTGTCAAATGCCGCTTCCTGCTTGACACCTGGGTTCTCCTCGTGACTCTGATGCCTTTCTCCAGTACCTTAGCCGCAGCTTAAGGACAGGTGCATGTAGAGAGCCTTGCTAGCGTCCTCCAGAAATAAGATGAAGCTGTAGACCTGGAACCTTTCATTGGCACAGCAAGCAGAAGTTCTCTGCTACCCCAAATCATGAGCTGTGTATTCAAGCTTGGTCAGAATAGAACTGACTGTTTATTCACAGAGACACACAGGTACAGTCAAGGACCAACACATTTGCATACAATCAAACAGATAACATCACAGATGAGATAACTGCACAGGACCTTCAAACAATGGACAATGATATTTCCTAGGAGAAGGGGGGAGGGAGAAAGCATGGTAAACAAAAGGAATTTCTTATAGAGAGAGCAGGTACTAATACAGAGGTCACACTATAAAGAGAGGGGCTAGATAATTGAGGAAATGTACGCCATATACACAACGAGAGACTCTATAATAACTACATAAGGGAATAACACACAGACATCAGAAATCTTTAGTTTGCTGGGGAATGTTTAAAACCGTGAAAAACTAAATATATTTAAAAGGTCCACCAGTTCCCCCATTAGTCTCTTTCACGGGCCATAGTCACTGGGCAGGAGGCTAGCCCACAGCTCCCCTCCAGATGCCCAAGTAACGGTAGGTTCCGTCACAGTTTCCTTAATACAAGCCGCCTCTACATTACTTCTGGTTACCTTCGCTTTCTCATGACCCCCTCCATCCCAAGCAGGAGCTGGACCCTGCTGCATATTTTTAAGTACACCAGTAAGCAGACTACACACTTCCCCTAGCTTCTCTACCCCTTTTGCCCCAGGGAAGCTCTCACCGGTCCTGAGCCACTCCAGCGCTGCACGTCCTTTCTTGTGGGTCCTCTGAAGCAGACTGCATGTAATGATTGGGGCCCGCTTGGGCCATCGTGGTGGCGTGGAACAAGGACTGTAGCCCTTTAGGCAGATGAGCTGTTGACTTGATACAGGACAGATCAATAATACAGATTCCAGGGCTATGCAGGAACCAGACTGAGACACAAGGGACAGGAGGGCCAGGAAGAAAACTAAGGGGATCACTATGCTGGGGATGAGTTCTATCTAAGAAACCCTCACAAAGAAATAACGGAGCAAGAGGGACAAGAAGAGCAAGGGTTAACAAGACATACAGAAATCCGATACTGAAGAGGTCCTTGTATGTGGCCTCTGAGTATGCTAAACTAAGACAAACAAGATACATAGGAATGGTCAAAACTAGCAGAGGTTGGCAACTGAACTGTCATACAATAATACAAGGAACAAGCAATAGAGAGATCCAGAGAACACGCTAAGGTCATACACATGAATATCAAGATGCTCGATACAGGGTACAGGTAAATAGATTAGAGAATAACCAGAAACAAAAGCCAAGAGTCAAAACCAGAAAATCCTAGACATGAAGTTTTTCAGCAACGCAGGAACCAAGACCACCTAGAAATCCACAAAGGCTCTGTGCTGCTGGGATATATATATAGGGAGTGGGTCTGTGTGATTGGGCCATGTGACCCCAGACAAGGAGATCACAACAGAACCCCAGATCAGCCCCAGACAGCACAGCCAAACACACAGGGAAGAACAGACATGGAGGCCCCTCACCACCAGGGGGTGGTCTCCAAAACCGGGGAAAATGTGACATACCCCCCCCCCCTTAGAGGTGACCTCAGGGCATCTAACACAAAAAATATAGCTGAGAAAATCAGAAACCAGAACATGAAGACTAGTCACCAGAATCCATTAGGGTCCCACTCCTCAGAGTCGTCAAAATCCTCCCCGAAACGCCTCCATCTATGAGGGTTCCTCTCGATCATAGCCCAGTGCGCCTCCCGGAACAACAACCCAAAAGGCGACTGTACATATCCCTCGGGGACATGAAGGAATTGCGGGATCTTTGCATCGGTCAGATTGGACGTTGCACCATCTTGGTCATGGCATCCTTGGACCCAGAACGGAGCATAGTCTCCTTGGACCTAGAACGGAGTGTGGCATCCTTGAACCTAGAACGGACCGTAGCATCCTTGGACCCAGACTGGAGCGTGGCATCCTTGGACCCAGAATGGAGCATGGCATCCTTGGACTCAGATTGACTAGGGTTAGTCACCTTTTTACGCCCTCTCCTGGACCAAGATCTGTGAAAGGTGACCACCCCACACGACATGGCAATGGTGGGGGAAGACTTGGCTATCTGTATAATACCACAAGATTTAGACTCCTTAAACCCACAACTGGGTTTAGCATCAATGAACCCACTGTGAGACACGGGCACAGTGGTCTCGTAACCTGACGTGAACACAGCCTCCTCGAAGCTCAACGTGGGCACAGCTGTCTCACAACAGAACGTGGGCACAGCTGTCTCGCAACAGAACGTGGGCACAGCTGTCTCGCAACAGAACGTGGGCGCAGCTGTCTCGCAACAGAACGTGGGCGCAGCTGTCTCGCAACAGAACGTGGGCACAGCTGTCTCGCAACAGAACGTGGGCGCAGCTGTCTCGCAACAGAACGTGGGCGCAGCTGTCTCGCAACAGAACGTGGGCGCAGCTGTCTCGCAACAGAACGTGGGCACAGCTGTCTCGCAACAGAACGTGGGCGCAGCTGTCTCGCAACAGAACGTGGGCGCAGCTGTCTCGCAACAGAACGTGGGCGCAGCTGTCTCGCAACAGAACGTGGGCGCAGCTGTCTCGCAACAGAACGTGGGCGCAGCTGTCTCGCAACAGAACGTGGGCGCAGCTGTCTCGCAACAGAACGTGGGCGCAGCTGTCTCGCAACAGAACGTGGGCGCAGCTGTCTCGCAACAGAACGTGGGCGCAGCTGTCTCGCAACAGAACGTGGGCGCAGCTGTCTCGCAACAGAACGTGGGCGCAGCTGTCTCGCAACAGAACGTGGGCGCAGCTGTCTTGCAACATAATGAGGGCGCAGCTGTCTCGCAACAGAATGTGGGCGCAGCTGTCTCGCAACATAACTCGTAGCTCGACATCGGTACAGCTGACTGTCAGCTCGCCAGCATCGGACCTGACTGTCAGCTCGCCAGCATCGTGCATGACTGGCAGCTCGCCAGCATCGTGCATGACTGGCAGCTCGCCAGCATCGTGCATGACTGGCAGCTCGCCAGCATCGGGCATGACTGGCAGCTCGCCAGCATCGGGCATGACTGGCAGCTTGCCAGCATCGTCTGCACCAGACGTGAAGGGCTCCTTGCCCAAACCAGACGTGAGGGGCTCCTTGCCCAAACCAGACGTGAAGGGCTCCTTGCCCAAACCAGACGTGAAGGGCTCCTTGCCCAAACCAGACGTGAAGGGCTCCTTGCCCAAACCAGACGTGAAGGGCTCCTTGCCCAAACCAGACGTGAAGGGCTCCTTGCCCAAACCAGACGAGAAGGGCTCCTTGCCCAAACCAGATGTGAAGGGCTCCTTGTATGTGGCCTCTGAGTATGCTAAATTAAGACAAACAAGATACATAAAACATAGGAAACATAGGAATGGGCAAATCTAGCAGAGGTTGGCAACTGAAACGGCATACAATAATACAAGGAACAGGCAATAGAGAGATCCACGCTAAGGTCATACACCTGAATATCAAGATGCTAGATACAGGGAAATAGTTTAGAGAATAACCAGAAATAAAAGCCAAGAGTCAAAACCAGAAAATCCTAGACATGAAGATTTTCAGCAATGCAGGAACCAAGACCACCTAGAACTCCACAAACGGTCAGCGAGGCTCTGTGCTGCTGGGATATATATAGGGAGTGGGTCTGAGTGATTGTGCCTTGTGACCCCAGACCAGGAGATCACAACAGTACCCCAGATCAGCCCCAGACAGCACAGCCAAACACACAGGAAAGAACAGACCTGGAGGCCCCTCACCACCAGGGGGTGCGGCCAAAACCAGGGAAAATGTGACACTGCAGTTGCTGAGCGTTGCCTCCAGACTTTGATCTTGAAGCCGTAACAGCTGCCGGTCTCTTGTAGTTAAGCCTTTTCTTCCTCTGTCCTGTGCTTTTCAGTGGTTAAAAAATCCTCCCCTGTATTCTGATCCTCTTCCTCTTAAAGTCCCGCCACTCTGCGTCTTACCGCCAAACTGTTACGTGCCCCACCATGGCGCCTCGGCACCCGGCAGCGTCGTCCTCGCTGCTCGCTGTCCAGGCGCAGAGTGAAGAGGGGAATCCGGGCGGTCACGTGAGACGCCGGGCGGCGGAGCCCGGTGTGATGACGTGGACCCGCCGGGTTTAAAAACACAGGCAATGTATTCTCACATTGCCCTAACGTGGTTAACATCCCTTAGAGCTGCTCTATTGTAATTTTGGTATTTCTGGTTCTGACATTTGGCAAACGGCTTCTAACTATTCTGGTTCTGACAAACGGCTTCTGACTATTCTGGTTTTGACATATTGGCACTGTACCTTGACCTCACCTTGCTGCGAGTTATCTATTCATAGGGATATATATATTATAGACCCACCACTTCTAAGGATCGGAGGGAAAGGATAGGGTGCTGCATGCAAGGATCATACCTCCTCCAGGTGGGGATCGTATCATTACATTAGGGCCATGGATCCTGCAGACCTGTCCACCCAATTATCTAAGATCTCTGCAAGGCAAAAGGAGCAAGACCATAGAATGGACCAAATCGCTCAAGCATTGCATGCTTTGTTGAACCAACCCACTCGAGCGCCTTCTTCGCCTCCTCAGTGAGGCTAGCGTATCAGTCCCTATGGTTCCTCATAACCATCATGTGCATATGACGGCACCTATATGCTTCAACGGTACCTCTAGTGAATGTCAGGGTTTCTTGACTCAAGTCCGTATACATTTTGATCTCAATCCGGGTATGTGTCGCTCAGACAAATCCAAGGTGGGGTTTCTTATTAACCACCTTTCGGACAAAGCCCTGGAATGGGCTACACCGTTATTGTGTATGATTTTGAAATGTTTGTAGCCGAACTAAGCCGCACGTTTAATCCAGTTCGTAGATCTCAGAAAGCTGGTAGAGCACTCTTTCGTATCCGGCAAGGCAATAGAAAAGTTTCGGACTACGCAATTGAATTCAAAACCCTTGCTTCAGAGGTCACTTGGACCAATGAGGCCTTAGTGTTAGCCTTCACAGAGGGCTTAGCAGACTCCCTTATGCATGAACTTGCACCTATGAAATTACCCGATGTGTTAGAGGAATTGATTGAGTTTTGCATTTCTCTGGATGATCAAATCTGTGATAGACGGACCCCTAGAGAGCGAGTACGTAGAGTGTTACCACCCCTCCCTAACTGTGCTCCTCCCGTCCCAGCTCCACCCGTGGCTGACAGCCTCATGAACCCATGCAAATAGGACGAACTGGTATCTCTCAAGAGGAGAGCGAATATCGCAGGAGGGAGGGTCTGTGTTTTTATTGTGCTGGCAGGGGGCACTTCAGATATCAATGTACCAGGAGACCTGGAGGTGCCAGGGTTTCGGGAAACGAACAAACCTAAGGTCCAGTGGGAGACAGACCCTGGGCTTGACTAACGTTTCTCCTAATAAGAAAACACGCATGATGGTGCCTGTCTCTCTCTCATGGGACACTTCCTTGATCCATACCTCTGCCTTCGAGTCAGGGGCAGGCGGGAATTTTATGGACCAGGAGTTTGCGTGTCATCAGCTTATCCCTTTGACCGAGAGAGATACACCATTGTTTGTAGAGGCTATCAATGGGACCCAACCACGGGTTACGCATGATACTGTTGTTCTATGTCTCAAAACAGGGGTCCTTCGTTCTGAGTATATAACGTTTCAGGTTATTGAATCCCCGTCTTGTCCGGTTCTTCTGGGCTTTCCCTGGTTGGTACGCCACAATCCTTCTCTTGATTGGGACTTGGGTGAAATCAAAAGAAGGGGATAGACCTCCAGTGGATAAGTCCAATCGGTTTATTAGGGTACAGCACACCAAGGAAAATCAGTGACGTTTCGACCCTGAGGTCTTAATCATACATCTGATCTGATGTATGATTAAGACCTCAGGGTCGAAACGTCACTGATTTTCCTTGGGTGTGCTGTACCCTAATAAACCGATTGGCACTTCTTATCCACTGGAGGTCTATCCCCTTCTTTTGTTCAGCTGATCCAGGGAGCTAGCGGCGTCCCCATCTGATAGAAACCTCGTGGAAACGGTTGGTGAATTGGGTCTCCCACCGATCTGTGTTCGTGGCGCTTTGATACTGCATCATTGGGTGAAATCAAGTCTTGGAGCTCTCGTTGTTGGACGCAAAGTTTGCAGAGAGTCACCACAATAGGGAGTCTCAATGTTCCTACCGCGCCTCCTCTATCTACAGAGGTGCCTGAATAGTACCAAGATTTGAAGGCAGTGTTTGAAAAGAAAAACTGTGATATCTTGCCTCCCCATAGGCCATTTGACTGTGGAATAGATCTGCTTCCCGGTACCATGCCACCCAGAGGTCATGTCTATCCTCTGTCACAAAAGGAGAACGAAATAATGGAAGAATATATAAGGGAGAACCTGGCAAAGGGTTTCATAAGATGTTCTTCCTCCCCAGCAGGGGCAGGGTTCTTCTTTGTCTCCAAAAAAGAGGGAGACCTTAGACCTTGTATTGATTACCACGGCCTAAACCGCATAACCATTCGCAATGTATACCCTATACCACTCATATCCGAGTTATTTGATCGATTATGAGGGTCCAAGTACTACACTAAGTTAGATCTCAGAGTTGCTTATAATTTGGTAAGGGTAAAGGAACATCATGAGTGGAAAACCGCATTTAATACTCGTAGTGGGCACTACGAGTATCTGGTAATGCCTTTTGGGTTGTGTAATGCCCCAGCAGTATTTCAAGACCTTATAAATGACGTACTTAGAGAGTTTTTGCAGATTTTTGTTATTGTTTATTTAGATTACATATTGATTTATTCACCTGATCTTGAAACCCATCATGCGCATGTGCGGACCGTTCTCAGACAATTGCTGCTAGAAAACGGTTTATATTGCAAACTCGAAAAGTGTGTGTTGGATCTCACCAAGGTACATTTTCTCAGATATGTGATTACACCTGAGGGTTTCCAAATGGATCTCACCAAGTTGTCCTCTATAGTAGATTGGCTGTTGCCTGAAGGGTTGAAAGTCATTCAGAGATTTTTGGGTTTTGCCAACTACTATAGGCGATTCATAAAAAAAATTTCCTCATTGGTTGCCCCTCTAACCAAGAAGACAAAAAAGGGTATACAAAACCAGAAATGGACTTCATGTGCGAGACAAGCGTTTGAAAACCTTAAAGTAGTGTTCACTTCTGCTCCTGTGTTAAGACATCCCGATCCTAGGTTACCGTTCCAACTAGAGGTAGATGCTTCAGAAATAGGAATAGGAGCCATCTTATCTCAAAGGGAGACACCAGATAACCCATTGCATCTGTAGCGCTCACTCCCGGAGGAGCCGCTGAAAATGAACCACGGGTCAGTCTCCCCGCACTAGGGAATAAATATACTCCAACACGCTGGACAGTTTTACAATTTAAAAGGTTTACTAAAAGGTTTGCAGCTCTTAAGACACGGTATATGCAGGAAGATTTACAGTACTTTCATAACACGATAAACGCGTAGCGGTAAAAGAAACGAAAACACGAGGGCTTCGTATTTTCGGAAAAAAAACCCCGACCGAGCAGAAAATTAAAAGATACGAAATTCGAGGAAAAACCGCGTAGCGGGACACAATAAAATACACAGTTCTCGTATCACGGTGAACGCGCAGCGGGAACAAAAAGAGAAAAATGTTCGGAATGTAACTTTAACTTTGCCCCCTTGTCCCGATTCGGAAAAGGAAAATGAGTCCTGCACAGGTTAAGTGCCAGAACATGAGGTGATATGTATTTGTGTGTGTAGGGTACCCGGGTACTTCTCAACTGGCCAGTGAGTTTACTTTAGCGATGTCTTCGACTAGTCAGTTGGGGCCCTGTGGGTTTTAGAAGGAAACAGCAGCGTACGCTCTTATTTAAACACGCCTTGGGGCCTCTCACCCATCCAGCGCAAGCTTTAGATTCGGCTGGCCCAGGACGCCTCTCCGCTCGATGTTGCCGGGGGATGCCGACCACCGGATCTGTTGTCTGGCCCTCTGTCTGTCAGCCGCGACTCATCCAGCTTACCGCCTGCTCCCCGCTTCGATCGACCGCGGTACTCCTCACTCCTGGGGTCTTCTCTCCTTCAGCTGCACTTGAATAGCATAGAGGGTGAGGTCTGTGTCCCGCAAGCTGAGTGAGCCAATCCTGAAAGCCCGATCCACTCTGTCTGCGCTCCGGCCTATCTTTGGTCTCTCTCTTTACTTTGTGCATCCGCTCTCCTTGACTCCCTGGCGCGCTCTGCCTGTTCTCCACGAGGTGCAGGATGTACAGCTCTCCACAAACCCACCCACTTCCTGTTTCTTCGCAAAGCATGCATGGACATGTAGTTCAAGTGTCCAGGGTCTTTAATCGTGATAGTCTCCATCTTGTGGCCAAAAATGGGTACTGCCACAATAAACTTTAACACATCGCTACACATCCTTGCGGGTTCTTCTCTCGTAAACTGTCCCCTGCTGAAATGAATTATGATATAGGAAATCGAGAATTGTTGGCGGTTGTATCCACCTTGTCTGAGTGGAGACATTTGCTGGAGGGGTCTTCTGTACAAATCATGATAATCACAGACCATAAAAACTTAACCTATATAGGGGATGCAAAGCGGTTGAATGCGAGGCAAGCCATGTGGTCATTGTTCTTGTCCAGTTTTAACTTTCTTTTGACCTATCGCTCTGGGTCAAAGAATATCAAGGCAGACGCTTTGTCTCGACAGTTTGATCCGTACGAACGCCATATATGAGATAACCATCCCATTGTTCCCGAAGCCCACATCGTGTCAGCAACCACGGTCACCGTTTCTTCCCCTCTACTCGAACGCCTTCAGGTAGCTCAGGAACTTGCGCCAGAGGACATACTTCCTGACAAACTTTTTATTCCTGAAAACCAAAAAGAAAATCTTATTACCCTACATCATGACACCAAGCCGTCGGGCCACATAGGGATATCTAAAACCATATCCAGTTTAAAACGACAAT
This sequence comes from Leptobrachium leishanense, assembly GCA_009667805.1. Classification (NCBI taxonomy): domain Eukaryota; kingdom Metazoa; phylum Chordata; class Amphibia; order Anura; family Megophryidae; genus Leptobrachium; species Leptobrachium leishanense. The sequence goes on along the minus strand of CM019068.1, from coordinate 149,207,641 downwards.
TTTGGTGGCCTACGTTACGACAGAATGTAAAAGAATTTGTATCCGCCTGTAATACATGTGCCAGAAATAAAAGTCAAAGACACTTACCTGTGGGTTTATTGCATCCCTTAACCCATTCCAGATAGACCATGGTCTCACATTGCCATGGATTTTATAGTCGATTTACCCCCTCTAAGGGGAACACGGTGATCCTCACCATTGTAGATCGATTTTCTAGAATGGCTCACTTCGTCCCTCTCCCCAAGTTACCCTCTGCAGTAGATCTGGTACCCATATTCATAGAGAACGTTGTGAGACTTCACGGTATACCACTTGATAGAGGTACTCAATTCGTCTCACAATTTTGGAAGGGTTTTTGCAAAACCATGGGCGTTACGTTAGCTTTTTCGTCCGCGTATCATCCCCAAACTAATGGGGCATCCGAAAGAGCCAATCAAGGGCTAGAACAATACCTACGGTGTTTCATATCTCAACAGCAACATTCCTGGTCCAACTACTTACCATGGGCAGAATACGCTCTCAACAATACTGATAACGACACTACCGGTCACTCCCCGTTTTTTTACGGTCTATGCCTTCCATCCCCCGACGCTTCCGTACCAGTTTCCGACCTCCAATCTACCTGCATTGGAGGATCACTTACATGCCCTCCGGCAGATATGGGTACAAGTAAAGGACATATCTGAAAGGAACGTCAGAGCGCAAAAGGAAAAAGCCGCCAAAAGTAGACGCATGTCACCGGTTTAAGCAGTTGGGGTTTGGGTCTGGTTATCCACTCGCCATATCAATTACGGGTACCGACTATGAAGTGAGCCCCGCACTTCATAGACCCCTACAGGGTCTTGTGTCGTCTTAATCCGGTGTCTTATCAGTTGGCCTTACCACGTCCTCTCAGAATCCATAACGTGTTCCACATGAGTTTATTGAAACCTTTAGTCTGCAATCGTTTCACTCGCTCCATCCCACCTCCCCCACCTATTGATATAGAAGGTGAGGAGGAATATGAGATTAGCTCGGTTCTGGATTCCAGACTGTGTAGAGGGTCCCTTCAGTACTTGATTGATTGGAAGGGTTATGGGCCCGAGGATAGATCCTGGTTGCCTGCTTGCGACGTCCATGCTCCTTGTCTGGTTCCCAGATCCCACCACGCAGTACTTAACGCCCCACACTCCACAGAACCCAGAAGCTACCAACAGAGTAGCCGTGAAAGATCTAACTGTCTGGTCCTTAGAATTGGCCAGGTAAACTAGCTAGACAGATAGGGTTAACAACACGGGGAGTAGTCAGCCGAGCCAGAATCAGGAATACAGAGTTCAGAATGGTCAAATGGAATAGCCGGGTCGATATCAGAGCAGTAGCGTAGTACAAGAAAATGGTCTAGGGCAACGGAAGGCAGAATAGTCAGAAACAAGCAGAGGTCAATAACGCAGTCAGGTACAAGGAGCTCAGGTATGGATAACCACGATCTGGCAACTGCTGAGAATACACTGAGGGTTTTTAAAGACCTTCACCAGGCCACGCCCCCCACTCAAGCCGCGCCTCTTGCAACCACCTCCCTGCCTGTCTCCATTTAAACCGGGCTTTGGTCAGCGAGCAGCATCAGACATGCTGCCCTCAAGCACACAGGTAGGGCTGGAAGCTCCCAACGTTACACGTGCCTTTCATAGGGCTCATCCTCGGGCACCGAGGAGTCGTTCGGGGACCTCCCGTAGGGACGGGGGTACTGTTACGTGCCCCACCATGGCCCCTCGGCGCCCCGCAGCGTCATCCTTGCTGCTCGATGTCCAGGCGCCGAGCGAAGAGTGGAATCCGGGCAGCCACGTGAGATGCCGGGGGGCGGAGCCCGGCGTGATGACGCGGACCCGCCGGGTTTAAAAACACAGGCAATGTATTCTCACATTGCCCTAACGTGGTTAACATCCCTTAGAGCTGCTCTATTGTAATTTTGGTATTTCTGGTTCTTACATTTGGCAAACGGCTTCTGACTATTCTGGTTTTGACATATTGGCACTGTACCTTGACCTCACCTTGCTGCAAGTTATCTATTCATAGGGATATATATATATTATAGACTGCCCACTTCTAAGGATCGGAGGGAAAGGATAGGGTGCTGCGTGCAAGGATCATACCTCCTCCAGGTGGGGATCGTATCACAAACTCTAGCATGAACAGAAGCTGTGGTCCGCGCTCCAAGCCTCACTCTGGCTGGGACCAGCCTCAGCATCCGCTTCTTCACTTCCTTTTGCAGATCTCGCGATGCTGCCCGCTGGAACTTCTGACCAAACATTCTTCATAAGAGACCACTGCCGGAGCTGAAGCTAAACCGCTCCGAAGCCAACCTTCTCCGCTGGATACTCCGGCTCGCTCCTCCAGGCGTCACAGCAGGTCTTCCATGCTGATACACGCTGCTGCAGGATCTTCGGGCTATGTAAATTGCCCACCCCTGTGTGCAGATGTCATACTTGGCACCTGGTGACCTGATGTCTTTTTGGAGTTGTAACGAATAAGTGTTATGTACCCCTTTCCCTTTTTTCCTTGCTGTACTCTTTCTTATTTCTTATTGTGATGTAAACTTTTTGCAAAAATTAATACATTTCATATGGAAAAAAACCCTACCTGCCACGTGACAACTGGGTAGGCCACAGGAAGTCCTCCACTTCACACAGCTATATCAGCCAAATTTGACTGGAGTAGCGGGGGGGGGGCGGCACTCCACGCAGTGTGACCACTTTAATAAGCTAAAGTGATCAGGGCGCATAGATTGTCCCTTAGTTGGAAGGAGTGTGTCGATGCTGCTCTGGGCTTCATTTCTGCTTCACACAACACCGGGCGACCTCTAACATGCATAATATTTATCTCCAGTTTCAGAAATACTGTGCTTCCTCTAATCAATCCTTTCTACAAGAACTGGGCGTCCGGATAAACTGTGATAATGAATAAAGACAAAGCCAGGGATCCGCTGACCCAGAAGATCCTGGATCTAACTCTGGAGATGATCTTTCTGCTGACTGGAGAGGTAAGAGATTCTATGAAATTCACATATTACTAATGCTATTTATTAACCCCGGAGATGTCTTGGTTGCGTCATGCTGGCAGCCACCATGGCTCTGCTTGGCTTGTGGCCACTTCCACAGACTTCTCTTCCCTTCAAGGATTTGGTAGAGGGTGAGGAATGTCATTTTAAATGGAGGCCCCCCCCGTCCCATTTTTATTTCTTTTTTCACCACCTCCTGCACCTGGTTCTCCTCTCTGTAGACTGTTCATTGACATAGCCTGATCAGCCACAACATTAATAAACACAACCATTATGGCTGCACTCCCCTAACATGTGTGTGTTTTTTTTTTAATGAATTTCATTAGGCATTCACCAAAGGTATGTCATACATAGACACGATGTAATACATAAGGCAGAAATGCAGTCAATCCAAAAACAGATATGCCATAAAAGTTGTTGTTGTTTTTTTTTTTTTGTAAAAGAAATGGGGGTAAGAGGGCAGGAGGGGAGGGAGAGAAAGATAGGAAGAAAGGGAAGAGAAGGAAGAAAAAGAGAGAAGGTAAAGGAAGAAGAAGAAATGGACTGGGGGTCACCTTCAACATACAATTAAAGCACCCAAATAACCTGGGGGCACTAGTGTATCTTGGCCTAGGCCAACAAGGCCCAGGCTTAGGGCGGCACTTTCCAGGGGGCGGCGGCCCGCAGGGTGGCCCCACCCCTAAAAAAAAATAAAAAAAAATTTTTTTTTTTTTTTTTTTTTTTTTTACTTTTGAAAACTATTTTACCAGGAAGGAAACATTGAGATGTCACTAATTTCAAGTATGTCCTGGGTAGGCAAGGCCTAGGCTTTCACTTTCCAGGGGGCAACAAAAAACCTCACCACTAATTGGGTTACTCACAGAGCACCGAAATGACGCCAACATTTTGGTGTTCTGTAGTTCCCTGCACTTTGGGGAATAAAATTTCCCCACCCTGCAGTGAATTCACCATTCACTGCAGGGTCCTAAAGTACATGGAGTCGGCCGCTGAATGCTGCCACCGCAAACCCATGGCCTGCTGTTTTCAAAAGAACTACTGAACGAAAATGTCTGGAATTTACATATAAGATCCTATGATTGATAATAAAAAGTTCTGTTACAGAAAAAGAAGAACCGCTAATTAAAAAAAGGGGGAATTTAGCCCAAAAAATTCTGAAAAATCACTGAAAGGTACAAAAAAAAATCAATAAATAAATAAAGACTTTTTACTGCAGATTAAAATAATAAATGGTTTATTAGATATTGCATAAAAAACAGGAATATTTTTAACATTGAAACCTATGGGGTTCACCTGAATAAACCTGCTGATTGAAACCACCGAACATCAGGGCATTTCACTGACATTTCTCTGCTGTTTGGTGTTCTCTGAATAGATTAACCATTACTTCTCTATGGGGATTTGCACTGCCTTCAAACAGCACCGTACTTGCTGGCAGTTCGCCAAACTTGTGTGTGAGCATATCACCAGAGCAGTGGTGTACTTAGAGGAGTGGCGGAGGGCAGGCCGCCCAGGTACCAGTGATTATTGGGGTGTCATTAGGGGTACTAGGAGGTGCCACTGTCACTGTGTGTCAGTTTTGAGCTGTGTTCTCAAACAACGAGCAGCGGAGCATGGCGTTTGCATACGGAATAAAATCGAAAAGAATAAAAATCCCCCTCTCCTCCTCCATAGCTCCTCCCCTGCCCCGCAGCAGCTCTAGGAGAGGGGAGGGGGATATGATTTGTGTCCAGAGAGAGAAGATGACAGTAAACGGCAGGTAAGGGGGGGGGGGTTATCAGCAGAATATGAAGCCCTGTCTGCTTACTGCTGTTTAAAGTGGACCTTTCCTTAACCAGCACTGCAGTGATAGAAATTTGTCATTGAGCTGCCTGGCTCCTGGTGAGGCTGCTTGCGTGCAGGTCACACTCGGTCAGGCCAGTCAGGTGGTACTGAGTCTCAGTACCACCTGACTGGCTGAACTTCGTGACATGCATGCACGCAGCTGCCGCCCTTTCGTTAACATGGACTGTCACTCTATTCTGGATTGAACACCCACCGGGAAGGGAATCAAAGCCACGGTGCCCCTCTGGCAGTGGCACCCCACTGCTGACAAGATGGCTCCACGCACAGGCACAGCTGTGATCCTAACGTGGCCTGGAGGGACCTCCTGCTGAGTCTGTACACCGTCCCTGCTGAGTCTGCACACAGCCCTACGCGGACAGAGGCTGGTAAATGTAGAATAAATAATTGCTGTGTGCTCATATACACTCGGTTTGCTGGGAGTTTTATTGCAGTGGATTCTGATGCACTCATACACACCACAGATTGCATTGCTGAGAGTTTTATTGCTGTGGATTCTGATACGCTGACACACACCACACATTGCATTGCTGGGAGTTTTATTGCTGTGGGTTCTGTGATACACACTGCATAGTACTGTGAGTTTTATTGCCCTGGAGCTCTGGGATACACTCATACACACTGCACATTACTGTGAGTTTTATTGCTGTACAGCTCTGTGATACGTTCATATGCAGTGCACGTTTCTGTGGATTTTATTGTTCAACCAATTAGAGAGGCTGTGTTCCAGTATACTTGACATGCGTGGCTGTTCTTTGTAAAAATGCTTGAATTTAAACATTTCATAATTTTTTTTCTCAATAGATACATTTTGAAATGGTATACAAAATATACAAGTCGGCACTTGGTATCCACTTTTAATATAAAGAGAGGAAAAGGCGGAGCTCTAAGAGGAAAAGTGGAGCTTAAAGAGGAAGGGTGTGGATTAACCAGGAAGAGGTGTGCCTTGACAGGAGGGGGTGCCTCAAATTTAAATTAGGGGTGCACGAGTTTAGTCAGGCCTAGGGCAGCACAAAACCTAAATACACACTGCCTGGGGGTACGGTAATCAGGGTCTCAACCCGAAATGGTACAGTAAATTTAAAGTCCAGCATCAACCCAGGGGTCCCACACTTTATGGAATGCTGGTAGAGTATGTTTTACAACAGCCGTGAGTTCTCCATAAGTCTCGTGTCCTGGATTTTGGCTAGATACTTTTAGCCATTTGACGGGGAGGTCTTTGGTGTCGCCAAGCCTCTGCCACCGCCTGTCGAGCTGCCATTGACTCACATGTGTTTTTTTTGTTCTATTCTTATTTTGGAAAAGATTTAAATACACAGAAAACAGGTAACACCACCCACGGACATCGCCGGGCAGGGGCATCGGTTCAAAGCCTGAGCTAACAAATACTAATTTTGGTTAACAAATTTATCAGACAAGCGAGCCAGGGATATCAAAATTGCCTGCATGAGCCCCGACACCAGACTCGTGGCATGCGCTTTAGCAGGCCTGGACAAGACAGACAGTGGACCACATGAAACAAAATAGGGAAAAGGACGAAGGACAGGGAAAATAGAGAGGGGGAGCCTTCACTCATCAAACCCACATAGTTACTAGTAGATTTTCCTCCCAACGACTCCAAGTTTTTGTTAGAACGAGGGAAGCGGAGTTCTGTGATACTGCCGACAGCTTATCCATGTGGAAATGTTACCGGAGTCAATCAGGTTCACTTCATTAACGGCGCCGGACCAGACACAAGCAAGGATTGTCCAAACACGAGTCTCTTTAGGAAAGGCAAGATCTTTATTGTGTCGTCACACAAGTGCTCACACAGGATTGAATCTCTAAGAGTGAGCCCCTCTTTCACCCCGTGCAAGGGGTCTTATACTCAAAAATACGTAATTAGGTACATCCCAATTAGCCCACCTCCCGCTGACACGTTATTCTTCCCCACGTGGGTTAATACCTCCCATCATTAGCATAAACACAAAGAACATTCCACATTTTACTCTAAATTGATACACTTCATGTTAGTTTGACAGTATGTGATTTGTTTGTGCTGTCTTTCTCCGGCCAGCACCTCCCTCCCTGTTGGCTTTGTTTATTCAGATAGCCAGAGACCTAGTCTGGTTTCTGTGCTCCCTTTGTTCTCTGGCCCAGCGTCCTGACCTTGCTTCATTCATAAATCTTCTTATGTCCCTTATGCCAAGAGCTGGCCGGATCCTGCCTGGGTTTCTTGTTAGCTTTTCTAATCTACCACGCATTCCTTAAATTCTACGTGAGCTCAGCTCTTTTCTTCTAAATGAAATCTATTCTATTTACTTGGTGAACCAATATTCTGAACAAGATGGCTGCCTGGCTTATGGTAGCAACCATCTTTCAGCCTGGTTCTCCTTCATTCCCCCCTTGGCTCAAGTGTCAGTATCTTTTTCCTGGCACTTGTAGCCATTACACTCCACTATTCTGAAATCCTGAATATTGGGGGGACTTCTCGTTCGCTGGGAACATTCCCTGCGGAATTATCAGTGGTATCTTCTGTGTTTGTGTGGGTGTCAGTGCTGCCTTGCATAGTGGCCACATGCATAGCCCTATGCGGTATATCAGTATCCCTATGATCAAGACCACCACTACCATGAGTATCATGGATCCAATCTGTGAGATAAATCTCAGGATTGATCCAAACCATTCTCCCATTGCTCCGAACCCACGGAGCGGATTCCAGCCTTCGGCAGCAATCCTTCTAGCTGACCCCTGCAACTGTGCTACCTTCTCCTGGTGGTCTTGAATTACCTGGTAATAATCTGGGACTTCGTGTGTAGTGTTTCTGATGAAGGTGCAACATTCATAGTGCATCGTCATTTCACACAATCCATTCAATGCTGCACTGATCTGCTCAAGCGCCATATCATGTATCATCTGCACCTTTCGTATCTCTCGCATCTCCAGATTCAGCAACTGGATATCCATACTGGTTCTATTCAGGATCTCATCCATCAGATTGACATAGCTGTTCAATCTCCTCATCATCTCTCCTCCCCATCCAGTCCATGCTGGCAGCCATGTCCATATTCGATCCATTTTCGCAAACAACTCTCTCTTCGGTCTTTCAAACACCAGTGGGTACCTAGGGTGCAGTTCTGTGTCTGTGTTTGTGTCTTCTCCCCTTAGTCTCTGTATTGGGACCAGTTTAGCCAAATAACACATTCCTGTTATTGTTGGTGGAACCCATGTGTAACACACTCTCCCACAACACACCTGGTATCCCTCTTCTAACATGAATGGTGATAGGTGTAGTGTTCCCTTTGCTAATTCCAACATCATTCGCCTCATTCGTCTTGTCGTCTCCAGCACACTCTGCGTCCCACCAGACTCATCTTCAATTACTCTCTCTTGTTGACTCGTGAGTTTCCTGCACTGTATGTATAGATAATTTGAGTGTCCCTCTGTGTCAATTGTGTATATGTATGACGTCCAATTAAATTTGCTTGAGTAACACCCTTCCTTCTTATGTGTGTCTCTATCTGGCCCTATTTGGAAACACCATTCTGGAGGATATATGTACCCTATTATGGGATACCCAGCTTCATACATTTCTGGTTGTTCTCTGGGTGGCCGGAAAGAATGTATTGTAATATTCCCTGATGCAAACATACTCAGTTCATTGGCACAGAAGCAAATGGGATATGGATTGTCTCTGGGTGCATTCTGCTGCACACCCAACATGCTTCCTGCCCAGATTTCTTAGCATAGTCATATTTAAATTGCACAAGCAAATGTCCTCTTGGCAATATCTCAGAGGATACTTCTCGCTTTTGTCTCCACATGGTACGGTTCTCCATCACCGGGTGTGTACCATTCCAGATGTGAGAAATATCCACTTTCCCCGCAGTGTTTGTACAACTGGGGCATGCTCCACGTGAGAGTCCATAAATCAAATTAGCAAGGTATAGAATCAGCGCCACAACTGCCCCGATTGTCAGAATTCCTTGGGCAATTCTTTTCACAGCCACATAAACCCAATCCCCTCCCACCGGAACTTCAAAAGTGAAGAACATATCAGGACGATCAAGGGTGGGGGCCGGGCCCCTAAAAAACACCCTGTGGTTATCCCCCGTTGGCAGGTGGTCAGGGCCTGTGCCCATCAAAACACCCATCTCTGCTGGCAGGTGGTCAGGGCCTGTGCCCATCAAAACACCCACTTGTTGATCCTCTGAATCATCAGGGTTAGGATCATTTAGGTGCTCGAGACTGTGGTCTTTGTCAGCTTCAGCCTCAGCGGATTGGTCTCGTTGGCGACGACCTTCCATGTTAGCTCGGGACTGGCAGCTGCTTTTACTCTGGAGTGATGTATCCACGGAACCACCTCGGCAACCTTTACTGCTGTAGGGGTTGATAACAGGACAAGATAAGGACCTCTCCACTTTGGACCCAGTGGATCATTTTTCCACTCTTTTACCCATACTGAGTCACCCGGACAATACTTATGCAGTGAAGGATACAGAAAATGCGGTATATTATCCCCCACCCACGTATTTAACTTCTGCATTGATTTACCCAACATTACCACCTGATCATTTAGTTTAGTTTCTCCCAATGCCCGAAGGTCCCCCCTTAGTCCATTAATCAGAGGAGTTGGCCGTCCAAACATAAGTTCGTACGGACTTAACTTCAATTGGGGGTTGGTCTGCACCTAATGTGCAAAAGGACTATCGGCAGCAAGTCCAACCAGCCTAATGACGTCTCTTGGCACAGTTTGGACATCAGAGTCTTTAGGGTACGGTTCATTCTTTCAACTTTTCCCGAACTTTGGGGCCTGTAGGCAGTATGTAGCTTCCAGGTGATGCCCAGTAGCCGGGCAAGTTGTTGCAAACAGTTCTGGATAAATGCAGGGCCATTGTCCGACCCTATCTCGAGTGGAAGTCCGTAACGTGGTATTATTTCTTTCATCAGGCTCTTTACCACTTCTGTAGTCTTTTCAGTTCTTGTTGGGAAGGCTTCCACCCATCCCGTTAAAGTACATACCATCACTAGTAGATATTTGTATCCTTTGCAGGGTGGCAGTACTGTAAAGTCTATTTGTAATGATGCCATTGGGGATAGCCCGATTGGCTGTTTCCCTGGGGGTTGAGACGGGCCTGTTCTTGGGTTGTTTTTGGCACATGTTACACACTGCTGAGCTGTGGCCTTGCAGATTGCTGACAATCCTGGTACGTAGAAATGTGGTTCTAACTGTTGCTCCATCATTTCTCTCCCTCCATGGGTACTTGCGTGAAGTGCTCTCACGATTTCAGGAGCCAGTGTTGCTGGTAGGACCATTCGTCCATTCTCCATCTGGAACCATCCATCTTCTCCATAACCTCCAGGTTCTTCTGTCAGCCACTTCTTTTCTTTTTCTGAGTACACAGGTGTCCATTCGCTCAGTGGCGCCGGTAGGAGTGCAGCCACCACTGGCTTTGGTTTGTATCGTGCCAATTCTCCATGATTCCCCCAGATGAAATCTTCTTTTGGGAAATAGTATCGCCATGCGAAAAACAATAAATCTTGTCTGTCTTGTGAATCTCTTACTGCTGGTATGAAAAAGTCCATTGCACTTTTCTTCATTCTTGGCAGTCTGTTCTTGATAAGGATCTCCTTGAGGAAGAACCTCACCAGTGGGACTTGGTATTCTTCTGCTCCCAATTCTCCCAGACTGTGCAGTATTCGTGTGATTCGTAGATTATTGTGAGGATGGTTTGTCAAATTTTCAAATCGTGACGCGAAATTTTCTGCTCGTTCAACCTCAGTTGTTTCTTTGTCTTCCTCCTCCCCCACTATTTTTACGCCGAAGAATTTCAGCATCATTTTGTAAGCTCTGCGTAATCTTTGCTGAACTTCTGAGGTGTTGATCATCAGGCGTGTCTCTTGCGGATTTAGGGGAGTAGAGTAGAAATTTCGGCCTTGTGTCCGAGTTGGAAAAAGCCATTGGATATAATCATGATTGAGTTCTAACAGTTCAAAGTCATTTTGCCATTTGTGCAGTATTATTTCAATGAACTCGCCGTGGGGTTCAAACTTTTTCAAATTCATGTAGAACTCGTAATTTGGCATTGAAGGTTGAGGCTCTTGTTTGCAGATCAGTACTTTAGCTTGATCTTCTGTTGGCGGTGGCGGTTTTGCAGCTGCTTTTGCGGCCTGGTCCGCGCGTCTGTTACCTTTTGGAATTTCATCACGGCCTTTTTGGTGGCCTCGACAGTGCATGATGCTGACAGCACTTGGTTTCCATACTGCTTCCAGGAGGGCCGTGATTTCTGCAGCATATTTAATTTGTTGTCCTGAAGACGTGAGTAGGCCTCTTTCTTTGTAGAGTGCACCATGTGCATGGACTGTCATGAAGGCGTACTTGGAATCTGTGTAGATATTCACTCTTTTGCCTTCAGAAATTTCAAGGGCTCTGGTTAAAGCTGTTATTTCAGCTAGTTGTGCAGATGTATGGCCTGGCAGTGGCTTTGCTTCGATAACTTCTTCTGCTGAGACTACTGCATAGCCGGAGACTTTCTTCCCATCATCCATGTAACTGCTACCATCAGTGAATAGCTGTAGATCGTATTTGTCTAGGGGTACGTCTTTCAAATCTGGCCTGCTACTGAACACTTCTTCCATGACTTGGAGGCATTCATGATCTGGATCCTCTTCACAGTCAGGCAGTAAAGTAGCAGGGTTCAAGGTAGCGATGAGGTCCAAATGGACCCGTGGATTTTCACACATCATGGCTTGGTACTTCGTCATCCGGCTGTTGCTGAACCAGTAACCTCCTTTGACATCCAGCAGAGCCTTGACAGCGTGGGGCACCTTGACATGAAGAACTTGTCCAAGGGTCAGCTTGTCTGCTTCTGCTATCAGCATTGCGGTGGCAGCCACTGCTTTCAGGCATGGGGGTAGGCCGCAGGCCACAGGGTCGAGTTGCTTGGAGAGGTAGGCCACAGGCCTCAGCCATGAGCCGAAGGTCTGGACACAATACTCCTGTTGCTGTTTGGTTATGTTCATGTACGAACAGCTGGAAAGGCTTGCTGTGATCTGGCAGGCCCAGTGCAGGAGCTTCCATTAGCAGAGTCTTTAATTTCAGGAACGCTGCTGTTTGCTCCTCTTCCCAATGAAAGGGGTCTAGTTCCCCCCTTGGTGGCTTGATGAAGCGGCTTGGCAATGTCTGCGAAGTTGGGGATCCACAGGCGGCAGAAGCCTGCAGCTCCCAGGAACTCACGGACTTGTCTCCTGGTCTTTGGTTGGGGGATGCGGCACACCGCTTCTTTTCTTTCTGCCCCCAGTGCACGTTTGGTACCTGTTAATTGGAAACCCAGGTATTTTACACTCTGTTTACATATTTGTGCTTTCTTTTTAGAAACTCTGTAACCTGCTTGGCTTAGTAGGTGTAGCAAAGCTTTTGTGGCGGATAAACAGTCTTTTTCTGTGGGAGAAGCCAGCAATAAATCATCAACATATTGGAGTAACACTACTTTGTCTGGCTGAGCGTTGAAGGCGAGGAGATCTTGGCTGAGCGCGCACCCGAAAATCGTGGGCGAATTTTTGAAACCTTGAGGGAGGCGCGTCCACGTCATTTGATGACGCGCCCCCGTGGTAGACTCTTCCCACTGGAATGCAAAAAGGGGCTGGCTTGCTGGAGCCAGGCGGATGCAAAAGAAAGCGTCTTTTAAATCAAGCACTGTGTAATATTGTGTATCTCCGGGAATTAACGCCAACAAATTGTATGGATTTGGAACCACAGGGTGTAGTGTTACTGTGGCCTCGTTGACAGCTCGTAAATCTTGGACGGGGCGGTACTCTTGTGTGCCTTCTTTTAGTACTGGCAATAGGGGTGTGTTCCATGGTGACACGCAGAATTTCAATATGCCGTTATCTTTAAGTCTCTGTAAATGTATTTGTATATTCTGCTTGGCTTTTTGTGGGATATGATATTGTCTTAGGGCCACAGGCGTTGCGCCGGGCTTTAATTCCACATATACCGGGGGTATGTTTATGGCAAGTCCTGGCGGATTTTCCTCCGCCCACACCCCAGGAATTTCAAGGAGTAGTGCATGCGGGTCCGGCGCGGCAGGCAGAGTAGGTGCCGTGCGCCATTCTTCCTCCCTTGGCATAACTACTGCAATTTTCACAGATTGTGGATTGTGCGGACTGGCTGGAGTATGCTGCCGAATAGAGCTGCCACTCTCAGGCAGGTCTAGTTGAGCGTGACCCCCGGGAAGGAAGTAATTTGGGCTTGCAATTTGCAAAGGATATCCCGCCCCAGGAGCTGGATGGGACATTCGGGCATATACAAAAATTCATGTTCAACATTATGCCCACCCACACTACATTTTCTAGAAGCAAGAAAAGGATATTTAGCAGACACTCCCATTGCTCCCATAATATCAACCTCATTTCCCATTGGAGGTGCAATTTGCTTTGTTTACAACAGAATATTCGGCACCGGTATCAACCATAAAAACCTCTTCTTTATTTCCCACTCTCATTGTGACCGTGGGCTCGTGGCTACCGAGCGGGATGGGCCCAGGTCCCCGTCAATATGCATCCTGCCCTCAAATGATGTCCCCGCCAGTCCCACAAACCCCGCTCCATTCCCTTCATTTCTCTCATACCTTCCGTCTGTTACCTGGCCGTTAGAGGCTTGACCTCCCGCCTCCCCAACTTCACCTTGTCCCCCAAATTTAGCCAAAAATGCAGGACAGTCGTTTTTCCAATGACCTTCACCCCGGCACCACGCGCACTGATTGGGTCCTAGGGGTTCCCTGGGGGCTCCCCTACCTCTTCCTCGGGCCCCCCTACCCCTTGCCCTCCCTCTGTCTGGGCCACCTCGTCCTCCGCCATTCCCCATGTATCCAACCACCCCGGTATGTCCCTTCTGTTTCTTTATCTCCTCTAGATCCCGGTTATGATACACCTTATTAGCGATCTCAACTAACTCGCTAATACCTTTTCCCAAAAACCCATCTATTCTCTGTATTTTGTTCCGTATATCCCTCTGTGACTGACCCACAAACGAAGAGTTAATTAACCTCTGATTCTCCGTCGCTTCAGGATCAATAGGGCTATACATCCTGTACGCATCCAGCAATCTCTCTAGAAACGCACTTGGGGATTCCTTAACCTCTTGCACCACATCTGCTATCTTTCCCATGTTTGTGGGCTTTTTCCCTCCCGCTTTAACACCCATAATTACAGCGGTTCTGTATGTCTGCAGATGGGCAACTCCTTCAGCTGTATTGTACGGCCATTTAGGATCTGTTCTGGGGTAGTGTTCCTCTGCCCATGCTTCTGGATGTGGCTTAGCGTCTGCTACGGCTTGGGCGAGTAAAATCTTTTGCGCGCTACTATTTATTCGGGCTCTTTCCTCTGTGGTGAACATTGTCAACATTAATTGCTGACAATCTGCCCATGTGGGGTTATGTGTGAGCATAACTGACTCTATCATACTGGCCACTGCTGCGGGATTTGTGGAATACAGTGGTGTGTGTGTTTTCCAATTAAAAAGATCCGTTGTCGTGAATGGGACGTATGTGTATTGCATTGGCCCTGGATTCCCATCCGCTAATGGGGGGCCTGGCACCTCTCTCAGCGGCAATTGCAAAGCACTTTTCTTGTGGGGATTGTGTTGGTACAGATCCCGGGGTTTATGAATGTCATTCGCTGCGCGTGTGGTGACACCCTGTTTTTCTTCCTCTTCTCTATCATCACCACTCCCGTGGGGCACTAATTTATATATGCTCCCATCGGGCATCTCAATCTTCTCTGGTGGAGCCTCTCCATCCCCTCCACCCGCTGCACCCTGCTCTTCCTCCGCAGGCGCGCGAGACGGAGCAGAGGGAGCTGACCGAGCAACCGCAGCTGCCTGCTCCCCCCTCTCCGCCCGCGCAATCGCGGCATTCAGAGCCTCCCTAGCTGCCCCATAACATGATGGGTAGGACGGGGGCAGATTATCACTCTCTTCCGGTTGATCTAACACCGGCCTCTCTCTCTCTCCATTATTCTGGGGGTCCTGCTTCTTATTTCTCCCCGCTATCATTATAAAATGACTCTTGTTCTTAATGCAATATCTCCATATATCTATATATGGATACTGTTCAGGATGTCCATACTGCTCCGTAATTTGGGAGTGTACCTTCTGTACCAACTCCGGGTCCATTGACCCCTGCTCTGGCCATCCTGAGACTAACATCGGCCACACAACTGTACACATTACTTTTAATTTCTCTTTTGTCAATTCTACACCATAGTCATGGGTTTTATATAATGCATCAAAATTTCGCACCATATACTCTAGGGGCGTCTCCCCCTTCTTTACCTTCTTGGGCTTTGATGACCCGTTACCCATTGTCACTCCTGGACTCAGTACTTTTTGCAATACAGATATATTATTTCAATAACAGTTTAGAATTTACAGTCTGATACTTCAATCAACAGTCCGTTCGTGTCTGAGGCGCTTCCCCCTTCAGTAGCCGACTGCAGTCGCCTGAGTCGAAACCGTACGTCCGGGGTCCAAACTCGTATTTGCTTCCTCGTGGAGCGAGTAGGCGCACGTTCACTCACAGCACTCGAGTCAGTTCATTCACAGCACATACCGTATCAGATACTTTCAGCACAATACAGAACATATATCACTTCAACTCTTTCTATTAGCCAAGGGTTTATTCCTCCTTTGTGGCTCCTTATACCCCGTAATTTGAACTCTAACTCTTGACTGCGTGTGACTATGTGCACCCCGTTCCTTGTCTATACTTCCACCTGCAATTCCACTTGCCTTATGGATAATCTACCCACTCAGCACCACTATCTCTGCAGCTATCGTTGGCTTCACTATAAGCCCTTGTCACTACACGACGTACACACTAGGCACTGACTTCAGGCTCTCAGCCCAGTCACAGAAAAATCCCTCCTCCTTTCCCGTTTACCCACGTGGTGAAGCTTTGTTTACAAACACTCACTGACGTCTGCAACTCCACGTGGCTACCTCCTCCCTCTCTAACAGAACTACACTTTGATTGGCATTCAATTCCCCCGAATCCAGACACCCGCTAGCCACTCTGGCTCCTCAGCTATGTCAGTGCTATCAGCGGCGGGCTAGATATGCCAATAGGATGGTGGCCATCGCATCCTCTTATCCGTCTATCTCAGTCGGACGTTTTCCCTTAGATACCGGTATCTCCTTCAGACATACAAAACATAGAAGACACGTTACCTATCGCCGGCGCTGCTCGCTGTTTCCCAGACTCGTGGTGTCCCAGTTCCCGGGCCGGGGGTCCGTTTGGGACGAGACGAGGTCCACTGAACAGGAAATCCTGCTTGGCGCCTGCAGATGTCAGCTCACCTTCAACGGACGCCCAACCAGCGGGATTCTCGTGCACCTGCAGTCAATATCGACGCGCTGTGTTCAGCAGCCGTTGCCTGTGTCTTGGCAAGGGCGCGTATCCCGGACGAGCCCCCAAGAAATGTTACCGGAGTCAATCAGGTTCACTTCATTAACGGCGCCGGACCAGACACAAGCAAGGATTGTCCAAACACGAGTCTCTTTAGGAAAGGCAAGATCTTTATTGTGTCGTCACACAAGTGCTCACACAGGATTGAATCTCTAAGAGTGAGCCCCTCTTTCACCCCGTGCAAGGGGTCTTATACTCAAAAATACGTAATTAGGTACATCCCAATTAGCCCACCTCCCGCTGACACGTTATTCTTCCCCACGTGGGTTAATACCTCCCATCATTAGCATAAACACAAAGAACATTCCACATTTTACTCTAAATTGATACACTTCATGTTAGTTTGACAGTATGTGATTTGTTTGTGCTGTCTTTCTCCGGCCAGCACCTCCCTCCCTGTTGGCTTTGTTTATTCAGATAGCCAGAGACCTAGTCTGGTTTCTGTGCTCCCTTTGTTCTCTGGCCAGCGTCCTGACCTTGCTTCATTCATAAATCTCTTTATGTCCCTTATGCCAAGAGCTGGCCGGATCCTGCCTGGGTTTCTTGTTAGCTTTTCTAATCTACCACGCATTCCTTAAATTCTACGTGAGCTCAGCTCTTTTCTTCTAAATAAAATCTATTCTATTTACTTGGTGAACCAATATTCTGAACAAGATGGCTGCCTGGCTATGGTAGCAACCATCTTTCAGCCTGGTTCTCCTTCATTTGCGCCTCAGTATATAGGTCCTGGCCACCGCTATGGTGGGCACACCCCATCCGCCAGTGTTTGGGCGCTAGGAGAGCTCTTGGCAAACACCATCCTGTGAAAGAGTTTGCGTCCGGCCCTGTCACGGATGGAACCTGAGCGCTCCTTCGGCGAGCTGCTGTGACTAAAAACTCAGACAGTTTTTAAAGATAATTTTTTCCTTTTATATTTCGTTGTGCTTTGAGGTGTATGGACATTTTATTTCATGTCAGATGTGGTTTTACTGGTGTGGGTTTTTATTAGAGTGTGATTGTTTAACATGTATCCTGGTATTGTTATGAGGCATTAAGTCTAGACATGTCTGAGAGCATTTCAAGCTCTGGCATGTCTGAGGGCATTTTCAAGTCTTGGACATGTCTTTGTGTTGTGGTGTATAAAGATCTGCCCAAAACCTTTGTAATAAATCAGTCTCTGTTTTTGAAGTCATACAGCTTTCGTCTGGTGAGTTCTCCAGGTAATATCATATTGCAACCTAGAAGTCACTCATGCGGCCTTCTACATCACGCTATCCCAGGAAAAGGAGCCTCAAGTCAGCCCAGCAGCCACCTCCACACCAACAAGAGGTCGGTAGTTAGATCAGGCTGCTCGAGACGCCGAGTGCCGAGCCACTCGGTATAGTCGGGTCGGACGCCATCAAGGGTCAGATAGGGAGCAGGACCGCAGGCGGACACTCCATCCCGTCACAGGCCCGAGAGGATCGCCGGGGACCTGTGGAGCAAGAAGGCCCAAGGATCAAGTGGGAAAGGTTGTTGGACCACCTCCTCCAATAAGTCACCTATCTGGTCCCAGAATGTACGCACCTTAGGGCAAAGCCACCACATGTGGAACAAGGTACCTAGCTCCACAGCCCCTCGCAACGTCAGGGGTTGCCCGGGCAGATGCGACAGCAAGACCGGGGTAGTATACCATCTGTACATCGTTTTGTATGCTTGTTCATTCAGCGTGAACATATAGACACTTTCGCAACGTTTTCCCACATTCTTGCCATTCCTCACCCTCCATCTCCCCGATATCTGCTCCCAACGAGCAATAAACCTTGGGGTCAGCCAGGAGACATCCTCGCATGAGAAGTGGTTATATAAAGTGGAAATCAGAGCTTTCGGAGCCCTACCACTATCACACATGGTTTCAAAAAACGTTAGTTTCTGTCTCGCCTGCCTGTGAGATTTTATGTTGAAGATAAAAAGTCCCGGATCTGTAAAAATCTGAAGAAGTCAGAGGTCCGAAGGTCTCCCTTCAATTGTAGGTCGAGAAAGAGAGCCAGTCGTCTCCTGGCGATCGGAAATGCCTTACTCTCTGCAAATTGATATTCTCAAAAAGCTGCAAAAGCGGAGGGGATAATCCCGGAGCAAAACCTCTGGGTATTAGAAAGGCGAGTAACAAGAGCAGAGGTGGAATTTGTCCGGACGGAGTCCCATACCCTCAATGAGGTCAGAGTCGCTGTACAAGTGGACGCGTAATAACGGGCGGAACTCCTTGGTAGCCAAAAATAAAATTGCGGGAGGTCTGGTGCAAATAAGTCAGATTCCAAATCGGCCCAACGTTGGGAGTGATGGGGTAAATGAAACATCGCAAACTGTGCAAGCTGAGCAGCCTGAAAATATGTATACAAATGTGGAAGGCACAAACCCCCACGTTCCATAGGACGTATTTTGAAACCCTTTTTCTGCCCCCCCCCCGCCCACACAAAACCTTCAATTAGAGATTGCAGATGTAGAAGAGATCGGGGGCACACCCAGATCGGCAAGGCTTGAAATAGATATAATAATCTAGGGAGCAAGTTCATCTTTACACAATTGATCCTGCCAATCCAGGAGACCCCCTCTCTCCCCCACCTCTCCAGGTCTTCCCCCAGGAGTTTAAACATTGCATCATAGTTTAAGGAGTGTAAACGATTCATCTCAGGTGTTAGCCACACCCCCAGGTATTTCAAGGAGGAGTGAGTAAAACGGAACCCCGAAGTCAGTCCAATATCCTGACCAGTCGAGTCCGAGAGTGAAAAGAGCATAGCTACAGATTTTTCTAGGTTAACCTTATAACCCGAGACTTCTGAAAAGTCGCGCAGGAGGGACAGAAGGTGAGGAATGAAGTTGGAGGGATGGCTAAGTATAAGCCGTACATCATCAGCGTACGCCGACACCTTGTATTCTTCTTTTCCAACCGTCACTCCTTTGATGTGGGGGGAATGGCGAATGGCTGACAAAAGGGGTTCGAGGGATAGGGCAAAAAGGAGAGGAGATAGGGGGCAACCCTGTCGTGTCCCGTTTCCTATAGGGACAGTACCCGGGGTAATGACGGCAGAGGTAGGGGAGTTATATAGGGATCTGAGGACCGAAAGAAAAGTCATTGGGAAGCCCCACGTGGTCAGTAGTCTAAACAAAAAAGGCCATTCTAGTCGGTCAAACGCCTTCTCTGCATCCAGGGAAATGAGCAGAGAAGGCAATCGGGTACCAGCCATGCGCTCCATCAGCACCACAGCTTGTCTAGTATTCGCAAAAGCATATCTGCCCGGGATAAACCCTACTTGATCCGGGTGGATTATAGAGGTCAGGAAGGAGTTCAGTCTATTTGCAAGTATTTTCGTAAATATTTATAATCAACATTCAAGGGAATAGGCCTATTATTTTGTGGGTAGGACGGGTCCTTTCCTTCCTTAGGAATTAAAATAATGTCTGAGCGGAGAAAATCAGCTGGGGCTGGGGCACCTTCCCACAGAGACGGAAAAAATTTGTGTAAATGCGGGGACAAAGTTTGTGCGAAGGTTTTATAATAAAAGGCTGAGAACCCATCTGGTCCGGGGGCTTTGTGAGGTTTAAATGATTTAAGGACCACTGCGATCTCCTCTTCAGTAGGACAGTTTCTAAGCGTCTGTCTCTGTGTGGGGGTGAGCCCGGGGAAGGGGGGCAGTCGACAGGAAACGGTCAATAGATTGTCACAGTGGGATAGAATCAGAGACATGGGTCGGGGAATGGTTGTACAAAGTCTGAAAGTATGAGGTAAACCGTTTGTTAACTGTAGCTGGGGTCGTGTGCAGACCTCCCTCCGTGTCCCTGGCTCCCGTAATATGTTTGGACCTAGTTTTGTTGCGAAGTTTAGATGTTAAAAGGGTGTGGGGCTTATTAGCGAATTCGAAATAGTTCCGCTTGGACCAGGCAAGGAAGCGGGCCGCGTCCTCCCAAAGCAGTTGACGAATTGCAGTCCTGACTGTTTTAATCTGAGCGGTCAAAGCGTCTGAGGGCGAAAGCTTGTTCAGCGCTTCCCAATTAGACAGGAAACAAGGGACGCTAGCTTTTGTTTTTTGAGTCTACTACCTAATTGTATTAGATGGCCTCGTATCACCGGTTTATGGGCCAGCCACAGGGTGGTAGGAGAAAGGGTAGGTGCGTCATTATCCGTAAAATAATCTCTGAGCTGTTGCCGCAATTCTATAACATGTTCAGGTTTGTGTAGCAATGAGGAATTTAGTCTCCACGACCACGCCGGTTTATAGTATGGTATGGTCAGTGTCATAAAGATCGGAGCGTGGTCTGACCACGTGATGTCGCCTATGCTAGAAGCCGGAATCAAAGGCATAGTAGTCAGGGATACCAGGAAAAGATCTATTCGGGAATAAGAGCGGTGGGGGTTGGAGTAAAAGGTAAAGTCCCTGTCACCCGGGTGGTGTAGGCGCCAGGCGTCCACCAGGGAGTGGTCAAGCATAAAGGACTCTAGGGAAGCATCCTGGGGGTAGCCCGGAGGCGCCCCCAAAGAGTCCCCCAAGGCCTTTCTGTCCAGAACGGGCTGGGGGGCGGCATTAAAGTCCCCGCCAAGGATAACGCGACCGTCAGCTTTAGTTGTCAGTAAGGATGATATTTCTGACCAAAAGTCGGGGTCATAGCCTCCACTATCCTTACCCTATTTAACATATATGCCCCTAATGGCTATCTGTCCTACCAGCATTAAATATCGTCCAGCCAGGTCTGACACTTGTAGGTGACTTTTGAAGGGGCTGGAGGAATGAATCAGAGTAGCCACTCCTTTTTTTTTTGGCTGACGCCATGTAGGTGGTAGAGAAGACTTTGTCTCTCAATGAAAATTGGCGGGAAGAGGCAAAATGGGTCTCCTGAATCATTGCTATATGACGCGCAGATCTTTTAAGCTCCCTTCAACAACAGAGGCCTTTTTTGAGGTGTGTTTAATCCCTTAATGTTAAGGGACAGAATATTTAAACCCTTATCCCCCATACGGAGTCAGAAGAGAGAAGGTTAAGAGGGAGTAGGGCACCAGAGACGCTTTCCCTATCACTGTTTGAGGGCAGGAGAGGCAAACTGGATTCAGGGGCAGGTGAAGAGGTGGAGAGGAAGAGGTGAAAGAAGTCAGGAAAGAAGAGAAGAAAGCATAGGAGCGGGTGGCACGCTCAGGAAGCAAAGATCCACGACAACATGAGACAAAAACATGACAACACAAATAGCGCCTGGACTTATGGAGTGCCAGGCCGACCTCGGAGGGGAGAGCAAGGGAGACCAGAATACTCCCCGAACTCCGGTCACCC
This sequence comes from Leptobrachium leishanense, assembly GCA_009667805.1. Classification (NCBI taxonomy): domain Eukaryota; kingdom Metazoa; phylum Chordata; class Amphibia; order Anura; family Megophryidae; genus Leptobrachium; species Leptobrachium leishanense. The sequence continues at coordinate 149,186,048 of CM019068.1, read as the reverse complement.
ACACCCCCACGCCCGAACCCAAGTTGGAGAACACGAGCAATACCTAAATAAAACATTATAAATAAAGGGGGGGGATTCCGGGAGGGAGGGTCCCCCACACCGTCCCAAATAGAACGGCCGGGGCAACCTTCCCCAGGGAGCCCCTGCGAGATAGTTAAAACTAAATTAGGCTTACTAGAAGCTTCAAACCCAATAACATATAAACATAGTAGGCATCAGTAAATGGCCCTGAGCCAAGGGCAAGTAGAGCAAAACTAAAACCAATAAGCAACTGCACTCAGACCTCCCGTACGGTCCGCATGGTGGTCCACCACCATCAGATCCCTTGAGAGACATCCCTCTGAGGAGGGAAAAATAGAAAGAGAAGCAGGCCTCAAGGCCCCATCATCAGCCATCTCCGCTCGGGGCACCAACTCGAATCCACCGCTGCTGCAGGCGAGGGAAGGAAGATGGCGGGAGCGAGGGGGCGACAAAATCTTCCAGAGGTGGACACTTCACTGCTGCCCAGAAGGCGGCAAGATCCGAGGAGGGAGTGAGGGCCACCTGCCTGCCCACCACTGACACCTGCAGGCAGAAGAGGAATCCCCACGTGTAGGTGATATCATGAGCAGATAGGTGCTCCGTAATAGGGCACCAAGCCCTGCGGCGGCAGAGGGTCTAAATCCTGGAACAGCTGCAGGGGTTTATCCTCATAATCCAGTTGGAGGTTGCGTGCGGCTTGAAGGATCTGGTGTTTCGCTGTGACATAATGCATGCGGAATATCACGTCCCGCGGTATAAGTGACGAGAGATTTGGGGGTCTTTGTGCTCTGTGGATCCGATCCAGCAACAGATGCACTATTCCTCCTGGTTTGGACCTGCTTGTGAACCTTTCCTCAGACCCATCTACGCCAGATCAGCTGCACCCCTGCATACTGGGCTCAGGCCCCCTGTACCGGCGCTGCCACCCCTGTGGCAGACCTTGACATAATAATGGAGCCAGACACTACTGAGCCCGCAGGGATTCTGTCTGCCCTGACGGCAATCGAAGACAGGTTGGTGCATATATTGCAAGATGTGTGGAAGTTACAAAACTGTTTGAAAGACACCACTCCCAAGGTGCGTGTGCTCCCTGTGACAGCGGTTAAAGGCCCACTCACTCCTGAGGAGCGTCTCAGAAGATATAATCATAATTTATGCTGGTACTGTGCCTCTCCATCCCACTGGCTCTTAGATTGCCCTGAAAGATCCGCCAGAAGGCAAACCCCTGTGAACAGACCTTCCAGGGAACCCAAGCCCAGGCATGAAAGCAGAACGGTACCTGTTCCTACGGCTGACCCCAAGCCCAGGCAGATAAGCAGAAGGGCCCCTGCTCCTGTGGCTGACATCCGACCAAGGCCCGTCACCAGAAGAGCCCCTACTCCTGTGGCTGAACCCCGGCCCAGGCATGAATCCAGAAGGGCTCCTGCTCCAAGGGCTGAACCCCGGTCCAGGTCTGCACCCAGGACACCTCCTGCATCCAGAAACACACCCAGACCTAGAGGGAACCTACCCTCTCTGCTTGCCAGACCCGGGGGTATAGAATTTCAGGCAGCCAGATCTGCAGAGGAAGACTTTGTCACCCCCATGGAGGTGGAAACCACCACAGAGTATGATCTTGACAACACCATGGACATTACCTCTGCAGTGCCTCTGGAGATGGCACCCACCACCTCCAGTTGGTGTAGTTTGGCTTGTGCTGCTGCAACCCCGGAACCTGTATGCAGAAAGAAGTGTGCTATTCAAACCAGTAGTGTTTCTGATCCTGTATCACCTGAGTGTGTATACTCCTCTAATGGGACTCTGGTCCGTAGGGAGGACCTGGAGAGGTTTGAAGAGGCGGTGAACTTGAGAAAAGCTGCAAGGCAACCTGTGCATATAATGACTACTACTCCCATCACTACTACAGGTAACAGTTCACCTGCTTCTGTGTCTGCTTTCTCTCCAGCTCCGGTTCACATTCCACCTGTGAAGAAGACCGCAGCTAAAACCGCTCCCTCCCAGGTGTATCGCATGCCCTGGCAAGATCTGCCACCACCATCACCGTGTCAGTCCGTGCATGACTCTGAACCTGAAGTTGAGTGGTTATCCCTCAATTCTGAGAATGAGGTGGAGACAGTCCCAGTGAACCTGTGCCATCATAGACCCCAACGCCAGACTGCAAGACGTGCCCAAGGGCCTCCAGGTGGCTCTGCCAGGAATATCGGCGCTGCCATACACCAGCCACATATGAGTCGCAGAGCTACTAGTTCTTGCTGCGATCCAGAGTGTATATCCAGCGACGAGGATCTGGAGAACCTACCTTCACTGCAAGACCTATTGCTGGCATATGAAAAGGAGAAAAATAACGACTATATTGGCATTGCCGTCTCCAGTCCCACCAAGCACTCATCCATGGGGTATCCTGTGTTCTGTGGCACTATTTTCTACCCTGACTGTCCAGCCCCCTCAGAGTTTTCCATGTTCCTGTGCCACTAACACTGGCATCACTGGTCCAACTCCTTCAGTAGCCATTCAGGAGATCAAACCAGGGGATCCTGAGACCCTCGTTTAGAAGGAGCCTGCACCCCAAGAGCCTGCAGCGGAGCCTGCACCCCAAGAGCCTGCAGCGGAGCCTGCACCCCAAGAGCCTGCAGCGGAGCCTGCACCCCGGGCACCACCAACAGAGACCACCAGGGTGATAGCCACTTCAGACTTTGCCACTGTTCTCTACTCTATGGCTGTCCTCACCAATCAGGTCAGTGCACTCACCGAATCCATGAAAATTGTCCAGCTCCACCAGCTACAGTTTGCTGCCACCCTGGAGTCACCCCTGGAATCTATTCCTTCCATCACACCGATGCCAGCCTCCACTCTGGATACTCCCTCAGGGACATCTGTATATCCCAGAGGAATGACAGGAATATCAAAAGTGCACACCCCCATCATTCATACCCGCAAGAGACCAACCACAAACATATTCCTGGGTATGCATAAACCTCCTATAACCTCTGATATGCCTGTACCCTCTGATATACCTGTACCCACAGATCCAGAAGAAACACCCATCCTGGAAGAGAATGTTACCAGTGAGACTGCAGCTGCCCGCCTCTGGAGCTACTCCGGTGAAGGCATCTAAGACCAAAGCGAGGAGACGCCAAAGAAAAGCCAGTACCCTGTCTACTGCAGAAATTAATAACACTGTGGATGATGAACCCTATACAGTGCAAGGAACCTATGTGAACTTTGTTTCTGCATTTTGATTTCTAGGTTCCTCCAGCAAGTATGGGCCACTCGTGTTTGGCCCTGAAGGGGGGGATTATGTCATGCCCACTCCTGTCATGCCCACGGTTGCCAGTTGTCAGGATCCATCCCTGCATCATTTCGTGCAAATGGCAGCTACATGAATGGTGCTGCCCTTGTGCTGAGTATCAGTACTCAAACAGTTAAACACCTGAAACACAAACACCACACCCCTCTTTCAGAATAAAGGTTCCACACCCCTTCTGCTCCACGCTCCATTATTGTAGCTCATTCCATGAGAAAGAGAGGTACTCCACCCTGCTCTGAACCAACGTTATACCCTGATCCCTATCCAGATACCAGTCCCAGTTCTCCTACCTTGCATTCTGCTTCCTCCATCAACTACTCCCATCAACCTGCACTATTCCTCCTGGTCTGGACCTGCTTGTGAACCTTTCCTCAGACCCATCTACGCCAGATCAGCTGCACCCCTGCATACTGGGCTCAGGCCCCCTGTACCGGCGCTGCCACCCCTGTGGCAGACCCTGACAACGACGCAGTATACCCTGCAGTCATGTTGAGATCCTTGGGTGACACAGATTCAGGGAGACCTCTTAGCCTGATATTATTCCTTCTAGAACAGTTTGACAAGTCCTCTAGCTTAGACTCCAAAAAAAAGACTCTTTTGGCCAGATCCCTGGTTCCCTCAGCCAAATCGTTATGGACCTGTGTTATCTCTGCCGCCTGGTCCTCCAATTCAGCCGTGCGTGCTCCCAGCGAGTCGATCTACCCCGCAGCTCCGTCCCCAATTTCGCCACCTCACCCGTCAGGAAGGTCTGCATCTGGGACATCTTGGCAAAGAGGCGCTCCACATCTCCTCTGGAGGCCGGAACCGCTAGGTCAGCTGAAGTGGGTGACTCTCCCTCCAGGGACAGCATGTCGCATTGGCCGCCATCTTGATAGGCTTTGGCCTGCTTTCAGGCCGGGACGAAATGGTGGGCTACGGATGGGTCCTGCGGCCGCGTTTTCTTTAGCGGTTTTGGGGCTGGCATGTTGCTGGAGCTAGATGAGGGGGTTTTAGGTTGAAAAACTGCTCAGGGGTGCTCTGGAACGAGGGTCTTAGCGCTAGGTGTGCGGGAGCCTCGGGTTCACGCGGCCATCTTGGATAGGCGCTAGCTCCGCCCCCTCACATGTGTTTTTAAGGGTGTTTCTGCGTGGCCGGTTGGCATAAAATATAGTAATTTCTGAGCACGCCATTACAATACAGGTAAAAGCTAATAAAAACTCCCAACTGGGTAAAACAAATGTTGGAGATTTAGTTACAAGATGTGATCACATATTGCATAAGCCTGTCACAACGCCAATGTACCTCATCATCAGCAGGTCCTAATCTATGCCAACCTAATGTCTGCTCTTTTGCGATATACCCATGTACTAGCTCTTCTGTGTGACCAGAGAGGCGAGCCTTCACTCCCCACAAGCATCGATTAAGCCTCTGGCGCCCATGACCCTGATGCTGGTTTGCCGGCTGTCTTTCTTTGAACCACCTTTGGTAGGTACTGACCACTACAAACCAGGAACACCCCAAATGACGTGGAGTTTTGGAGATGCTCTGACCTGGTCGTCTAGCCATCACTATTTGTTCCTTGTCAAAGTCACTCAGATCTTTTAATTTCCCCATTTTTTTTCCTGCTTCCAACACATGGGATTCAAGAACTGTCTGTTGACTTGCTGCTTAATATATCCCACCACTTGACAGGTGCCATTGTTATAATGCTGTGGCAGATCAGGGTGTTGTTACATTGCTCTTGTGATATTGAGCTGAACCTGCAAAACACCTTATTTTACTCTGCTGTTCACTGTGTGAAGCAAAATCTTATAAAGAATATATGAGAACAACCCTGGAGCTGTTTGATACGGAGACCTCCAAAGGGCAGATCACTAGTAGCATCATCTTAATGTGCCTCTATCATGGGTAAAACTTGCGTGAAGGTATAGAAACAGCAGGATTCTGCTCCTGCTGAGATCAGAAATAGAAAGAAAAAAACCTTCCGGGGCGCAACACAATTACATTCCAATGTGTGAATACAAATATACAGTAATCTATAGACATCTAGTGTTATAAGACGTCTGGTGCATATACTGGTTATGTTTACAATTCACCAAAAGGATGGCCTTTTTATGGCGTAGCGTGTAACTGTGAATTACTGTGCGCAAACCATCACAAGTATAAGTATATGTGACCTGTAAATTGGCTAGGTAATAATTTAGGGCTGAAACAACTAATCGATTAATCGATGATTAAACTAGTTGTCAACTATTTCCCTTATCGATTAATTGGTGTGGATTTTATCGTCCTGTGTACAGCACACACTGTTTAGAGTCAGACACAGTTAAACGTAAATAACATCCGCTTCGGAGCTGATTGGAGAAGACACGCCACTGCTTTACTAGCTAGGTATGATTTAGTAACTATAACACAAACAATAGGATACTGCCACTGGGTGAAGGAGCTGTATGCCTGTGTTTTATCCTTACTTGAATCTGGAGTCCTGTGCCACCACCCCACCCTCTTTGGGAACTGCCATTTCCTCCCTTTTGGTCTGGTCCCTTTCCCCAAACTCACTCCCACACTCAGATCTGTTTTTTTGTCCATACCCACTCCACTTTTTTATTGTGCAAACAAAAATATCAGATACAAACTGGCCTTGCAGGGCCGACTAGGCATCGAATACACATTCTCACTGAAGTAACAAATAGGATCATCTGAGAACCGCTAGATATCATCAAAATCATCCCCAATTGGGGGGTCTCACCAAAAGTAGGAATAGGAAAAAATGAAAATAAAAAGAAAGATGGCCTCGCAGGGCCAAAACGTGCCATCCAATAGGCTACTCAGAAAAATAAAACAAAAAAGAATGAGGGAAGCAAAAATGGGGGAGAAAGGTGCCGCCCCAGGCACATACCCGGCCGGCCTAAGATAGGGGGGTAACTAGCACCAGGCCCGGGCACTCGGGGCAAAGCCAGGCTCCAGGCCACGGCTTAGCTCCTGGGACTACCCGGTGTAGCCAAAAAATATATATATATATATGCAGTCATGGCTGAAATTGTTGGCACCCCAGAAATTTTTCCAGAAGATCAAGTAACACATGTTTATTCCCTTTGTGTGTATTGGAACAAAACAAAAAAAAGGGAGGAAAAAAGCTAATCTATACTATAAAAGAATAAGCCTTCAAGTGTCCGTCGCCAAAAGCGGTCTGCGCATGCGCGACGGACATTTGAAAGTGGCCGTTAAAACAAACAGGTAGCTGCGCGTGCCGGCCGCCTGCAAAAAAAAAAAAAAAAAATCGGCACGAGCCGCGCGCAGCTACCCGTGTGTTTAAACGCCGCAAGCCCCGATCCTCCAGCGGTGACCGTCCTCCGGCTGTCGCGGCCTGCTCGGCAGGCATCCAGGCTCAGGCGAGCCCCCGGCTCGGCTTGGGCCTACAGGCCCAGCCGAGCCGGGACTCGCCTAAGCCTAGAGGCCGGCCGAGCAGCCAGCGACAGCCGGAGGACGGTCACCGCTGGAGCTCAGGACCGAAGTTCCCAAAACATACTCCCCTAAATCGGCCCTGAGCTCCAGCGGTGACCTCCTCCGGCCGAGCAGGCTGCTAGGCCGGCCTCCAGGCTCAGGCGAGCCCCCGGCTTGGCTTGGGCCTACAGGCCCAGCCGAGTCGGGGACTCGCCTAAGCCTAGAGGCCGGCCGAGCAGCCAGCGACAGCCGGATGACGGTCACCGCTGGAGCTCAGGACCGAAGTTCCCAAAACATACTCCCCTAAATCGGCCCTGAGCTCCAGCGGTGACCTCCTCCGGCCGAGCAGGCTGCTAGGCCGGCCTCCAGGCTCAGGCGAGCCCCCGGCTTGGCTTGGCCTACAGGCCAGCCGAGCCGGGACTCGCCTAAGCCTAGAGGCCGGCCGAGCAGCCAGCGACAGCCGGAGGACGGTCACCGCTGGAGCTCAGGGCCAATGTAGGAGGATGTTGCCTACACATACTCACCTACATCGGCCCTTAGCTCCTCCAGCGATGGCAGTCCCGCTTCCAGCGTCCTCTGTGTCTCCGTTGGTCGTCGGTATGACGTCACGAAAGTCTTTGACCCTGGGTCAAATGCTTTTGTGATGTCATACCAGTGACCAACAGAGAGAGGACACTGGAAGCGGGACTGCCATCGCTGGAGGGCCGATGTAGGGGAGTATGTGCTCTCCACACCCACCCTGCTTGCTCGGCCGGTATCCAAGCTTAGGCGAGCCCCCGGCTTGGCCTGGGCTTAGAGGGGTGCTGTGGCGGTTGGATGCGCGCGCAGCCGGGTGCGTGCGCGCCACCCGCCGCAGCACGCCCAAAGCGTCCTATGGAGGTTTGCTGCGCGCGCATCCAACCTCCGTTGGACGCTTTGGGCGTGCTGCGGCAGGTGGCGCGCGCGCATCCAACCGCAACAGCCTGTTACGGAGGTTGCCACACGCCTGAGCCCAGCGCCTGAGCGCAGAGCCCAGCGCCTGAGCCGAGCGCCTGAGCCCAGCGCCTGAGCGCAGAGCCCAGCGCCTGAGCGCCTGAGCCCAGCGCCTGAGCGCAGAGCCCAGCGCCTGAGCGCAGAGCCCAGCGCCTGAGCCGAGCGCAGAGCCCAGCGCCTGAGCCCAGCGCCTGAGCCCAGCGCCTGAGCGCAGAGCCCAGCGCCTGAGCCCAGCGCCTGAGCGCAGAGCCCAGCGCCTGAGCCCAGCGCCTGAGCCCAGCGCCTGAGCGCAGAGCCCAGCGCCTGAGCCCAGCGCCTGAGCGCAGAGCCCAGCGCCTGAGCCCAGCGCCTGAGCGCAGAGCCCAGCGCCTGAGCCCAGTACAATAGACGGCACAGAGCCGAGCACAACACAATAAACGCCACAGAGCCGAGCACAATAAATGCCACAGAGCCGAGCACAATAAACGCCACAGAGCCGAGCACAATAAACGCCACAGAGCCGAGCACAATAAACGCCACAGAGCCGAGCACAATAAACGCCACAGAGCCAAGCACAATAGACGCCACAGAGCCAAGCACAATAAACGGCACAGCGCCGAGCACAGCACAATATACGGCACAGAGCACAGCACAATAAACGGCACAGCCAATCACAGCACAATAAACGGCGCCAAGCACAGAACCAAGCACAACACAATAAATGGCGCAGAGCGCAATAAAAAGCAGAGCACAATATACGGCACGGAGCAGAGCACAGAGCCGATGTGCAGAGCCCAGCACAGAGCCGAGCACAACAGAATAAACGCCACAGAGCCGAGCACAATAAACTCCACAGAGCCGAGCACAGTACAATAGACGGCACAGAGCCAAGCACAACAGAATAAACGGCACAGAGCCGAGCACAGAGCCAAACACAGCACAATAAATGGCACCGAACCAAGCACAACGCACCACACTTATCAATAGACTGCCCTCTGGGCAGGCTTTACACCTAGTTGGATATAATGTCACACAAAACTCCAAAAATGGGCTGGACAAAATTGTGGATAAATAAGATTGTTTCAAGCATGTGATGCTCCTGTAAACTCACCTGGGGCAAGTACAGGTGCAATATAAAAATCACACCTGAAAGGAGATAAAAAGGAGAGAAGTTCACTTAGTCTTTGCATTGTGTGTCTGTGTGTGCCACACTAAGCATAGCCAACAGAAAGAGAAGAGAACTGTCTGTGGACTTGAGAACCAAAATTGTGGAAAAATATCAACAATCTCAAGGTTACAAGTCCATCTCCAGAGATCTAGATTTGCCTTTGTCCGCAGTGCGCAACATTGTCAAGAGGTTTGCAACCCATGGCACTGTAGCTAATCTCTCTGAGGGCGTGGATGGAAGAGAAAAATTGATGAAAGGTTGCAATGCAGGATAGTCCGTACGGTGGATAAGCTGCCCCAATCAAGTTCCAAAGAAATTCAAGCTGTCCTGCAGGCTCAGGGAGCAACAGTGTCAGCGCGAACTATCCGTCGACATTTAAATAAAATGAAACGCTATGGCAGGAGACCCAGGAGGACCCCACTGCTGACACAGAGACATAAAAAAGTAAGCCAAAATCCTTCTGGGAAAAACGTCTTGTCGGCAGATGAGACCAAGATAGAGCTTTTTGGTAAAGCACATCATTCTACTGTTTACTGAAAACGGAATGAGGCCTACAAAGAAAAGAACACAGTACCTACAGTGAAATATGGTGGAGGTTCAATGATGTTTTGAGGTTGTTTTGCTGCCTCTGGCACTGGGTGCCTTGAATGTGTGCAAGGCATCATGAAATCTGAGGATTACCAAAGGATTTTGGGTCGCACTGTAGAGCCCAGTGTCAGAAAGCTGGGTTTGCGTCCGAGATCTTGGGTCTTCCAGTAGGACAATGACCCCAAACATACATCAAAAAGCACCCAGAAATGGATGGCAACAAAGTGCTGGAGAGTGGCCAGCAATGAGTCCAGATCTAAATCCCATTGAACACCTGTGGAGAGATCTTAAAATTGCTGTTGAGGAAAAGCGCCCTTCCAATAAGAGAGACCTGGAGCAGTTTGCAAAGGAAGAGTGGTCCAAAATTCCGGGTGAGAGGTGTAAGAAGCTTATTGATGGTTATAGGAAGAGACTGATTTCAGTTATTTTTTCCAAAGGCTGTGCAACCAAATATTAAGTTAAGGGTGCCAAGAATTTTGTCCAGACCATTTTTGGAGTTTTGTGTGACATTGTGTCCAATTTGCTTTTTTTCCTCCCTTCTTTTGTTTTGTTCCAATACACACAAAGGGAATAAACATGTGTATAGCAAAACATGTGTTACTGCAATACTTTTCTGTGAGAAATACTTGATTTTCTGGAAAAGTGTCTGGGGTGCCAACAATTTCGGCGATGACTGTATATAATAAAATAAAGGGTGGTTATAGAGGTAGGGGAAACAACAGCATAGCACTGCTAATATCTAAAAAACAACCTAGAGTCCTCAGCGGAAGAAAAAAGTATATACAGGAAGGCAAACGTCTCCATCCAACTTAGCGAACGAAACACAAAGGGTGGACGGTTCAACAAAGGAAAAATACAGGTAGATAAACAAAGCTACCAAACTTAGCGAAGAAACACAGGGGTGGGGAAGTCCCTTAGCCATGACAGTCTGCAGACGTTTCTCGTGTTATGCCCAGTCCCGACAGCACCGACCAAGCCTCCGCCGGGTCAACGATGGTGCATGGCACATTTCTGTGGGTCACCTCCAAGGAATCTGCCGGTCCCCACCTATACCGAATCCCTTTGGAGCAGAGGAAGGTCGCCACTTCCCGAAAACTGCGTTGCGCAAGCAGAGCCACAAAGGGCAAATCACGATACAGCAGTAGCGTCATCTCTTCAAACTGCACAGCCATTCGCGCTCCCGGAGCCGACAGGATCCTCTCTCGTCGAGCAAGATCCACTGCCACCTCGATAACGTCCCTCGGGGACTCCATAGAGGCAGTCACGGCCTTTCGAATGCGATGAGCTGAGGCGATGAGCCTAGGACCTGGTGCCCCAGGCGGTTGAAGTAGGGTATCAGTTCAGCAGGGGGCAGCGTCTCTGGTATACCTCGGATCCTAACGTTGCGTTGGCGGTGTTTCACCAAGAGGACCTCCACAGAGCGAGACAGAAGTGCAATCTGGGACCGGAGTTCCGTGACCTCATCCGAGAGGTGATTCTGTGCAGTCTCCACTGTGTCGGCCCGTGTCTGCACCTCCGATATCTGAGTGCGCACCACCGCCAACTCGGCCCACATCCCGACACCTCTGCCCGCCACACCGATCTCATCTCATCCATAAACCTTCGCAGGTCACCTTTCGTAGAGGGTAGCGCATCATCCCCTTCAATGGCCTGAGGGCCAGGGTCACTGGCCGGCAGGTTGGGCTGCACAGCCACTCGTGATGATTCCGCGGGCCGCCGGCGAGTAATCGAGGCTGGGGCCCCTGATGTCACCAGGTCTGTACTAGCCTGCAAGGGGGTGTCCATCATCAGAAGTGGCCGGTCGGCATCCGAGCTCTCCTGCAAAGCTTCTTGGGCCATCATCGAGCCAGGACGGGCCTCCAGCAGCGCCCCTGCCAGCGCACAGCATTTCGCCTGGGCTCTCTTCTTAGCTGCCATGCCATTCTTCCCATGACCCGTCGTGGATCGTTGCGGGGTAAGTATATGCAAGCCCTTCGCACCCCCATGTGGCCAGTAGCATTCACCATCTTCCGAAGACCCATATCCCGACAGGAGGAGGGTGAGGTGGGGGCCGTCGTCCTCAATGCAGTCCCCCCCCACCCAGCGATTCCCTGATATGTCCCGCTGGCGGGGCCCCTCCACTGCGTCTGGCTGCCGGTGAGACTTCTTTCCCATCGCTGTCACTGGCGTGAGAGTAGGCGGCAAGACGAAAGCCTGCGGCAAAATCAGGAGACACCGAGGATCTAAAATGGCCAACTGTGCTAGGCTGCAGCAACAGGCCCGGGAACGAGCGGGTCTGCGAATCCACGCCAAAGTGCATAAAAACCTCTGCAGGAGCCACTGCAGGTCTAGACAGCAAACGGGGATTGCACAGAGGGTCGCTGCTTGCCAGGGAAATAAGATAAAGCAATGGATTCAGTTCATTAGCAGCAGAGCTCGGCAGCATGCGACCTCTCACATCGTCAGTTGGCTCCACCCCCGATAAATCAATATCTTAAGAGGAATGTCAGGATGAACATTCCTTATACGTTGTCCAGTATTGTGTTACTACTCCTGTTCAGTGGAAAGTGACAGTCCATTATAGGAAAAAAAAACAAATATTTGGTTTAAAGATCACAGACCTGTGGCATGCCACGGGGGGAGGGGTCGATGCGGGCATAAGAGCCATCCTACAGGACAGCCTTCTGCCTAGTCAGTTTGCAGCTTTCCTCTGGCTGTCAATCATTAGCTGAGTGACAGGCGGTGCAGCAAACCGAATGAGCATGGGGCCGGCCTGTAGGATGGCACTGAAGCTGGCTATGGCCCCATCCCAAAAGCAAGGTGCTTTCCTGTGGGAGAGGGGGGAATCATTGAATGAAAACACTGACCTATGTAAAGGGAGGGATGCCCTGTCAAATGGGCAAAACTTATTTTTCCCAGAAGCGGTGCCCTTTAAAGACTGTCCTATGTAAATAAAGGTTACAGCATATCATACACTATGGAAATAAGAGCAGAGAGTGATATTTCCACGAAAGGACCAGGGGCTCTCAGGGTTTGGACATGTTTATACACGCAAAAGGCAAAATCTCTAAATTGCTTTCACGTTCATTGTTTAGGATCATATGGTGGTGAAGACCCATGAGATGATCACTGACAACACTACCCACCAAATATCAGAAGGAGGACACGGCAGGACCCAAAGCTTCAATACGAAGCCTCCACCTCACTCAGGAATCCATGAGCAAAACGACGAGAAGATACTGGAGTTGACCAATAAGATCATCCAGCTGCTGACTGGAGAGGTGAGGCTGCTGGGAATGGGACATTATATGGCAGGGTTTCTCAAACCCGTCCTCAGGACCCTCTAACAGGGCAGGTTTTAAGGATCGCCTTGGGGAAATGCAGACTGAATCCTGCAATCACTGAGCAGCAAATTATGTCACCTGTGCTGTGCTTCAGAGATCTGGAAAACCTGGCCTGTTAGCAGGTCCTGAGGACAGGTTTGGGAAACACGGCTATAGAATAACACCAAGGGATGTGTCTGGATGGTGACTGTGTCATTGTGTGTAACAGCGAAAAAACATTCTATCCCTGGGATCCATAGAGCACCCGGCTGCCGGTGATGTATCAATACACTGTGTCATACCAGCTGGTCATGCGATCTGTCTACAGGATCATACGATCTGCCCGTGCTGCAGTTAGGCCTCCTTGGCAGAGGGGGCGTCATTCTGGACATTAATCATCTGGGACTGCTCCACCTGGTCAGAGCCCTAAGAGGGCTTTAAATAGCAGCAGCTGACAGAGCTCGGTGCTCCGCCGTGGTTTCTAGTGGACAGTGGCGGCTCTCTAAATAGAAGGCCTCGTGGTTATAAGAGGCCTCACGGCCGCCTAACGTGCCTGCCGTGCCTGCCGTGGGTGTGACGTGCATTATGGCACCCTGCCACCGTGAAGCCGGCCGGCAGGTGGGGACTCCAAGATGGTGTCCTATGACATAATAAATCAGAGAGCGCCTACCGGCCCCTGCTGATTATGTCACATGGAGCGCCCTGCTTTGACCTCAGGGGTAGCATCTCTCTCCACGCTGCACAGTGTTAGGGGTGTTGCCTAGCCTAGCAACGTGTGCCGCTAGCCTTTGTGGGTGCAGAGGAGAGTGTGGGCCGCTCTGCATTGACAAATAATCCAGGTACGTACCAGCTGGGGGGGGGTTTAGGGGGGAGGAGAGAGAGTCTGTCAGCTAATCTAAATTCCATGCTGACTGGGCTCCCAGAAGATCATCCCTGCATGCTCTGTGCACAGACACGTCACTGGAGGGAGCCGCTGTAACTGTGTGTCTGTGATCTGTGTGTGAAGGAGGGAAGCAGCAGCCAGGGCACAGGAGAGCAGATTTCTTATCAACTGGAGAAGGAATGCTGTGACCGTCTGGAGTTTCCCCTGACCCCAGCTGTCTACAGGAGCATGGTAAGGGGGACTGGGTAATACAGAAAGAGGGGGGGGGTAATACAGGAAGAGGGCTAATACAGAAAGAGTGAGGAGGGTAATACACAGAGTGAGAAGAGGGTAATGCAGAAAGAGGGGTAATGCAGAAAGAGAGGAGGGTAATACACAGAGTGAGGGAGAGGGGGGTAATACACAGAGAGAGAGAGGGGGTAATACACAGAGTGAGAGGAGGGTAATACACAGAGTGAGGGAGAGAGGGGTAATACACAGAGTGAGAAGAGGGTAATACACAGTGAGAAGAGGGTAATACACAGAGTGAGAGGAGGGTAATACACAGAGTGAGAAGAGGGTAATACACAGAGTGAGAGGAGGGTAATACACAGAGTGAGAAGAGGGTAATACACAGAGTGAGGAGGGTAATACACAGAGTGAGAGGAGGGTAATACACAGAGTGAGAGGAGGGTAATACACAGAGTGAGAGGAGGGTAATACACAGAGTGAGAGGAGGGTAATACACAGAGTGAGAGGAGGGTAATACACAGAGTGAGAAGAGGGTAATACACAGAGTGAGAAGAGGGTAATACACAGAGTGAGAGGAGGGTAATACACAGAGTGAGAAGAGGGTAATACACAAAGTGAGAGGAGGGTAATACACAGAGTGAGAGGAGGGTAATACACAGAGTGAGAGAGAGGAGGGTAATACAGAGTGAGAGAGGAGGGTAATACAGAGTGAGAGAGGAGGGTAATACAGAGTGAGAGAGAGAGGAGGCTAATACAGAGAGAAGTGGAGCTCTGATACAGTAATGTGCAGTGTGTATGAGCGTATCACAGAGCTCCACAGCAATAAAACTCACAGTAATGTGCAGTGTGTGTGTGCGCGTGAGTTTTATTGCTGTGGAGCTCTGTGATAACTCATTCACACAGTGCACATTACTGAGTTTTATTACGGTGGAGCTCTGTGATACGCTCATACACACTGCAAATATCACAGAGCTCCACAGCAATAAAACAGTAATGTGCGGTGTGTGTCACAAATCCCTCTGGATACTATGAAGCTGGTCCCTGTATACAGATCCCTGTCTATCCCTCCGATCCTTAAATCGGACATAAACACTAGCGAGGGTTAACAGGCCCCAGGAGGTAAACTGTCAGGTCTTCACAGCTAAACCCTTAATGCTGAGATGTATAAACAGGACAGGGTTAATAGGAGCAGCCTGAGTAGCACACAGACAAGAGGAGTCAGAATAGAGATCGAGGTACACACATATTGCCAAATCTATACATAAGTCAGAGTAGTCAGGTTTAGCCGTATCAGTACACAAACCGTGGTCCTCATACAAAGCCAAATCGTCACACAAGTCAGGAATTGCCAAGTCTGTAAACATAGAGGGTTCTCATACAAAGCTTAATCAGAATATAGCTGAAGAATCCGTGAATTGCAAAGAGTCGAATCACCAAGCACTGAGGAAGTAACTCCTCGACAGGCGCAATGATCCGGATCGCGGCGTCTCCTTTTAATCCCGGCGGCTTCGGGTCATAATGCCATGCCCCGCGACCCTCTGAAGACGGCGCATCGCCTGGCACCCGGCCAACCAACGGAGAGGATGGTGCTGCTGGGCGTCGGGATCACCCTGGTGCAGCCTGAAGTCCCCCATGAGTGCTGGACGTGACAGTGTGTGAGACTAATATATTTCAAAAAGATATGAATTATAAGATCATACAATTCGTCTGTTTTAAAACACGCAATTTATACAGTTAATTTTGTATCGCTTGCATTTTTCCATTCTGGGTGTCAGTAGGGGCCTCAAGTTTGAGTTTTGCCTAAGGCCTCACAAAGTCTAGAGCCGTCTCTGCTAGTATACCCTTCAGTGCGTTACTGAATCTCTGGGTTCTTGATCCCTCAGTTTGACCTCTGACTGAGTATTCTAGGTTCTTACCCCTGTTTGGCTGTTATACTGATTCCATGTACTGACCCTGGCTATTGTATTTGGACTCTGGTTTTGCTCTATTATCCCTGAATGTTTTATCTGTTATTCAGATTCTGTGTACTGACCTCTGGCTTTGTGTTTGTACTGTGCTTTTTCTCCTTTCCCTTTTGGGTTCAGCATTTCTGTGTATTGTCCGTGGGTTTATATTGATATTCTTTATTCCGTTTAGATCTGGCCATTCTAAGGACCGGCCTGTCAGATAAGGGGTTTCCTCGCTTAACTGGGTTTTGTCTGCATGCCGGGTTACTCGTTATTTGTGACATATGGCAAATGTTCTGCTCACAGCTCAGCATATAACGTCAGTTTTATCATTGTATGTGTCAGGTTCCTATACGATGTGAGGATGTCTCTGTCTATCTCTCCATGGAGGAGTGGGAGTATTTAGAAGGACACAAGGAGCTCTACGAGGATGTCACGAGGGAAAATCACTGGCCAGTTATGGCACTTGGTAAGAGAGGGTTTAATTCTCATAATCTTTGTGTCAAACACTAGAGAAATGTGTCCAAACAACAACCTGAAATGTTCGCTGTGCGTCTGATAGACTCGTTCCTGAATGACCTTCTCACGTGTTAATGTGGTTTTCCCTTTCAATAGATAAATCTGTATCTGGTGAATCGCACACTCCGGTTTCTTTATCTGATTCTGGAAATAAATCTATAACCAATAATGTGGAGCAGCATCTTAACAAGCAAACAAAAGGACGAGCTGAATCTGCAACGAATACTGACCAAGAATCCCTGGCTTCTGGAGAAGAACAAGTCCCAAATAAAACCAATTATTCAACCATAAAATGTACAGAATATTCACCTAGTGATATTAAGCAGGAACCGGCCTCTTGGGAAGAAGAAAATCTCACAGACGTAAATTACAAAGGAAATTCAGTTTCTTCTGACATGGGGCAAGCCGCATATTCTACGTCTGACCTTGTGATTATTGAAACAAATTGCAAAGAAGAAACATTTTCACCTACTTTTTCTGGGGAGAATTCTATTACTGATTCATCCCTTATCCACCAACATTTTGAAATCTCATGTTCTGAATGCGAGAAACCGTTTACAAATGGAATTGCTCTAAAAAAGCATCAGAGGATTCATACAGGAAAGAAACCGTTTAAATGCCTTGAGTGTGGGAAATGTTTTACGTTGTCCTCATCGCTTGCAAGACATAAAATAATTCATATAGAAGAAAAACAACTTAAATGTTCTGAATGTGGGAAAGGTTTGGCCACAGCTTTATCTCTTGCAAGACATAAAATTATTCACACGGGAGAAAAACCATTTAAATGCATAGAATGTGGGAAATGTTTCAATCGGACCTCAACTCTCGCAACACATAAAATGATTCACACAGGACAAAAAACATTTAAATGCACAGAATGTGGGAAATGTTTCAAACATGCCTCATCTCTCCCTACACATAAAATGATTCACACAGGAGAAAAAACATTTAAATGCACAGAATGTGGGAAATGTTTCAATCGGGCTTCAACTCTCACAACACATAAAATGATTCACACAGGAGAAAAACCATTTAAATGCATAGAATGTGGGAAATGTTTCATTAAGGCCTCAAAACTTGCATCACATAAAATGATCCACACAGGAGAAAAACCATTTACATGCACTGTGTGTGGGACATGTTTCAATCGGGCCTCAACTCTTGCGACACATAAAATGATTCACACAGGAGAGAAACCATTTAATTGCACTGAATGTGGGAAATGTTTCAGTCGGGCCTCAACTCTCGCTTCACATAAAGTGATTCACACAGGAGAAAAACCATTTAAATGCACAAAATGTGGGAAATGTTTCAATCAGGCCTCCAATCTTGTAACACATGAAATGATTCACACAGGAGAAAAACCATTTAAATGCATCGAATGTGGGAAATGTTTCAATCGGGCCTCATCTCTCGCAACACATAACAAGATTCACACATTAGAAAAAAACATTTAAATGTACTGAATGTGGGAAATGTTTCAAACAGACCTCACATCTTGCAACACATTCAAAGACTCACAAGAGAAAAATCTTAAAATGCACTCAATGACTTAAATGTTGCACTCATGTCTTATCTCTAGTATCACATCAAATTATTCCCACTGGATAAAAACTATTTTAGTGCTTTTAATTGCAAATGTTCTTTAAGAACCTTTCTTGTCTGTTTTGTGTTGTTGGTCACAGAGGGGAAAAACCCTTTCAATGTACTGAAAGTGGAAACCATTTCATCCAGTCCTCACATCAATCCTCACATGAAGGCGGTTATTTACTATGCACCGTTGTTTGCCATTGCTGCAACTACAGTGAATATCTGACAGGGAAAAGTCAAACTGGCAGACAATACTAGCAGAGTTGTTCTCCAGTAAATAGCTTAAACTGCAGCTATTCTTTTTTTTACCATTATCCCAGCGTTGTTTGAGACAAGGGAATGAATGCCTTTGTCAATGTGGCTTTGGTCGTGGTAGTGGAGTAATCTCATTTGTGATGAAGTCGGACAACTGTGAGGTTGTGGGAACATCGGGGGTTGGGCTTTGAACTCTTATTGTTTGAAAACACGCAATGGTTCCTTCTAATTATTTTTTAAGTTGGATTTGGAGTGAAGGGGCCAGACGAGTCCCTTATCAGCTTCACACCTCAAAAATTTGCTCACCTCATGTTCTCTATGAAGAGAAGTTTCTACCCAATTTATTATGAAAAATTGTCAAGACATTGATTTATATAACGTTTTAAAAAAGAAAAAGTGGAGAGACATTGTTGTGGAATGGCTTTTTTTGGCTACTGCCACCAGGATTCTCTGGAATGTTTGATATACATGAAAGAGGGGGATGTTTGAGCAATTTTTTACATTTTTCCTTCCTGGGGACTTTGGCAAATTCCATGACTTCCTCCCAAAAAGCCTGAACCCCTTGACATGACCATAAATAATTTAAATAAATCATCTTGAGGAGATTTACATTTGGGCCATTGATCAGTGTAGTTGGCTGAAAAGGACACCCTTTTCGTCAGAGAATAGTAAGCCCCGTGCGCCAGTTTGAAAAACATTTCCCAGTACTGAGTTGAGGGAACCTAGGTTTATGAGTTCAAGGTAGTCTTACTGATGTCAAACCCCAAGAACCCAGGCCATCATGGCTCCTGACCTATCAAATTTGGACTTCAACATGGTTTAACATTTTGCTGTAGAGGAGCTGACACCACTAACATGTCTACTGGGTTATTAAAGTTACTGCGGTCAAAATAGTTGAAAATTTATAAACGGTTCTATTTGCTTATAATAGACCGGATGAAGATGCAGGAGACCCTAAAGGGATTGAATATCTCAGTATGTGTGAGCCCTCTGAATTTTTTGTTTTATGAACTGCCTAATTGGTGTGATGCCCTTATTGGCCAAGGTCATAAACACAGGGACCAGAAGAGCCATCCTGGAAACCGGACTTATTTAGTTACTGGCTGGTAAAGGAAGGTGCGCCAAGAAAAGCCCAGGTTTTTCCTGGCCTTGCACCTGGCTTGGTTACCAGTGAGGAGCAGGGGGATTAGACGTCCCATGAGACGAAAGGAAGATAGGTGTTACATGTTAAAGAGCAGACAGGGATAGTGAGTAGGGCATTGCTTGAGCCAGTCAGCAACATATCTGTATAAGCCAGGACAAATGAAGTGGAGTTTAAGCCGCTTATAGTCAGAAGAAGAATGGTAAAGGGCCAAGAGCAAACGAAGCATGGCATCTCCAAATTGATGGTATTTCAAAAGCCTAGAAAGATAGGACTAAAATCCTATCAAATGCCTCATCGGCTTCACAGGTAATGAGGATGGCTGGAAGTTTGTGACCAACTGGAAGAGGCCCATAGTACAGCTATTGCTTTTCGAATGTTTTGAGTAGAGTGGCAGCTCCTCAAATAACCCGTGTGGGCATGTTCTATAAAAGTGGCAAGTGGGGTTTGGAGGCGATCAGCCATAATACTTGATAACCATTTCAAATCGACATTCAAAAGAGACTAGATGGGCCGAAAGGTTCTTATTTGCCGACATTTTCTATGTTTCTAAATAGCATGAAAAGAGGTAACTAACTTGGGATCTTTGCAAGGTTTGGAGGACAATGATTCTTGACTCATTAAAGGGAGATGGTGATGGTGTAATATGTGATTAAAGGTGTTATGTGCGAAGTGAGGAAAACTGTTTTAGAATACTTTGGGCCACATCCATCTGGGCCTGGATTCTTGCAGTTAGCAAGGCGAGATATGCCCATAGGAACCTCTTGTTGTTGGTTGAATTGAGACATTGAGGTACTCCCTGTCTTCTTGAATGATTTCAGGTATGGCCACCTCAGTGAAAAAAGAAACCGGGGTTCCCATCTATGACTTTCTGCTTTATATAAATTAGCGAAGTAGTCCCTGGAAAAAATTGGAAATTTGTATCAAGTCCATCAAGACCGCTGTCAAAGGAATTGTAATTTGGGTAATTAGGAGTATATATGGTTGTTGAGATCCAATTAGATTGGACAGCAATTTACCTTGTTACCCTATTGTTAATATTGATTCCTTTGATGGAACAAAGAAAATTTAGGGTGTTCCTCCATTAAGGTGTTGAAGACCAGCTGCTTCTCGTTGTAAAACTTGACCGTTTGTGTTGATGGGTTGGCCAGGTAAAACGTTTAGCTCTTCACCAGAACAGTACGTGGTGGACTCAAACAGCCATCTACCTCCTTGCGGACTCTTTTGCATATGTTTGAGAATATGTGTAATGTGCTGTTACCGGCTTTCCAGCTTGTGAGCTCGGTATGTAGTGATACATAACACAGAGGGAAGGGTTGAGGTTGAATGCAGGATGGAGACATAGAAACATAGAAAGATGTCGGCAGATAAGAACCTTTCGGCCCATCTAGTCTGCCCAAATACATGGATACTTTACCTGGATTTATCTTTTGTTTAGGATAGCCTTATGCCTATCCCATGCTTGCTTAAATTCAATTACTGTTTTGGCCTCTACCACTTCAACTGGAAGACTGTTCCATGTATCCACCACCCTCTCAGTAAAATAATGCTTCCTGATGTTACTTTTAAACCTTTGCCCCTCTAATCTAAGACTATGTCCTCTTGTTTTGCTACTTTGTTTCCTTTTAAATATACTCCCTTCCTCTACCTTGTGGATTCCCTTTACGTATTTAAATGTTTCTATCATATCTCCTCTGTCTCGTCTTTTTTCCAAGCTGTACATGTTAAGATCATTAAGCCTTTCCTGGTAACTTTTCTCCTTCAAGCCGTACACCATTTTAGTAGCCCTTCTCTGAACTCTCTCTAAGATGTCTATATCCTTCTGGAGATACGGTCTCCAGTACTGCACACAGTACTCCAAGTGAGGTCTCACCAGTGCTCTGTACAGTGGCATGAGCACTTCCCTTTTCCTACTGCTAATACCTCTCCCTACACAACCAAGCATTCTGCTAGCATTTCCTGCTGCTCTATTACATTGACTACTTACCTTTAGATCCTCTGAAATAATAACCCCTAAATCCTTTTCCTCAGATGTTGAGGTTAGGACTGTATCAAATATTCTATATTCAGCCCTTGGGTTTTTACGTCCCAGGTGCATTATCTTGCACTTATCCACATTAAAACTCAATTGCCACAACTCCGACCATTTTTTTAGTTTACCTAAATCATTTGTAATTTGGCTGATCCCTCCAGGAACGTCAACCCTGTTGCAAATCTTTGTGTCATCAGCAAAAAGACATACTTTTCCATTAATACCTTCTGCAATATCACTAACAAAAATATTAAATAGAATGGGTCCAAGTACTGACCCCTGAGGTACCCCACTGATAACAAGACCATGCGCCGAATAAACTCCATTTACCACAACCCTCTGTTGCCTGTCACTCAGCCACTGCCTAATCCATTCAACAATATTGGAATCCAAGCTCAAAGATTGCAATTTATTGATAAGCCTTCTATGCGGAACAGTATCAAAAGCCTTACTGAAATCTAAATAAGCAATGTCTACCTGTGTCTATTATTTTTGTTACCCAATCAAAAAAATCAATAAGATTAGTTTGGCATGATCTCCCTGAGGTAAACCCATGTTGTTTCTGATCCTGTAAACTATGTGTTTTTAGATGTTCAACAATCCTTTCCTTTAACATGGTTTCCATTAATTTCCCCACTACTGACGTAAGACTAACTGGCCTATAGTTCCCAGATTCCTCCCTACTACCCTTCTTGTGAATGGGCACAACATTTGCTAATTTCCAGTCTTCTGGGACGACTCCCGTTAACAGATTTATTTAACCAATCCTTGCTAACGGTTTTGCTATTACATCACTGAGCTCTTTTAATAATTTAGGGTGGATCCCATCAGGCCCCATTGATTTATTTGTCTTTACTTTAGACAGCTGCTGTAGAACCTCCTCCTCTGTAAACTGATATGTAATTGTCTCGTTAGTGTTTCCTCCTAACTGAGGTCCCTTTCCTTCCTTTTCTTCTGCAAAGACTGAACAAAAATATTCATTGAGGCAGTCAGCAAGACTTTTATCCTCTTCTACATACCTTCCTTCCTTTGTTTTTAATCTAACTAATCCTTGTTTTACTTTTCTTTTCTCGTTTATGTATCTAAAAAATGTTTTGTCCCCCTTTTTTACTGACTGAGCTATTTTCTCTTCTGCGTGTGCTTTGGAAGCTCTTATAAATTGCTTTGCCTCTTTCTGCCTAATCTTATAGGTTTGCCTATTGTAAGGTCCTGGAGGCCCTCACCCCCTGGCGCCCCTTTTTGTGCCTTTTACTACATGTCCCCTGCAGATTCCAAAACCCTTGTATAAACAATTCACCTTCCTGATTCTACCGTTCTGGCCTGGATCCACACCTGCCCTTCATCCTCCCTGATTAGCCCTGCATATAAGGGAGTCCCACCCTCAACCCTGGACTTCCACATTGAAGTTACTGACTGCGTTACCTGTTTACTAAAGCTCCCTGAAACCGCCTGACCATCTCCTGAACTCTCTGCTAAGACCCCAAGGACCTTCTGTTATTTATCTGGACTCTCATTGCTTCACTCACCGGTAACCCTCCCATCCTGCTCCCCTCTGCCCCCATCTAAGCCTTGCCGTGTACCGAACCCCTGCTGTACCACCGACTATTCTCTGCCAGCCTTGCCGTGTACCGAACCCCCTTGCTGAACCCTGACGACGCCATTGCCTGTACCCTGTCTGATTTGATGCCACTGTGTTTACCTGCAATAAACACTCATTGCTATTCTGAATCTGCCTTCATCACTGCATCCTGGGCTCACAACCCCAACCTGCTACACCCACCGCAGTCAAACCTTACAGAATGTGGAAGTCCAAAACCTGTGAGCCCGCGGTGATCCATGCCATGGTGAAGAACTTGAAAGGTGCCTTTCTACAGATCCAGCAGTACCTGGACTCCCTGCTTGATTATGTACAGCAAAACCCAAGGGGCACCTCATCTAAGGTGCGCGTTCCTGCTACAGAGGGAGCCAGAGGACCGCTGACCCCAGAAGAAAAGGCAAGGAGGAGGGCGCTAGACCTCTGCTTCTACTGCGGGGGCCCCTTGCATCAAATCTCGGCCTGCCCGCTGCGCCCACCTAATCCAGGTACAAAATGCTTTCATACCCCTGTTCCTGTAAAGCCTGTTTGTACCGAGCCTGCACCTGTCAAAACCACCAGGCTGGTGGTTAAAACAGTACCCACCAAGCCAAAAATAGCTACACCAACGATCAAGGCCACAAAGTCTTCGTTGGGGAAGCCGGTGCCTGCCCTGCAGAAAAAGACTTCATCACCCATCAAGCAAGCACCCAAAGAAAGACCCCTATCCCAGCCTACTCCCAAAGAAGCCGGGTAAGCAAACCTCCTGCACCTAAGCGTGTCCCTGCTCCCAGGGAACCTGAGTCAAGGGCTACCAGACTCTCTGCACCTAGAAACCTGGTTACCCAAGAAGCTTCTTCTGAGGAGTCAGACCAGGAAACCCCTATGCAGAGTGCCGAACCGGAGTCTGACCCTGAAATGCCCATGGAGCAGGAATCCATGGATGCTGAGCCAGCCATGCCAATGGAGATCGAGCCTGGCCTACATCTCATGGCTGGTGTTGTCAGAGATCCTGAATCCAGCCCGCTACCCCCATGCTGCCTATATGCCTCACCATGTCCTTCTGATGACTTTGAGTCAGAAGAGGAAGTTGCTGATGCTGGTTTAGACCCACTCAGACAGACTGCACGCCGCACCCAGGGACCCCCAGGTCAGCATAAGGGGTATGTTGGCGTTGCGGCATCTGTTTGTCGCCCGGCTGGAATGACTCACCGTACCACTGTACCTTGCTATCACATGGAGACGGACTACATAACTCCAGCTATCAAAACCATCTTGCGTACACCTTGCCCAAGATCTGCCTTCATGGTTGCCCTCTTCTCCATGTCACCCACCGTTGTTCGGTTGCCCGTTAAACCGAAACCTCAGGAGCTGGAGGCTCACCCATACCTCATTAAATTGGAGGTTGAGCAAAAACCCGAGTTTGCTGCCCTGCAACCCGCAGGATCTCAGGACGTCGCTGCCCTGCAACCCGCAGGATCTCAGGACGTCGCTGCCCTGCAACCCGCAGGATCTCAGGACGTCGCTGCCCTGCAACCCGCAGGATCTCAGGACGTCGCTGCCCTGCAACCCGCAGGATCTCAGGACGTCGCTGCCCTGCAACCCGCAGGATCTCAGGACGTCGCTGCCCTGCAACCCGCGGGATCTCAAGAGGTCGCTGCCCTGCAACCTGCGGGATCTCAAGAGGTCGCTGCCCTGCAACCTGCGGGATCTCAAGAGGTCACTGCCCTGCAACCTGCGGGATCTCAAGAGGTCGCTGCCCTGCAACCTGCAGGATCTCCTGACCTGTCACCGCCACGGGGCCGCCGCCGTAAGGCCAAGCCGTTAACTGCCCGCGCAAGAGCCGTGCAGTGCAAAGGAGGTCGCCGCCGCAGAGCCGTGTAGTGCCAAGGAGGTTGCCAAGGGCGCTGCCCCCCGGTCCTTTCCACGGGCGCTGCCCCACGGTCCTTTCCACGGGCGCTGCCCCGCCGGTCCTTTCCACGGGCGCTGCCCCGCCGGTCCTTTTCAAGGGCGCTGCCCCGCCGGTCCTTTCCAAGGGCGCTGCCCCCCGGTCCTTTCCACGGGCGCTGCCCAGCCGTCCTTTCCACGGGTGCTGCCCACCGGTCCTTTCCACGGGCGCTGCCCCACCGGTCCTTTTCACGGGCGCTGCCCCGCCGATCCTTTCCACGGGCGCTGCCCCGCCGGTCCTTTCCACGGCGCTGCCCCGCCGGTCCTTTCCACGGGCGCTGCCCCGCCGGTCCTTTCCACGGGCGCTGCCCCGCCGGTCCTTTCCACGGGCGCTGCCCCGCCGGTCCTTTCCACGGGCGCTGCCCCGCCGGTCTTTCCACGGGCGCTGCCCCGCCGGTCCTTTCCACGGGCGCTGCCCCGCCGTCCTTTCCACGGGCGTTGCCCGCCGGTCCTTTCCACGGGCGCTGCCCCGCCGGTCCTTTCCACGGGCGCTGCCCCGCCGGTCCTTTCCACGGGCGCTGCCCCGCCGGTCCTCTCAAAGGCGCTGCCCCGCCGTCCTCTCAAGGGCGCTGCCCCGCCGGTCCTTTCCAAGGGCGTTGCCCGCCGGTCCTTTCCACGGGCGCTGCCCCGCCGGTCCTTTCCACGGGCGCTGCCCCGCCGGTCCTTTCCACGGGCGCTGCCGCCGGTCCTCTCCAAGGGCGCTGCCCCGCCGGTCCTCTCCAAGGGCGCTGCCCCGCCGGTCCTCTCCAAGGGCGCTGCCCCGCCGGTCCTCTCCAAGGGCGCTGTCCCCCGCGGTCCATGTCAAGTGGACGTCGAAGAGTCGTGTCACCAAGACGATCAACACCCCTGAAGGCACCATGACTATGGGACCCTTGCCGCCGGAGTTTATTTACGGTTCAAATGGGACTGTAGTCAGATGCGCGGACCTGCAGGTGTTTTCAAATGCCGAGCGTGCCTGGAGATCGCTTCGCAGTGGCGAAGCTCGGCCCAACTCTGGTCACCATGATCATTATTCTACCCTCCAATGGTGCAATGCCTTTCTATCCCGTAATTCACCGGTGTGGCCTTGACCTCGCCCTGGGCCGTTCGGAGTCCGGCCCTTAGGGGGGGCTCTGTAAGGTCCTGGAGGCCCTCACCCCCTGGCGCCCCATTTTGTGCCTTTTACTACATGTCCCCTGCAGATTCCAAAACCCTTGTATAAACAATTCACCTTCCTGATTCTACCGTTCTGGCCCTGGATCCACACCTGCCCTTCATCCTCCCTGATTAGCCCTGCATATAAGGGAGTCCCACCCTCAACCCTGGACTTCCACATTGAAGTTACTGACTGCGTTACCTGTTTACTAAAGCTCCCTGAAACCGCCTGACCATCTCCTGAACTCTCTGCTAAGACCCCAAGGACCTTCTGTTATTTATCTGGACTCTCATTGCTTCACTCACCGGTAACCCTCCCATCCTGCTCCCCCTCTGCCCCCATCTAAGCCTTGCCGTGTACCGAACCCCTGCTGTACCACCGACTATTCTCTGCCAGCCTTGCCGTGTACCGAACCCCCTTGCTGAACCCTGACGACGTCATTGCCTGTACCCTGTCTGATTTGATGCCACTGTGTTTACCTGCAATAAACACTCATTGCTATTCTGAATCTGCCTTCATCACTGCATCCTGGGCTCACAACCCCAACCTGCTACACCCACCGCAGTCAAACCCTTACACCTATCTTCTTCACTCTGAGTTGTTTTATAATTATTGAATGCTGTCTTTTTGTTCTTCACTATTTTGGCCACTTCTGCAGAGTACCACAGTGGTTTCTTCCCTTTTTTGTTTTTGCTAACAAGTCGAATGCAATTGCCTGTGGCCTTCAATAATGCTTCTTTTAAATAATCCCATTTCTCCTGGACCCCCTTTAAACTCCTCCAGTCTGATAATGACTCCTTCACACAAAGTCTCATTTTAGAAAAATCTGTTTTTTAAGTCTAAAACTTTTGTTTTTGTGTGGTGTGGCTCCATCTCTGTTCTTATATTAAACCATACTGACTGGTGATCACTAGATCCCAAATTTTCACCTACAACAAGCTGAGAGCGAGGGGTAGGACAGGAAAAAGAATGACCAGACACTGGTAGGAATATGCTGGGGCTTGTAGGAAACATACAGGGCTATTCAGAGAGGTGAAAACCTTGACTGACTGGAGAAGTGAAAATTCTAGGTCAAAATGGTCAAACCAGAAAAATTCTCCCATTTATCTCGCTTTCCAAATTGGCTATTTGGTCTAGATTGTTCATTCTCCTGCCAATTCTCAAGGTTTTCACCTCTCTCTGAATAGCCCTGATAGTCACTGGGAACTCGGAAACCATGTGACATAATTGCCACTGAGGAGGCTAAAAAATGAGGGAAGCACCAATCAAAAGGGCCACTACAACCAAAAAATTTCCTTATTGTGTTTATTTTATGTTGCTGATCTCTTACATGTGCTTTGATTTTCTCTTGTATGTTTAGTTAAGAAAATGCATCCATTGGCCATGGTGCATCCATTTTGTTATTTTTTTGTTTAAAACTGCCCCCCCCCCGTATCTTTACATCATTTGCTCCTCAATGTGTGTCTTTGGCCATAGAAATGGGTCAATCACTAACTCAGATCATTGTGTTGTGTGGGATGTATTCAAAGGACATCACCTGTGGGTTTATTAGAAGCCTTTTAAGCTCCCTGTTTTCTCAATCAGCTGCCAACTCTTATCTTGAATAGCCTGAAGAATACAATACACCGCCTCCTGCCTTAACTGTTAAATTCTGTACTTGCTAAACCACAGCCACAAAGTAAAACGTTTGTACATATTTTAGTAAATGTTGCTTCATGGGAAATATCCACAAAATGGAAACAACAAACAATAAAGAAACCTAGTTTTATTTTCCATTTTACATGTGTAGCGCTGTGTTTAAAAAGACTGTTCTGCTGCATTTACTTGCAATGGCCACCAGAGGGAGACAGAGACCATGGTAAGATTATGATGGACAAACACAGAAAGCATTGAACTACATTTTCCATGATGCTTTGCGTGAGGACAGGAAGTGGGTGTGTAGGAAAGGAAAGGCATCAGCAGCCTCGTGGAAAGCATGCTCAGAGTGAGGACGAGAAGCTGGTTCCGGCTGGAGGATCCCGAGTTAGGAGCATCGCAGATCGATCTGATAGAGTGCAGGCGGTGAGCTGGACATCTTACGGCAGCTAAAGGAAAGCAAGACAGCGGATCCGGTAACCCATAGAATCCCAGTCAAAATCGAGCGGAGAGACGTCCTGGGTCGAGCGGAGCACCAAGTATCTGGCGGATGGGTGAGAGGCCTTGCTGGCCGTTGTGAATATAGAAAGCACGCTGCTGTTTGTTTCCAAAACCCACAGGGCCCCAACTTGACTAGTCGAAGATACCTCATAAGCAATTCACTGGCAGTTGAATATTGTACCCGGGTACCATCACACACACACACCTACATTCTTTGGGACATAACCTGTACGGGACTCACTCCCCAACCACAAAGGGGGTTAAAGATATATTTTTCTCTTTTCCGCTGCGCGTTCCTCAAATTACGAAGCATCGTATTTCTTTTCCGCTGCGCGTTTCCTGCATTACGAAGTACTGTAAATATATATACGAACACCGTGTTATTCATTATATGCCATTTGTTCTAGTTAACTATATAATTTATAAAATCCACAACGGTGCTGGAGTATATTTATTCCCTAGTGCGGGGAGACTGGCCCGGGGTTCAATTTCAGCAGCTCCTTCGGGAGTGAGCGCTACACGTGGGGGCTCGTTTCCGGGATTCAGTCTCTGGAAAAAACGCATTTAAAGGGTTAAATATGGATCCAGACGAAGCAGCAGAGTGGTGTAAAGCACAGGGTGGCCAGTTAGAGTTGAGTGTAGTAATGGATATTCCTGTAGACACCTGGGCAGAAGAGCAGATCCGCCTGGCCGTGGCAGCGTTGGCACCTGACCAGCGGGGGTTTCTAGCAGACATTAAAGTGAACCCATAGACTTCTCACACGTATGTTCTTTTTGAGTGGAGAAACGGTGTTCCTGTGTGTTTTCAGGGCGTGAGTATACAGCTAACCGACGACGTGGAAGTTCGTCTGATCCAGCCAAGTAAGCCACGTGGTGATTCAGCGAACATTCCTGCATCCAGCCCACTGGCCATGATCGGGCCGGAGTTCATTGCTGCTATTGGAGACCTCGTGGTTAAGTGTCAGAGGGCTCACCCTTCTTACATCAGCTTCGGATATCGGAAGTTGGAAAATTTTTCAGGAAACTTGCCAACTCCCGTGGGAGAAGAAACCTTCGAAGAAGGGGTAGAACAAGCGATGCAGGCTCTGGATGAGTCTCTGAGGCGCAAAAGAAGCAAAGAATTACTGAGAGCTTAAAGGGACCTGCGTCAGAGGCTGTCAGGAATCTGAAGCTGAGTAAGAGAGACTGTACTGCTCTAGATTACCTGAACATATTACAGGAAGTCTTCGGGCGAACGGAAAAGGCTGCTGAGCTTATGTACCAGTATGAGCATACTTACCAGAAAAGGGGTGAGAAGATGACAGAATACATGAGGCACCTGGATAAGATACTGTACCAAGTACTGTTGAAGAAAGGAACAGACCCCACTACAGTAGATCAGGTTAGAATGCGTCAGATATTGAAAGGTGCCTTACCCTTAGATCCTGTGATGTTGCAACTGAGGACTCGAGAAGGTAATAAAGAATTAAATTACCTAGAACTGATTCGAGTTGTTCGGGAAGAAGAAGCCCTTCTGGAAGAGAAGCTTGGAAGAAGGGGAGAAAAGGTCTATGCGCAACCCATAGAGTATAACGAGTGTTCATCAGATGAAGATGATCCGGAAGAGACATATGAGCCGGAGATAACTAATAAATCGTCAAACCAGGTGTATGGTGAGATACAAAAGACTCTCGAGAAAGTACAAGAAGCCCAAGTTAAGATGGAACAGACACAAACGGACCTATGCCGGGCAATCTTGAAAGTAGCAGAAATGCAGACTGAAATACAGAAGTCTCTCTCAGATATACGAACAGCAGCGGTTGCTGTGGTCTCTGACAGAGGATTTTCAAATGAGCCACAGGAAGAAAGTGTGCCCTCGTCCTCATGGGGAAGATGTTTCGCCTGTAGAGAATTCGGCCATTTCAAGGCTCAGTGCCCGGAAAGGAGACAGGGAGGGTCTCTATATGTGCCTGCTAGACCTAGGAGATCCTCTCCCTGGAGGTCTGGTCCTACGTCACGGGAAGACAATGTACGCCCGCAGTCACCACGTATGAGGACAAGGGTTAGAGTACAACAGACTGGATCTACCTCTCCGGCTGCTACGGAAAAGTTCCCTGACAAGTTGATAGGTCCTTCGCCCATCATCCTGGTTCAAGTGGAAGGAGTCTATACTAAGGCTCTTCTAGATTCGGGTGCTCAAGTAACGCTGATTTTCGAGACTTCTATCAGAAATATTTGAAGCATATACCCCTGAAGAAATTGAAGGATCTCGAAAGCTGGGGTATGGGAATGGAGAAGTTTCCCTATGATGGATATATACAGGTGAAGCTAGAATTCAGTTCGGTAAACGCTGGACAACCGGGAGTATGTGACACGTTGGCAATTGTGTGTCCTCGTCCCTCGGGAGCTAATCGAAGTTCTATGATAGTGGGGATGAACACTGATGTGTTGAGACACCTCTTAACCCCACTGGTCACGGAAGAGAGTCCTGCTCCTAAGAAGGCACACTCGATGTCACGACTGGCCTGTCCACGGAGGGTCAAAGAACAGAGAGCCATTACAGAAGTAAGAAGGCTGAGAACAGAAGGGACAGAGAAGGCCCTACGGTCAGGAAAGACTGTACAAGTACCGATTGGAGACAAATTCTCTGTGCCTGGTCTGCCTATATCTCGTCCGACTTCTACTATTCGGTCTCATCAGTTACGTTCCGTTAGAGAGAAGAAGACAGTGAAGAAGAAGGCTGGTGTCTGAGCTGGGTGTGGGCACCTGAGTCCCAGAGCGTCAAGCCGGTCTCTGGGGTGAGAGTGATTTAGGGTCTGATATCTCTGAAGTTATGACTCGAGCACCTGCAGTACCTGAGACCTGGGAAGTTCCTGAAGTTTAGAGAGGAAATATCCATAGATTACAGTTCTATGCCTTCACTGGAGGGCTCATATTCCGAGAAGTGTTTGCTCCGATTGTTGATGAGAAAATTGAGCCCGTAACTACAACTCACCCACCTGAAGACGTATCGGGTGATGACAGTTCTATGCCTTCCCTGGAAGGTTTATACACCGAAGATGTATCTACTCAGTCTGCAGGAGAGAGAATTGAGCCTGTAGAGTCAGCTCTCCCGACTGAAGAGGTTCCTGAAAAATTTGAACCTAAACGTTCAGTACGACCCCCTCAGAGACTCACGTATGATTCACCAGGACAAAGCACAGAGGAAGCTGTAACAACTGGGCGGAGGTTTCCAGAAGTGTCAGCTCTACTTGCCGAGGTGTCTAAGGGTTTGGGGGAGATTGAAGAGAATTGCTGCCTGTTGTCAACTTTGAATATATAGGCTAAAGTTAGAAATGTTATGTTGAAATGTAATGCAACTGTTGTTATGTTATGTTGTGTTATGTATGACCGACACATGTACCCGTTACACGCCCTTGGGAGGACCCAAGAGTTTAGTGGGGGAGAGTGTAGCGCTGTGTTTAAAAAGACTGTTCTGCTGCATTTACTTGCAATGGCCACCAGAGGGAGACAGAGACCATGGTAAGATTATGCTGGACAAACACAGAAAGCATTGAACTACATTTTCCATGATGTTTTGCGTGAGGACAGGAAGTGGGTGTGTAGGAAAGGAAAGGCATCAGCAGCCTCGTGGAAAGCATGCTCAGAGTGAGCTGGGAGCTGAAAGGAGAAGGAAGCAGGCAGAGCTGTTATGGATCGTGACCAGGCCAGAGCGCAGGGGCTACCTCGCTGGTGCTGGGGGATCGGGACAGTGACCCTGCAGAGATCTGTCTATACCAAGCTGTGAGGTCTGAGGCCGAGAAGCTGGTTCCGGCTGGAGGATCCCGAGTTAGGAGCACCGCAGATCGATCTGACAGAGAGTGCAGGCGGTGAGCTGGACATCTTGCGGCAGCTAAAGGAAAGCAAGACAGCGGATCCGGTAACCCATAGAATCCCAGTCAAAATCGAGCGGAGAGACGTCCTGGGTCGAGCGGAGCACCAAGTATCTGGCGGATGGGTGAGAGGCCTTGCTGGCCGTTGTGAATATAGAAAGCACGCTGCTGTTTGTTTCCAAAACCCACAGGGCCCCAACTTGACTAGTCGAAGATACCTCATAAGCAATTCACTGGCCAGTTGAATATTGTACCCGGGTACCATCACACACACACACCTACATTCTTTGGGACATAACCTGTACGGGACTCACTCCCCAACCACAAAGGGGGTCAAAGATATATTTTTCTCTTTTCCGCTGCGCGTTCCTCGAATTACGAAGCATCGTATTTCTTTTCCGCTGCGCGTTTCCCGCATTACGAAGTACTGTAAATATACTGTATATATGAACACCGTGTTATTCATTATATGCCATTTGTTCTAGTAAACTATATAATTTATAAAATCCACAACGGTGCTGGAGTATATTTATTCCCTAGTGCGGGGAGACTGACCCGAGGTTCAATTTCAGCGGCTCCTCCGGGAGTGAGCACTACACATGCAATTACTTCAAACAAAGAAAAACAAACTGCAGCATGTGCTTTATACAGTGTTTTTTTTTTTTTTTAAAACATATTTTATTGTGATTTATTGTGATGTACAAGCCATAAACGACTCCAGGGGGTGCTAGGATACAACCATAGCTAGAACAAATCAGCAAGATATAATACACCCCACCCTGTCACAACATCTTCTCAAAGGACAAACTGGGGAGGACAAACAGGAGAAAGAAGGGAAAAGGATGTAGAGAGTAGAGAGGAAAAGAAGGAAGAGAAAAGGCCTAAAGGGCAGAGAAAAAGAAAAAAGGAGAGGGGTGGGAAGAGGAGGGAAAGGGGAGGAGAAAGGTTCTCTCCAAGACCCAGCCAGCACAACACGATAACCCCAATCTTCCATTCCCTGCAATCATTAGGTAGATCATTATCTAAACATCATGGTTCAACCAAGGCTCCCACAATCTAGAAAACGCATCCATAGTGTGGTGTACTCTGGCCGACAGTTCATCCATAAGGGCCACGTCTCTGATATTAGCCAGCACCCTGCAAAAGCGGGGGGGCTCCATTGCCCTCCACTCTGCCGCAATGGCACGACGCCCTGCCAACGACATTTTAGCAAGTAGTTTGTTCTGGCGCAAGGAAAGGTCCTCCAAGCAGCGCCGGACTGGCCTACCGGGATACCGGGAGGTATCCCGGTAGGCTGCTGCAATGATTTGTGATTGTGCCGCCCGCAGCATCATCACTAGAGAAACTGCGGGCTCAGGCTGGTACTAGCGCGGCCGCCGGCCGGCCAGCAGCGGCCAGCGCGACGCCCGCGCTGGTGAGGAGCGGCCACCGCCTGCTGTCACTGTGAATCACGATGTCTGTGTCAGTGCCTGCCTCTCTCTGCCATAGTGCCATTGCCTGCCCGGCTTTGTTTGACCGCTAGACAAAAAAACACTCGGCCTCGGCGGCGCTCGTCGTGACTGTGAGGGAGGAGGGGCCTCTGGGCAGCCTGACATGTTGACTCAGCTGCGTCACTCACGTGCGTCCCACCCAGCGTACACAAGGCTGGGAAATGGGACGCACCACGCACGCTGCATTGGCGCCGCCCTGCATGACATATTGCGCAGGCGCCACGCTGAACTTCAGCGTGACGCCTGCGCAATATATATGTCACATAGCCTGTTGGCGCCAATGCAGCGTGCGTGGTGCAGAAAAGTGGACTATCGATAGAAAGAATACTCCAAAAATAAATCATGGTGAGAAAAAAATATATAAAAAATTCTGACAGGACAGCTGCAGCTCCGCTTCATCTTGATGGAAGCCCTTGGTCTTCAGCCCAGGAAATTGGGCCATCCCATCCATGAAAAAAGATCCCACAAACCTACCTATCTATCTATGCGGTGTGTTTTTTTGGCTAATATTCGGCATCTTTTAAACATAGAATTTGCTGTTTTTATCTGTTTTATGGCCTGCATTGATTTTATTATAGTGCGTTTGTTGTCTTCTTTACATGGGAATGGATATGCTGCATTTCTTTGCAGGCAGTTTAATTTTTGTTTCTCATGATTGCAATTGACCTTGAACGTAGATGCAGCATATTCAGTTCCATGTAAAGAACAACAGTGGGGGTCTCCCCTCTGCTATTAACCCCTTAAGGGCCATGAGGTTTTTAGATGGGCAGCAGGTGGGCTGCTTCCTAATAAGCCCTGAACTGCCAGCAACCCGATGAACAGTTCATACAGGATCAAATGGCATCTCGCGATATTACGCGATCCCTGTCTCGCGGGTGGTAGATTTCAGCTTTGGCAACCAGAACTCCCCGTAGCAAAAGCTTTGCATCATGATCCACCATTTAGTAACTACTGCAGGACGGCTCGCATCAATAGCGGGTGCCTTGCGGCCTTATTGATGCTTTAGTACATCCCACCCAACATGTGTTCCCAGAGAGGTACTTCGCAGATATTAGAGCCTTGTACGGTGCCTAATAATAAATGAATTCCCCATGCCTGGCCTACCCATCCATGGTACAGACACCAACCCCCCTTTTTGTCCCTATGCCATAATGCCAGGCCCACCCATATAGAGAGCAGCCCTTCCCTCATCAACCCCCCCCATTGCCCTGTCACTCCTGCCCTTTAGTAAAAGGAATCCCAAACAACCCACCCCATGTAAATTAGGGTACCCCCCATTTTTGGCCCTGTCCTCTTTCTCCGGGCAGCTTTTGGAGGTTCAGACCCAGCTGTATGTTGCATTGCTGTACTGTCTGCGTGCCACCAGTGGCGTAGCGTGGGTTGTCAGCGCCCAGGGCCAGCCAAGAATTGTGCGCCCCCCAACCTGTGGACACGTTATCGATATTGCCCCAGCTCTCACATGGATATGCCCCAGCTCACACATGGATTTTCCCCAGCCAGCTCACACATGAATATTGCCCCAGCTCACACATGGATTTGCCCCAGCCAGCTCACACATGAATATTGCCCCAGCTCACACATGGATTTGCCCCAGCTCATGGATTTGCCCCAGCACATGGATTTTCCCCAGCTCACACATGGATTTGCCCCAGCTCACACATGGATTTGCCCCAGCTCACACATGGATTTGCCCCAGCTCACACATGGATTTGCCCCAGCTCACACATGGATTTGCCCCAGTTCATGGATTTGCCCCAGCTCATGGATTTGCCCCAGCTCATGGATTTGCCCCAGCACATGGATTTGCCCCAGCTCATGGATATGCCCCAGCTCATGGATATGCCCCAGCTCTCACCTGGATATTGCCCCAGCTCCCGGGCAGCGGGAGTGCCTGCCCGCCCCGGTCCTGAACAGCATGCGAGTCCGTCCTGTTGAAGGGGAGGCGGCTGCGTGCGCAGGTCACGCGGTCCGGCCAGTCAGGTGGTACAGAGACTCAGTACCACCTGATTAGACGGACCACGTGACCTGCGCCTGCACGCAGCCGCCTCCCCTTCAACAGGACGGACTCACTGTTTAGGACCGGGCAGGCACTCCCGCTGCCCGGCATCTGGGTCCCCTCAACCCGCGGGCCCTTGGGCGGCGCCGAGGGCCCGGCGGGTCAGTCGGGCCACAAGTTTTAGGGGCGCATAATTTCAAAATAAATTATGCGCCCCTAACAAAACTGCGCCCGGGCGGCCCCCCCTCCCCCCCCACGCTACGCCACTGCGCGCCACTTACTGAACACTCTTAGCATAGCATGATGCTATGCTAAGAGTGTTCAGTAAGAGATGCATGTGTCCACATGTACAGCTTATCAATGACAAACCGGAGCACTTGGTGTGGCTACTATTTGGCCTAAATCACAACCGTATACATCTGGTAATTTTTAATTTGGAGTGGGGACTGAACAATCCACTAACTAACTGCTGCTGGCAGGCCCCTACCAGCAACATGACTGGCTACAATGATCAGAGGCTGCAGCCAGGCAAGTGGATTTGATCAAAGGATCCCTACGACCTGAATGAATATAATAAAAAAAGTTAACAAAGTCACCTGCTCCACGCTCCCCCTGTCTGTCTCTGCGCAGTAATTTTTTTTCTCTTCAGTTCACAGCACAGCTATTGTTTACATCAGGTTTTTATTTTCGCCTCTAGTTACATCTCCTGCTTGCCTAAAGCCAGATCCTTGACGGCTGAGAGCAGCCAGATCATTGACAGCTGAGAGCAGCCAGATCCTTGACAGCTGAGAGCAGCCAGATCCTTGACAGCTGAGAGCAGCCAGATCCTTGACAGCTGAGAGCAGCCAGATCCTTGACAGCTGAGAGCAGCCAGATCCTTGACAGCTGAGAGCAGCCAGATCCTTGACAGCTGAGAGCAGCCAGATCCTTGACAGCTGAGAGCAGCCAGATCCTGGTAAGCACTGAACCTACGTAACCTGTGTATATCTGGCTCTGATACTAGCCGGTGCCTCACCGTACGACACGTCCCTGATCTGAAGGGGACAAGATAGCTTATTAGCTTTTATACACATGGGGCCACATTACATAATTGGTGCTAACTTAACCAGAGCTGTTGTAAACTTAAAACGTCCATAGGCTATAATGGCTCTGGTTAAGTTAGCACCAAGTATGTAATATGGCCCTTATAATATTATTTTTCTGCAAATAAAATGTGTCAAAAATGCCACTTGGTGGTTAAAGTGCTTATTGCGGATAAAGGACCATTATTCAAAGTCTATTATTTATACCAGTGTCAATAGGTTGGGTGTTTGTGGACCACAGGGTTAAGCATGTTTTAATGTTCGCTCCAGGTATAGTCAGTCGAGCGCCAGACCAACAGTTTTCTGTTTACTACAAATGGTGAAAACCACTTGGTGCGCGGTAATTTTAAGGATTTTAATAATGATGGGGTGTTCATACTTATACAAGCAGCTTCTGAGGGCTAGCTAGGGATAGGTATGCCATCCTGCTCGTGATCACACACCATGCAGTGAAAAGAACATAAAAGGTACTTTATTTTCTTGAAGAAAGTGCGGGACCTGCTGGGGGTGTGTCAAAAGATTGAGAGGGACCTGGGGGTGCAGCCCTGTGATACATTCATACACCCCGCATATTACTGTCTTACTGCTGCTGTACAGGTCTGAGTAGCATCAGAAGTCTGATGTGGAGTATATATATATATTTTTATGATCAGGCTTTAACCCTGGCAAGCTTTTTATTTCTGGAAATATGTCATAAAAAATTTTTTGGCCTGTATTAGGAGGACATGTTTCAGTCTTGATTATTTCATGACCCAGCAGACATTTTGAAGTTGTTAAAGTTTGAATACAGTTACCATTCTAATCTATCTCATAGTTTGTGATTCTGGATAGCTTTGCCCATGGTTCTGATTTTAATTAGTGTTTTTTTTAAGCAGAATCGATTTTATATACACAGATATTATTTTTTATTTTAGTTTAAGCTATTGCCATGGATAAGAAAGGTGAAGGTAAAAGAAAACAGAAAGGAGGAGCAGAAAAAGAACGTGAAAAGAAAAAAAAACTCTTAGAAAGAGATGCAAGCCAGTATCAAAAAGTCAGCAGTTTGTTTAAGATATTGCCAAATAAGCAAGACTTACCACCTCCATCTCCACATAAAGACAGTGGTGCTACCTGTAGCACAGCAATGCCTAGCACTGTACAATTGGATGTGGATACTGATGCAGGTGAAGAAGATATTCACCACAGTATTGGAGATCCTATGGAGCTAGAAACTGAAGAAGAAATTGTAGACAAATCATTAGCGGCAGAAGAGATTCCAGAAGTATTGGACATTAATGAAGGCATATCTGACACAGTTGATGATAAAATGTGGTTTATCAGACCAAAATCTGAAAATGTGGATTCATTCCTACGGTTTCATCCATGTCAACCAGATGTCCATTCTTTTAATTTGAAAAAGTTATATGAGAGGAGGGATGGAAAGAAGCGTCACTGGTTGACCTATTCACATGGACATGGTGCTTTTTTCTGCATGGTGTGTCTTGCTTTCAGTAGAAAGACAGACAGCAGTGCTTTTATTGATGGCTGCTTTGATGACAAACATATGTATCAGAGAATTGAAGAGCATGAAAGAAGCAACCTCCACAATAATAGCTCTGAATCCTCCTTAATGAGATCAAAAGAATAGGAACATATCTAGTCATTTTTTTGAGAGCCAACAAACAGCCAGAAAAGGGGAAGTGAAGAGAAAACGTGCCATCCTAGAGAGAGTGATTGGCACCATCAAGGTGATTGGAAAGAGAGGTCTAAGCTATAGGGCAACAGCTGAAGCAGCATATACATTAGATGATAAAAATTTAGACCATGGCAATTTCCTTGAGATTTTGCTACTCCTAGGCGACTTTGATCCCTTGCTAAAAAATCACCTTGATACAGTTATTAAAAAAAGTAAAAAGCAGCATCAAGGTGCAACGAGTAGCAAAGGACGTGGCGGCTTTGTTACACTGATTTCTAAAACTACAGTGAACAATATCATCTGTGTAATTTCAGCACTTTTAAAAAAAGGTATTGCCCAAAAGATCAGAGATGCCGGCATGTTCTCAATACAACTAGATACAACACAGGATATAAATGTCTCAGATCAGTGTTCAATAATAATTCGATATGTCACAGATGTGGTTCATGAATGTCTCGTCGCTGTGGTAAATTGCAAATCCACAACTGGGAAGGCTTTGTGTGAACTGGTTTGCAATGTATTGGAATCCATGGAAATTGATGTTACAAAGTGTGTTGGGAACTCAACAGATGGAGCTTCTAATATGCAGGGCCAGTACAACGGATTCAGCACCTGGCTGAGTAATAAAGCACCTGGCTAGATTCATGTGTGGTGCTATGCACATGTACTGAATCTGGTGATGATGGAGGTCACAAAGGTAACTTCTCAGGCAATATCCTTGTTCGGCATATTAAATGCGTGTGCTGTGTTTATCCGTGAATCCTACCTCCGGATGAATGTATGGCGGGAAAAGTCTCAGGAAGAAAGATTTCGAACAATTTCTGTGATTGGAGAAACAAGATGGTGGTCCAAAGATGCAGCACTTACAAAGGTGTTTGGTTCATTTAATGATCCAAGTCGGGCCTTGTATGTAGATTTGATCCAGACCATGGCAGAGATCTCATGTTCTAATCATTTTAATGCTGACATTAGATTCAAGGCTGGAGCATTCTTAGACTCCCTCACAAAATTCAGCACCATTATAACAGCACAGCTGTACTTATTAATTTTCAAGAACACCACTCCACTATCCTTGTACCTGCAAACACAGGGTATGGATGTACTGCAGGCATACCGAATGGTGACAGAAACGTTAGACAACTTGCAAGCACATGATCGTGATTTTCAAATGATTATAGATGCTGCAAAGAAGTTTGCAGTCTGGGCAAATGGCAAGTTGGATACAACTGACTGCAGAGTTGAGATTGACGAAGACTTTCCAGCACCTAAAAGAATACAGAGGAAGAAAAGAATGGCTGGGGAGCTTGCAGTAGACGAACCAATCTTGTTGGCAAGTGATCAGTTCCGGGTGGAAGTATACAATGTGACCTTAGACAAGATCATTAATTGTCTGCAGAGCCGATTTACAACACACGGTCAATTATTTGCTGATTTTGCATGTTTGGATCCCAGAAATTTTGAAGATATTTTAGTGCACCTTCCCAACAATGCATTAGAACGACTGAGCAGCCTTGTAATTAAATTTGACTCCATGGCAACTAAAGAGAAGCTGCAAAGCGAGCTACTTGATTTTTCATCAAAGTGGCAAAGATTGAAAATGACTCTTGATGAAGAATATACTCAAGATAGCAATGAAGGTCAAGGTGAAGACTCCAGCCATTCTCATCTTATCACTGAAACGGAGGAACAACCATACTCAAATGTTGACGATAAAACCGGAAAGTGCAAGACTTGTAGGAACTGTATAGCATGCTGCTACAATGTGCTACTGCGTTACAACTTATACAGTCTGGCGTATAGTTCTCTCTTTAATGCATACAAATTGACACTGACACTTTCGTCTTCTCAAGTAGCATGTGAAAGGTCATTTTCAAAACTTAAATATATCCTGAACAGACTTCGAAATTCCCTCTCCCAACCACATTTGGAGGCATTTATGCTCATGTCTATGGAAAAAGAGGCCTTGCATGCACTAAGCAATGAAACCATCATTGATGTTCTGGCTTCAAAAAGCAGCCTGCTACAAGGGATGTTGCTTACATAACTTTACAAGCATTAGCATGTCTGTTGGTTAAAATGCTGGTTAATCTCTATTTTTAAAATTTTTGACTTGATTAGTTATTTGTTTACAAACATGTTTTTGCATAGTTTATCCTCTAAAACCTTAGAGAGTTTGCACATTGCAACCTCCTAAAAGTTAAATGAGCCGTTTTATCTGTTAAAGTCACTTAATTGTTTTTAAAGCACTTTTTTTGACTAATGTTTGTACATTACTTTTTGAAAACCATTGAGATGCTTGCCATGATACTGGTAGTACATCTTAAACGATTTCTAAATTTCGGCTGGAAAGCAAGTTAGCAGTAGGTTTTCTAGGCATTCAGACTTGTGGAAAGGTTTTTGCACTTTTTGTACTGTTGAAGAATTAACAGCAACATATTTGCACTTTTTATTATCGCAAAAAGTTTATTGTAACGGTTCCAATATTTAATTTCTGTTATGTAAAACATTTGCCCTATTTTTCTTTTTTATGCGCACTATTTATATAATATTGTGTCTTTCAGTTATTTATGTTAATAAAGGTTTGCAATCTTCCATATTTGAAGTAAAGTTCCTTGATTATTCTTTATTCTTGTAATATATCAGCATAGCGATAAGTGGGTTGTTCTTGTTTATATATATATATATATGTGATACTCTTCAAACGTGTTTTAAAATGCATGGTTTTCCCTTTTATGAATAACATAATAATGATGTTGGGCTGGTATAATAATGCTATGGGGCTGGTATCAAATTATTTCCAGGGCTGGTTTTTATCCCCAGTCCGGCCCTGCCTCCAAGGGGGACGCAAGGAGAAAAACTTTCGGCACAAAAGGTATTTCTCTCTCCAGTACGGCTTTGGCAAGAGAATGTAGTTTCGACCATAGTGGTTTAAGGCGGGGGCATGACCACCACATGTGCAGGAAGGTTCCCTTATCGCCACACAGTCTCCAACACACATCAGTGGTAGTCACTTTCATTTTGACAAGTTTCTCCGGGGTGGTGTACCAGCGGAATATCATTTTCAGAGATTGCTCCTGGTGCGTAGTGCATATAGAGGACCTCCTAGCTGCCTCCCAGATGTCCAACCACTCATCGCCTTCCAATTTCTCTCCCAGGTCTTTATGCCATGCGTTAATGTATGTCAATTCCTTCCATTCAAGGGTCGAGGTAATAGAGGAGTATATTGTGGAGATAAGACCTTTGGGGTAGTGTTCTTGAAGGCACAAACGCTCAAACCACGAAGGCTTGGTGAGTGCTGCGGCTCGAAGGTGGGGTTTGGTGATAAAGTCCCTCATCTGTAAAAATCAGAAAAAAGTAGATGGAGGCAGCGAGTGTGTGCTCTGTAGATCCGGATAGTGCAGGAGGGCTCCTTTAGGGTAGAAATCCACCAGTCGCTGAAGACCCGCATCTTCCAGCAGGCCAAAAGGCTGCGGGCACAAGCCCGGGGGGAATTCCTCGTTGCGCAAGATCGGAGTCAGAGGCGACGGATACCTTGTAAGGTCACATTTAACTGCGACAGAATCCCATAATTTCACCGCAGCTACTATGGCCGGGCATTCCGTGCGTAATGTTGGACGGTAAGGTGGGGAAGTCCAGAGCCAGAATTGTGGAAGATCCGGTGACATCATGGAAGACTTCAGATCCACCCATCTCCTTGCGCCCATTGGGGAGTGCCACGCTACTATTTGGGCTAACCGTGCTGCTCTATAGTACGAAAGGAGAGAGGGTAACCCCATCCCTCCCGCTGCCCGAGGTCTAAACAACGTCTGCCTCGCCACCCTATGTCTCCTATTATCCCACACAAAAGCATCTATAGCCGTCTGCAGTGACGTTAGATCTGATTGCGTCACACTTATCGGAAGGGCTTGGAAAAGATACAGGAGACGAGGCAGAACGTTCATTTTTATGCAGTGCACCCTCCCCAACCATGAAATATGCAGTTTAGCCCATCGGTCAAGATCACTTTTTATACATTGTATCAATGGAGCATAGTTAAGAGTAAATATTTCCGAGTGGGACCCCGGGATCCGAACACCAAGGTACGATATGGACTCTGTAGTTGTGCAAAAACCATGCCGATGTTCCATAATCCCGGCGTCCCCATCCGAGGCCCCCACAAGGAGAGCCGTAGACTTAGTCATGTTAACCCTGTACCCCGCCACCCCCGAGAACCGGTCCAACACCTCCAACAGCCGCGCCACCGAGGGAACAGGGCAGGTAAGGGACAAGAGGACGTCATCGGCATACGCAGAGACTTTATATTCTTCCCCCCTGTATGCAACCCCCGCAATCAGCGGGTCCGCGCGAACCGCCGAGAGCAGAGGCTCCAGGGAGAGCGCGAACAGCAGCGGCGACAGGGGACAGCCCTGTCGAGTGCCGTTCGTGAGGCGAAAAGGACGAGGGGGCGTACCCGGTACCACCACCTGCGCCACCGGCATGTCATACATTACTCCTATCGAGGACGTGAACTCCTGTGGGAACCCCAGGTGCGTCAGCACCTGGAAGAGATAAGCCCAGCCCACCCTGTCGAAGGCCTTTTCGGCGTCTAGAGACAGGAACACTGCTGGTACCCTCAGACGCTGCGCAAGCCAGACCAGGTCACAAGCCCTCCGGGTGTTATCGTATGCTTGGCGGCCTGGGATAAACCCCACTTGGTCAGCATGAATCAAAGTTGGTATGATCTCGTTCAATCTGAGAGCCAATACTTTGGCTAAAACTTTAATATCAAAATTAAGGAGGGAAATCGGTCTGTAGTTCTCCGGGCCCAAAGGGTCCTTCCCAGGTTTAAGGATAGTAACAATAGAGGCCGTCAAGGAGTCCCTTGCAAAGGGAGTCCCC
This sequence comes from Leptobrachium leishanense, assembly GCA_009667805.1. Taxonomy (NCBI): domain Eukaryota; kingdom Metazoa; phylum Chordata; class Amphibia; order Anura; family Megophryidae; genus Leptobrachium; species Leptobrachium leishanense. Next base: position 149,142,928 of record CM019068.1, on the reverse strand, counting down.
GACCTCGCCGAGTTACACATTGTGGTAAGGTGAGGGAGTAAGATGGGCAGAAACGATTTATAGTAAAGTCCTGGGAGTCCGTCCGGACCCGGGGCCTTGTTTGGTTGCATGAGTCCTATGGCTGTCCGCACCTCCCCGCTATCTATCGGCGCACCCAGGGTTGCAGCCTGTGCCTCCGTCAGGGTCGGCAAGGCCAACTCGGACAGAAACCGCTGTACATTAGCTACATGTGTCGGGTTATCTGAGGTCGCATGCGGGGAGTGGTTATAGATCTTCTCATAAAATGTTGTGAAAATATCCCTAATTTTAGAAGCGGATCTGTGAACAGTTCCTGCCCCGTCCCTCAGGGCTCCTACGCCCCCGTGACGCTGGAGGCCCGCTATCCTCCTTGCCATAGGGGTGTCCATTTTGTTTGAGCGTTCATAGTAAAATCTTTTGGACCAGAGCATGGATCTGCTGACTTCATCTAGAGATAGCTGGGTCAATGCCCTTCTCACCTCTTGCAAAGCATCAAAGGTCACCGGTCCAGGCTCCGCCTTATGTCTAAATTCTAGTTTACGCAAGCTAGCCTGAAGCTGCGCGAACATTTCACCTTTGCGCTGTTTCCGATAGGAAGCCTGGCTAATGAGCACCCCTCTTATAACCGCCTTATGCGCTGCCCATACCACTGAAGCGGGTACTTCGTCTGTGCCGTTAACCTGAAAGTAGCCTTCCAGCTCCTGCCTAACCACCTGAGACACCCCCTCCGCATCCAGGAGGGTCGGGTCCAAGCGCCACTGTCCAGGGGTCCGGCGTCCCGGCAGCCTGAGATGCATGCTTACGTCAGCGTGGTCAGACCACGTGATCGAGCCAATGGCGGGTGACCCGAGCTCCGGAAGGGAGGAGGGCGCCGCCAGCAGATAATCAATCCTTGAGTACGACGCATGCGGGGGCGAGTAAAATGTATAATCTCTAGTGGTGGGATGGTACGATCTCCAGACATCAACTAGATCTAGGGCCCTAACAAAGCGGTGAAATTGTTTATCCTGTGTCCTGAGCTCTCGGGGCACAGCCTGCTGGGAAGCATCAGACCGGTCCAAGGTGGGGAAAAGCACAGCATTAAAGTCCCCAGCAACTATCAGAGCTCCGGATGCATGGGAGGAAATAAACATTTGTAAATCAGACCAAAAGGACACATCCGGTACGTTCGGTGCATACACCGAGACCACCGAGTACTTCTTATGTGCAAGCCACCCATTCACCACCAAATACCTGCCCTCCCCACCCGCCACTACCGTGTCCAGCGTGAAAGGGCAGGAGTTACGCACGAGAATATTCACCCCCCGGGTTTTAGTAGAGGCACAGGAGGAATACACCTGGGAGTAGCGCCTGTCAGAGAGCCGGAAGGAGGCGGACCGTGGAATTCTGGTTTCCTGCAGGCAGGCTATGTCTACCTGTTGGCGACGCATCTCTCGAAAGAGCAGACGCCGTTTTCCAGGGGAATTAAGTCCCTTAACATTCAGGGACCATATCTTAAGGGTCTTAGCCATCATAATGCGTTAACGTGGGGAAAAGGCTCCGTGACAGGCCCCACCCCCGAGTAGAAGGAGGGAGAGAAGGGAGCCAGCATAGAGGTGGGAGGAGAAGAGAGAAATAAAGACCGAAGGGGTAGAAGAGAAGATATAAGGACAAGAAAAAGCGAAAGGAGGACACAAAAGACAAACGGGAACATCGGGAGACCAACAAACATTTAACATCAAATTCCATGTCCTGGTTTGGGGGAGAAACCCGAAAACCAGGCGTTGGGGGGGAATCAAAGGGCAATCAGGAGACCACCTGCTAATCCCACAAATAGAACCAGTCACCCGGCAGGTGACGATGCAGAACCGTTAATCTATCAAACATAACTTCCAGCAACCCAAACAAAACACGTATAAACTTTTGCAACAAATACATGCTTATTAGTGATCTAAGCTATCCCCTCGACCTTCGGGCAGCCATCCCCTGTATTTAAAACAGCCGAATACAGCACAAGTGGCGATAAAGATGAAGCAGTGGGGTTTCCCAAAAGAGTCCATTGCTCTGCGGCCAGGGGGGCCTGAACACACTCTGTCAGTCACATGTAATAAAAAAGGGTTTAAACGAGATAAAGTAAGGAAAGGTCGCTGGAACTTTAAAAGGCGACCCGACCACGTCGCAATTACTCACGCTCTCCGCTCTTGGAGCGTGCCATGGAAAGGAAGAAGGAGAGTAAAAATCTTGCCCTGCGGGCGGATCAATCGGCAACTTCTTGCCACTCCGCCGGGAGGCGTTGTAGTTGTGGCGGGAGAGTGGAGCGAACTCCATCCGGCATCTGTAGACCCAAGCGATCCATGAACGCAGGCAGGGCACTCACATTCGTGCAAGAGAACGTGCGAGAGTCTTTGGTGACAATTAAGCGAAACGGGAAGCCCCAAGTATATTTCAGGCCTTGAGCCCGGAGCAACGCCGTCACTGGCTTCCAGTCCCGGCGTCTGGCCAAGGTGATCGGCGCCAGATCCTGAAAGAGTTGAAGCTCCACAGCTTCATAGTGCAGGCACCGCTCGCGATTAGCTCGCAAAATTTTTTCTTTTGTTTTATAATAGTGCAATCTCAAGATAATATCACGAGGTTGGGAGTTGGGGGGGCCCCTGGCCCGTAGCGCCCGATGAACTCGGTCCATTAGAAAGCTCTCAGCAGGCAGGTCAGGCAACAACCGCTGAAACAGGCCCACCACCGTGGCTTCCAGCGCAGCCTGTGACACCTCCTCTGATAGGCCTCTTAATCGGAGGTTATTGCGTCTGGATTGGTTGGACGCATCTTCCATGGCCTTCTCTAATCCCTCCACCCGGTCCTGGAGCTGATTTACTACATCCGCGGACGTGTTAGCCTGCTGAACCACCTCCTCCACCCGGGCCTCCAAATCCGACGTGCGGGAACCCAGGGCCTGGATTTCTGCCTTAACCACCTGGGAGCCTCTCACAATCTCCCCAGCCAAGATCTCCTGTACCTCTGTTATTTTTTGGAAGAGCGCCGCTATGTCCTGTTTAGATGCCGGAATCAAGGTGGCGTTGCCCGCCGAGTCTTCCCCTCCATCTTCCGGCGGGGTCCGGCCGCCATCTTGTCTTATCTCCTGAGTGCGACGGGCCGCGAAAATCGGCGCAACCGGGCCGTCTGCGGTTTTTTTTTGTTTTTGCGGCGGCATGGCAGGGTGCAGGGGAGCTTCTCCCTTCACTCAATGTAACCTGGTCGGGTCAGTGGTAAACGGTTCCGCTTGAAAGGTCACCCGCGGCCCAGGAGCTCAGCTCTCACACAGCTAGCCGCATGCTCGTCCAGGCTCCGCCCCCCTATACAGTGGTTTTAACGTGTTTTATAAGGTGGTTTGTTTGTAATGCACCAGTAATAAGTTACAGCTTATGGAAGTGGTAGTGTCCATTTTAAAGGATTTGGAAACGGGGGTTGTGTGCAGTATTTCAATGTACGTAGCTGCATGATCTGAGACATGAATCCTGTCAATGCAGTAGGATCAGAGGTGATGTAACAAAGATAGATATGTTTCTTTTGTCTCTCTATGAGAAAATGAGTCATGGGGTCAGAGTAAATGTATGATCCCGTTGTAATGATAGTAGAATAGCAAACCGTTTGTTAGAGATTGCTACAGAGTGTCTGTCCTCCATCTTGTTTTGTTTTATAAATACTTATACGTCTATCAAACTTTGGGTCCCACCATGGCGTATGCCGGGTGCAACCCGACACCCTCCTGGTCATTCTGTGTGTGTGCTAGATCATGTGTATGAGCGATTTATGTAGAAGGATAGCTGTTCCCCTCTTCTTGGTGTGGTAGATCGAGGCCATTTGACCCCCTCTCCACAGGTCATGAAGACGATTCATCAGAGAGGACCAATTGGTTTCCTGCAGCAAAACTATGTCCGGTTTTAATTTGGAGAGTTGGGATGTGATCTTTTTCCATTTAATGGGAGAATTTAGACCATCCACGTTCCATGTTAGGAATCAGAGTGGATCGAAAAGAGAAACCTTGTAATGTCGTGAGAGTGAGATGGCACCTCCTGGGATTTAATTTAGATATATATACTAATTTAGCTAATCCGCCATTTTGGTGTTCGCTCAAGGTATGCTATTAACTCCATTTTGTGTTTTAACCCTTTCGCTGCTGAGGCATTTCCCGCCTCTGTGCTGAGGTCATTTTTACCTGTTTCGCTCATCTTGTTTAAACGTGTTTTGAAGGCTTATTTTAGTATATGACCCAGACATATTATATATCGTTCTTTCCGTCAGACTTGGCAGATTCATAATATGTCATTATTATATGTATACGTCATGTCCTGTCTGTATATTATAACAAAAAATGCAATAAAATATGAATTTTCAATAATTTACAACGTGTAAAGTGGGTTTTTTTAACATTTTATCATTATTATTATTATTATTATTATTCTTTATTCCGCAGCGCTGTACAATAAGCACAGTATAGACAGGGTTACAATACATTGAACAACATTTGACAAACAGTACAGGAGGAGATGAGGGCCCTATTCCTGTAGGAACTCACAATCTGGGAGGGTTGGGGTTGGAAACAGGAGGAGAGGACTGTAAGGTTAGAGTGATTGATGATTGCGTCAGTGAGTTGGGTGGTAGGCTTCCCTAAATAGGAACGTTTTAAGGGAGCGTTTGAAGGAAGAGAAGTTAGGGGAAAGTCTGACAGTACGAGGGAGAGCGTTCCAGAGAGTGGGGGCTGCGCGTGAGAAATCCTGCAGTCTATCATGGGAAGAGGTGATGCGGTGAGAAGCTAGGCGCAGGTCACTGTTTGACCTTAGGGAGCGGGCTGGGGTGTATTTGGTGATTAGTGAGGACAGGTAGTGGGGAGCTGAGTTAGTGAGGGTTTTGTAGGTAAGGATAAGGATTTTGAACTTAATTCTGCAGTGGATGGGGAGCCAGTGAAGGGACTCGCAGAGGGGAGCGGCAGAGACAGAGCGGCGGGTGAGGTGAATTAGTCTGGCGGAGGCGTTCAGGATGGATTGTAGGGGGAGAGGCGGGACAGAGGAGGCCAGATAAGAGATTATTGCAATAGTCGAGTCGAGAGATTACCAGGGCGTGTATGAGTTGTTTTGTGGCGACAGCGGTAAGAAATGGCCGAATTCTGGAAATATTACGCAGTTGGTATCGGCAGGAGGAGGAAAGAGACTTGATGTGGGGGATGAAGGAAAGAGCAGAGTCAAGTGTAACTCCAAGACAGCGAACTTGGTTTGATGGGGAAATGGTGATACCCTCCACCGTGATAGAGAAGTCAGGAGGTGGGGAGGCATTGGAGGGAGGAATAAGTAGGAGTTCAGTCTTCGACATGTTGATCTTTAGGTGGTGGGAGGCCATCCAGGAGGAGATGCCAGATAAACAGTCACTGACTTTTGAAAGGACAGGGGGAGAGAGATCAGGGGTAGAGAGGTAGATCTGAGTGTCATCAGCGTAGAGGTGGTAATTGAAGCCAAAGCTGTTGATGATTTTGCCCAGGGAGGAGGTGTAGATGGAAAAGAGCAGAGGACCAAGGACAGAGCCTTGAGGTACACCAACAGATAGAGGCAATGAGGAGGAGGAGTTACCAGCAAAGGACACACAGAAGGACCTGTTGGATAAATAGGATTCGACCCAAGCGAGTGCAGTGTCACCGAGACCCAGAGAGTTGAGGGTCTGTAGAAGGAGGGGGTGTCAACAGTGTCAAAAGCAGCCGAGAGGTCAAGCAGGATGAGAATAGAATAGTGGCCGTGTTTTTTAGCAGTTAGGAGGTCGTTGGTGACTTTGGTGAGGGCAGTTTCAGTTGAGTGTAGGGGACGGAAGCCAGATTGCAGGGGGTCAAGTAGGGAATTGGAGGACAGGAAGAGGGAGAGGCGGTTGAAGACTAGTTTTTCTAAGAGCTTTGATGTGAAGGGAAGCAGGGATACAGGGCGGTAGTTGGATGGAGAGTTGGGATCTAGGGATGGTTTCTTTAGTAAAGGGGTAACTAGCGTGTGTTTGAAGGCGGATGGAAAGGAGCCAGTGGAGAGAGAGAGGTTGAAGATGTGTGTGAGAGCAGGGGTGAGGGAGGAGGAGAGGGGAGGAATTAGATGCGAGGGAATGGGGTCGAGCGGGCATGTGGTGAGATGTGAGGAGGACAATAAGGAATTGACTTCCTCCTCAGTGGCTGGGAGGAAGCGGCAGAGGGTGGCAGAGGGGACCTGTGGGAGTGGAGGTGGCAGATAACTATCTTGTGTTGGGATGTTGCGTCTGATATTTAGAGTTTTACTGAGGAAGTAGTCTGCCAGGTCTTGAGCGCTGAAGGCAGCTGTGGGGGGAGGTGCAGGTGGGTAGAGGAGGGTGTTGAAGGTGGACCAGAGCCGTTTAGGGTTGGAGGACAGCGTAGATATAAGAGATGAGAAGAAGGATTGTTTGGCCATGCGAGCAATTGCGGTTATATTTTGTATGGGGTGCGCTTGTTAAAAAAATTAGAGATGGGGTCTCGTTATATTTTTTTTGGGGAAAATTACACGATTTTTAACAAACGCACCGCATACAAAAATCGTTAGTGCAGCATCATTGTTCACATTATAATTGAAATGGGAACAATATTGCTGCATTAACAAACCAAAAAAAGAAAAAAAACTTGTTTATTTTTTTTATAATTTTCTTTTTAATATATTTTTTTATTTTTAATTTTAATTTTTTTTTTTTTTAAACACAATTTTATTGGTTTTTCAGTAATACAGCAACAAGGCGCTCCCGGATTAATTTTTTTTTAAAAACTTTTTCCATAGTCATGTTTGGTATCGTTGGAACGGCCATGCTCTGGCCGATCCAACAGTACCAAACTTTAACCCCTAGCTGCCACGGATCGGGAGATATGGGGTTCATTGGAACCCCCTATCTCCACCATTGGTGGCAGCTAGGGGTTAACTCCAGGACTGGCGTCATCGTGCTATGCACGATGACGCCAGTCCTCAGGGGGAGTTCCCGGAGGCTTGGCCGACATCCAAGGTGTCGGCCAGCTCCGGGACAGGATCATGAACTGGCGCTTTTCAGCACCGATTTGTGATCCGGCTCCCCAGGGGTTAATGACAGCCACCGTTTGGAAGGGCAGGCTGTGCCCTTCCAAGCGGTGCCTGTATTAACTCCCTGCTCCCCGGCGATCAGGAGGGAGAGAGGTCCGAAGGACCTCCCCCCCTCCCTTTCAGGAGCCTCCTCTGAAATTGGATTCAGGTCAGGTGATTGACTTGGCCATTGCATAACATTCCACTTCTGTCCCTTCAAAAACTCTTTTGTTGCTTTTGCAGTATGCTTTGGGTCATTGTCCATCTGCACTGTGAAGCGCCGTCCAATGAGTTCTGCAGCATTTGGCTGAATGTGAGCAGATAATATTGCCCGAAACACTTCAGAAGTGATCCTGCTGCTTTTGTCAGCAGTCACATCATCAATAAATACAAGAGACCCAGTTCCATTGGCAGCCATACATGCCCACTCCATGACACTACCACCACCATGCTTCACTGATGAGGTGGTATGCTTAGGATCACGAGCAGTTGTGCAATGGCCAAGTCAATCACCTGACCTGAATCCAATTGAGCATGCATTTCACTTGCTGAAGACAAAACTGAAGGGAAAATGCCCCAAGAACAAGCAGAAACTGAAGACAGTTGCAGTAGAGGCCTGGCAGAGCATAACCAGGGATGGAACCCAGCGTCTGGTGATGTCTATGCGCTCCAGACTTCAGGCCGTGATTGACTGCAAAGGATTTACAACCAAGTATTAAGAAGGGAAAGTTTGATTTATGATTATTATTCTGTCCCATTACCTTTGGTCCCTTAACAAGTGGGAGGCACATCTGCAAACTGCTGTAAGTCCTACACCGTTCACCTGAGTTGGATGTACATACCCTCAAATTAAAGCTGACAGTCTGCAGTTAAAGCACATTGTGTTTGTTTCATTCCAACTCCATTGTGGTGGTGTATAGAGCCAAAGATGTTAGAATTGTGTCAATGTCCCAATATTTCTGGACCTGACTGTATATTCACTTGTAATATGCATCTGTCCCAGCTGCAGCTGCCCACGCGAACGAGGGTGGAATGGACCCAAGTCCCTGAACCAGAGTGTGGTTTGAGCCTATTTGGTGGAAGCTGAAAAGAGCAGTAGGATTTACAGGACATTAACACATGAAGCCAATAAGAACCAATAAACCAATAACTAAACAACAAACAACAATACTAACATTGTGACACTTCTTAACATATGACTTTGTTTTGCCGTAAATCTCAACTCTGTGCAAGAGAAATAGTAAATAGGAAGGTAGTTACGGCTTCTGCCCTCTACAAAACATTAGTCCCCGCCAACTGGGTGGGCCCCAGAGAATTTTTTGGGACGTAGGCGAGTACAGGAGCATTGGAAAATGGAAACCGCATCAGCTGGTGTATCAAAACAATGAGTGGCTCCATTCAGATGAATACGAAGGTGTGCTGCGTAGAGCAAAGAGAAAGGTATTTTATGTTCCACCAGTTTGGAACAGATAGAGGAAAATGCCCTCCGTTTCTGGGAAACCGCAGCAGAAAAGTCTTGAAATAAACAAAGCTATGATCAATGGTATTTAAGGGTTTTGAAGTAATAGAAGGCTTGTAAAACTTTTGTCTTGTCTGCAAAGTTCAGCAGCTTCATGTTCACTGTGTGGGAGCGTACTGCGCTCAGGGACAGATCGGGACCCACTTTGGTGGACCTGTTCCACAGCGGTAGGGGGAACAGAGTCAGGACCTCCCAGGGTTTGAGGGTGCCAATATGCCACAAGGTAATGCAATGCTTGTGCCTTAAAGGATTCAGGCATCCCTATTAACTTCAGGTTGTTGTGATGACCATGGTTCTCAGGGTCATCCAATTTGTCGGTAACTGCTGCTATGATCGACTCCTGTTTCTCCACCCTCTCCTTCAAAGAGTAAAGATCACCTTCGAGAGATGAGACTGTCGTCTTCTTCTGTTATCCATTGGGCTTGTGAAGTAAGGTACGACAGATCTGAGTCAGTGGTTGCCGTGAGCTTGCCAAGTTTCTCGTCCAAGAGCAGTGAGAGCGCCACAGATATATCTGCTACTATAGTGTTTGCCAGGGGTTGGTGTAGTCCATCTGACAAGGGAAAAAGAGGCGAGGAATGAGGAAGGGGGGAATGGACAATCTCATCCCAAGGAGATGGCAAAAATTGAATTTCTGGCAAGAGTGGATTTGGCAAGATGATTCCTTGCTGAACAGCTGCATGTTACGTTTCTCCATGGTATGGTTGGCAGATGAGAGGATCACAGCTGTATGAAAATGCAGGAGCTGTTGAAGTGATGCACACAGCAATAGAATATGGGACGAGCAGGAGCTACAGGTTAGAGGGTCCTGGGGTGCTATGAGACTAATCGGAAGGAAATTCTCCAGCTGGGTGTTGGGCAGGGCAAAAGAAAAGGAGAAATTCAAAGAAGTACATGAAACATTATATGAGCTGCACGGGTAGGCAGGACGATGGCAGGTATCACCACTGAATTAAAGAGGATGGACCGAGATCAAAAAAAACTGGCAAAAAATGTGTTGGAGGGGGCTGAAAAAGGATCAGCCATGAACATGTCAGTGCCTAAAAATTTGAGAATGCTTACCACAGAAGCCAGAAAAAATAGGAATTTTAATGAAGGTGGAAGAACAAGGGGGAGGGGAGTTACACACTCACCCAGCTCTGACCACCCTTGCAGCTCCGATACAGTCCCAATGAGGCCAGCTTGTCACTCCCACCTCTGTCGCTAGTGGCCACTGGAGATGGCCTCTGGATTTTGAAAACTGCGGTGAGAAAAGAGGCAGCAAAAGCCTCTGCTGGGTTGAGCTGTGCCCCAAATCAGGGAACTCGACTAGTGTCTGCTTCATCTGGCGTTGGTTAGGCCCCGGGGTACCTTTTCTTTCATTTTATATCCTATTATATTTTATTTTATATTGAGCCTTTGAAAAAGTCCTAGTGACAAAACGCGTCGGGTATGTTAATAATTTTATATTGTAGTAATAAATTCATTTAATTGGATTACCACTGTCCCGAATTTATTTTGATTGTAAAAATTCCAGGACGCCTCCTGAGAAAAATCGAATACCGGGATGATGTGATATATCTGCTTATGTGTATGGGGACATGGAATACCTCCAAAGGGGGGGGGGGGGGTGGATCCTTCTATATTTAAGTTAAGTGCCTTGTGTCAAGCTGTATTGTATTACCTAATTCCTTGAAGTCAGACTCTGCTTTTCAACCCCTCCTGGCATGTTGACATCAGTTTCAGGGCTTCCCTGGCAAAGTCGGGAGAGTTCCAGAAGGGCCCCTATCTCTCCATCGGTAAGTGGTACAATAATGAGGCATCCTTTGGACCCTTCATCTTCCCATCATTAAGGGGTACAGTAACAAGAGAGGCATCCTTTGGACCCAAGTATCTCCCAAATAGTACAATATAGAGGGTCATGTCTGATATAATTGGAAAGCTCGGTGGATCGATTTGGCGCACTTCAGAGACCCTGAGGTGAATGCTGAATTCATGACCGGGTCGGCGAATTGAGGTCGCCGAAGGAGAGAGCACCGAAATTTCAGTGCTCTCTGAATAACCCCTACAGTGACAGGTTCCCATTTCCTTTTTTTTTTTAACAAGAGTACCCTATAGAAAATATAACCACGAAGGCTCGGATTATAAAATGTCAAAAAAAAATTTTTGCACGCTGGAAATGATTGAAATCTGAATGGAAGGAGGCTTGGTCTGGCTGCCGATGGAGAAGGTAGTGTGAAGCACGAGCTCCTCCGCAGATCCCTCATTTAGAGCATTTTTTTGGCACCCAGCACCACCAAAATGGGGAAAATGAGTAAGGCAGCAGGCACCCTGAGAAAAACCGCGGTGCTTCGGCGACTCCGCTGCGGCAATTTTTTGCTCCACAACCAGACCGCGCTGAAGGGCCGGAACCGCCCGCTCGATTTGGGTAGGCAGATAAACTAGAGGACCCGGCTTCGCCACAGCCTTCTCAGCTGCTCAATCCCACTCTACTCCTGAATACTCTGGGACCCCGATCTCAATGGGACTGGGTGGACGCTACCCCTGAGGCCTTGCAGAGCCACACCATGGCGCAGACGCCACCTCCTAACTCAGGCCCAGAGGCCCATCCGGAACCGCTCACTCAAGCTGGGCAGAGCTCAATACTCGAGGCCCTAGCTTTTTTGAGGCCTACCCCTTCTTTTTTGTCTGTTGGCACACAGAACTCTGGGAATGGGGGGACCTTTCTATGATCGACTGGCAAACTATTCTACGCAATCTTCCTACCAAGGCTGACCTCCGGGACGCTAATGAACACCTGAGCACCGCCATTATGTCTGAGCTCCACCATATTCGCACGGACATTCAAGGTTTGTCCACTAAAGTGGCTTTTTTGGAAGGGGAATGTGACACGCTCCGTGTACAGGCTGATTCCTCTGCGCGTTCCATACAGATTCACACCTCCCAAATGCAAAGCATGGCCCTCCATCTCACGGACCTGGACAGGGCCGTAGGAAGGGCGAGGCGAGTGAGGCACGTGCCTCGGGCACAGCTGTGAAGGGGTGCAGCCATGGCTCGAGTCCTGCTGGAACGCTGTGGGAACGCAGGTTGCGGGAACCTGCGTTCCCGCAGCTTTCCAGCAGGACTCGATCCATGGCTGCGCCCCTTCACAGCTGTGAAGCGCCCATCCCGAAACGATTGCGAGCGGTCGCTTGCTTCCTGCTTGAACGGCCGCTGACAGGAAGTGCAGCCGCTCGGCTGGGATCTAACAGCCAGCAGCGATCTCACGAGATCGCGGCAGGCTGTTTCATCGATACCAGGCGAGCGACTGCACTTCCTGTCAGCGGCCATTCAAGCAGGAAGCACGCGGCCGCCGGCAATGAGAGGTGAGCTGGGGCACAATCCATGAGACCTGGGGGCACAATCCATGAGACCTGGGGGCAATATCCATGAGACCTGGGGGCACAATCCATGAGACCTGGGGGCACAATCCATGAGACCTGGGGGCAATATCCATGAGACCTGGGGGCACAATCCATGAGACCTGGGGGCACAATCCATGAGACCTGGGGGCACAATCCATGAGACCTGGGGGCACTATCCATGAGACCTGGGGGCACAATCCATGAGACCTGGGGGCAGTATCCATGAGAGCTGGGGCAATATCCATGAGACCTGGGGGCACAATCCATGAGACCTGGGGGCAATATCCATGAGACCTGGGGACACAATCCATGAGACCTGGGGGCATTATCCATGAGAGCTGGGGGCAATATCCATGAGACCTGGGGCATTATCCATGAGACCTGGGGCATTATCCATGAGACCTGGGGCATAATCCATGAGACCTGGGGGGGCATTATCTATGAGACCTGGGGGGGCATATCCATGAGAGGGGGGCATATCCATGAGAGCTGGGGCATTATCCATGAGACCTGGGGGGCATTATCCATGAGACCTGGGGGGCATTATCCATGAGACCTGGGGCATATCCATGAGACCTGGGGCATTATCCATGAGAGCTGGGGCATTATCCATGAGAGCTGGGGCAATATCCATGAGAGCTGGGGGCATATCCATGTGAACTGGGCCATATCCATGTGAACTGGGGCAATATATACCCACATATGAGCTGGGGTCAATAATATCCATGTGAACTAGGGAAAATAGTCTGGGGGCTCAGTGCTGTGTATATTATTCTGGGGGGGTGTATATTATGCTAAATGTTCTTTTGCTATACATGCATGTATTCTGTGTGTACTGTATTTGTACATGTACTGTGTGTGCACTTTATATGTAGGGCCCCATCACCTCCTTAACGCTAGCACTCACACATGTGAGCGTTGGTGCTAGGTTAAATGAGGTTACTGCATGCTGCCCATATCACATTCTAGCACAGGACCCTCATATTACAATCCCAACGGTAACAGGTTAAAAATCCAGGAGATTGTGCTTTTCAGCGCGAGGTTACTGTACTTTGCGCTCCCTATACTTAACATGGGGAGCGCAAAGAGTAAATAGCGTTAGGATTACAAAGTCCTAATTACCATCCCGCCATAGCTACAAAAGTTACCCACAGCTAGACGCTGGTGCTAAGTGATGCCGCTTCTGCAGAATCAGTCAGCACCAGCTGGAACACCCCCAAAAATCACATACTTGCCTCTCATCCCACAGCGCAAAGGGTGGTCCGATCCACTGCTTCTGGTCGCGGGGAGCATCCAGGAGCTTAGTACTGCGCCGCTGGTCGGGGACTCTGATTTTTAAAATTATGTGGAGGGGGACAATTTTCTGGTTTTGCCTCGGGTGCAAAAGGAGCTAGCTACGGCTCTGGACCTGGATAATAGAGGCAGACGCCAAAACCTCCGACTCCAGGGCCTACCAGAATCTGAGGAATCTCCTCTTGCCCTGAAACAAATGTTGCTTCATATTTTTAATGCTCTCCTAGATCGACAACCGCAATCTGACATCGATTTCGTTAGGGCACACAGAGCCTTGAGACCGAAGGGACCTCCTGGTAGCCCCCCACAAGACGTTATTTGTTGCTTGTCTCGCTTTGATTTAAAGGAAGAACTACTGTGACAAGCGAGAGTTGCTACGGAGTTTTCGTTTGAAGGGGTAAACCTACAGTTATTTCCTGACCTCGCCCCTGCTACCCTGGCGTACAGACGAGCCTTTAAACCGCTGACTAGCGTTCTGCAAACACAACAGATCAAATATTGCTGGCAAATGCCGACGGGACTCTCAGTGACAACTCCAACGGGTCAATTTTTGATACGAGATGTTGAGGATCTCTCAGAACTGGTCCGAATCTTGCAACTTCCACCGATCTCCATAGCTTGGCCGGACCCGTAGCGCTTTACAGTGGTGGTCTTGGAAGGTCACAGGTGCCGATACCTCCTCAACGTGCTCGCCCTGCACGTCAACAATTTGCCCGGGGTCTCCGGTCCCCAGATGTGAACCCTCCTACCCGCAACGAACCTCAGGCTTGAAGGACATTTGACCCATGGCTTGCAGCCCCAGAGTATTTGCCCTCCGACTAATACAGCTCCACGGCACCTGTTACTACTGCTCAATTGTGTAATGGTCTGACTCTGCTGTACTTATTATTTTTCTTCTCTTTACAGGGGGGGGGAGCGGACATTGAGAGGGGGTTAAACCCATGCTGCTTCGAATGTGGACTTTCTATCCCTCCCCCCGAGGATGGGACACAACTCCAAAGACTACTCGCTACTCCCACCTACGGATTTTTTGTCTCTACGAGATCTGCTGGTTTGAAATATTTTTCTCATATTTTTCTTGCACAACGTTCAATGTGTTATTGTATTGATATTCAATGTTTCTTTGAGGGTCTGCGGAGGCCCTGGTGTGTTGTTAGATCCCTGTACTTGAGAGCGCTAGGTCGCGTGTTCCCCACCGAGGTTGGTTGTCAAGTTAGGTGGACAGGATACTCAGACCACTGTCTGGTCTGTTGGATTCTTCCTGCCCCCCGTCAACCCCGCCTCTCCGAGTGTACATAGGTATTACCTAAAACCTTTTCCCTCAGTTCACCTGTTCCCTTTTATACCCCTTCCCGTGGCAGTGGGGGTCATTTTAAATAGCTACAACATACTCCCTGGATAATGGCCGCACGCCCGGAAGCACTCACTTTAATATCCATAAACGCCCGAGGTTTAAACATTCCTGAGAAACGTTCAGGAGCACTGCGTGATTTCCAGAAAGCACGCGCCTCAGTGGTGTTTATCCAAGAATCTCACTTGAGAAGGGGCAGCACCGAGACTCACGAATTCCTGGTTCCCTATAGGCTTTTTTGGTAATAATGCGGTGACCAAATATAAGGGCGTGGCGATTTTATTCCATAAATCTGTTCCTTTTGTCCAACAAGCAACTCTATCCAACAAGGATGGCCGTTATGTTATGGTGAAGGGAGAGATACCGGGACGCAGATATACTTTTTTTAAACTTTTACGCACTAAACAAAGGACAACACAGATTTATGGCTAAATTGCTTCCTATCATCACTGGTTTCTCTGAAGGCTGTTTGGTTCTAGGGGGTGACTTAAATGTTCCACTAGACCCCCGCCTTGACACATCCTCGGGACGCTCTGCCATCCCTCCGCATGTCACCCTCTCTATCTCCAAATTACTACACACACACAGATTAGTAGACTGCTGGAGGGCGACGCATACCGAGGATAAGGATTACACCTATTTCTCCCACCCTGCACAGATCTATTCACGACTGGATTCTTTTTTTCTACCACACTATTACTTACCTGATTTACAATCGGTCCAGATTGGATCTATGACATGGTCCGATCACACCCCGGTCACATTGCGCCTCCTTTGCCCTCTCCATCGTCCTACTGTTCCGGCCTGGCGACTTAACGATTTCCTCCTGACTGATCCCCTGACTTCAAACGACTGAGAGCAGACCCTCGCTCTATATTTTCAAGACAATGAAACGCCGGATGTGTCCCCATTGTCAATCTGGGAAGCGCATAAATGTGTCATACGCGGGTTTTACATTCGTAAGGCGTCAGAGCACAAGAAACACAGAGAGGCGGCTACAGTAGATCGCCTAGCTCGCATTCACCATTTGGAGACTTTACATAAGGAATCCCTTGACCCTGCTCAGTTAACTGACTTGACGGCCCTACGTCGGGAACTGGCAACTCTTCTTAACTCCACTTATCATCGACATTTTTCTTTGCCCACGGGGACAAAAGTGGGAGACTGCTGGCTCGTATGCTACGCACACGTCAGTCGGCTACTTATATTGCTAACATCAGAGACGCCCACGGTAAAACACAACACCTTCTGAACCGCATTCTCCCTGCAATTCGCTCTTACTTCGCAGCCCTATATGACCTGCCAACTCCGGTGACTGACGCGGGACGCAAACTTCGTTCGCAAAACATTCATGCATTTCTATCACAACATGTCACGCGTCACCTGACTTCTGATGCAGCCCAATTGTTAGACTCGCCTTTAACTGTAGAAGAATTGAATGACGCGGTAAAATCTTCAAAAAACAGACAAGTGCCCGGGCCCAGATGGCCTTCCTCTACAATACTATAAACGATTTGCTAAAATCCTTTACCCTCAATTCCTGGTGGCTTTTAACGCCATTTTGGAAGGCTATGCCATTCCCTCTCAAACCCAAACAGCTAACATATCTTTGATACCTAAGGAGGGTAAAGATGTGGAGAGATGTGAAAGCTATCGCTCCACTTCTCTATTAAATTGCGACCTCAAACTATACGCAAAGATTCTGGCCACACGACTTAAACCTTATGTCCCGGGTTTGATACATCAAGATCAGGTGGGATTTATAGCAGGGCGGGAGGCACAGGATAATACAATACGGGCATTGACAATTATGCATAGGGCTGCGAGGCGACGAGAAGGCCTTCTCCTCCTCTCTACGGACGCGGAGAAGGCCTTTGACAGAGTAAACTGGGAATTGTTATTTGCAACTCTTTCACAGGTAGGACTGGGACCTAATCTATGCACCTGGATCCGGGCTTTATATTCGGACCCGACGGCACGGATTTGTGTGAATGGGATTTATACGGAACCCTTTAAGATAAGGAATGGAACTAGACAGGGATGCCCACTCTCTCCATTGTTATTTATCTTGTCCTTGGAACCCTTCTTGTCTTCTGTCAGGGTTGGCCCGGACATCAGGGGGGTCCGGGCTGGTCGTACAGAACACAAGGTAGCTGCTTTCGCAGATGATCTCCTTTTCTTCGTGACACAACCAGAAACGACCTTACCCAACTTATTGGAAGCTTTTGAAGTTTATGGTACCCTTTCCAGCCTGAAAATTTATTTTGCAAAATCCTTCCTGTTAAACTTGTCAATGTCCCGTTTGGCGGCTCAATCCCTACGGCCAAATTTTTCAATCCAATGGGTTGATGACAGGATTAAGTACTTGGGAATCTGGTTGACCTCTGATCATACTCATATGTTCAGAGAAAACTTCGTGCCCATGCTTGCTACTCTCACTAAGGATTTAAAGGCCTGGAATTACCCACATATATCCTGGTTGGGCTGAGTCCAGGTAATCAAAATGAATGTGCTCCCACGTATTCTTTACCGCCTTCAGACAATCCCCATAGACCTCCCGCAATCTTTTTTTTCGGGGCCTACAGACACAGATCACGAATTACATTTGGAGGGGGTCTAGGCCTAGGCTAAAATTTTCTATCCTTACCCTACCTAAAACGCGGGGAGGTCTTGCCATCCCAGACTTCGCGTTGTACCATACGGCTTGTCACCTTCAGCGAATCCTGGAATGGGCAAAACCTTGCACACTTAAAGCTTGGGGGGAGGTTGAACAGGACAAGGCAGGGATTCCTATAGCTGTCCTCCCTCGGTTGCCTAAACTGCAAGGGTTACGCCGTGTACGTGACCTAACATACACTTCCGCCACATTACGAATCTGGCATCGAGTAATGCGTCTCTTCGACATATCTTCAGACCCATCGCCGCTTTCGCCGTTGCTGTGCCAAGCCTCCACACCCACGTCCTACACCCCGTCGGTATTTACAGACTTGCTGCAAACACGAACACCACGCATTCGGGATGTATTTCGAGATCAACAACTTGCCTCGCTTCATGACATACTGGGTGACAGGGCAGTGACTTTCTTGAGATATTTTCGATACCAACAGATCGTTAGCTTTATCAGATCCATACCCCAACGACCGAAACTGACCTGCCCTTTAACAGAATTGAGAAGCATTGCATGACAGCTGACCTATTACCCCATGGGGTGTCTTACTTACACAAACTGCTCCAGCGCTCAGATAGGGCTCCCCCGCCTAGGTTTATGGGCCGCTGGGAGATGGCGTTTGAAACCACTCTGTCAGATTCTCAGTGGCGGAAAATCTGTGACCTCACTCACCACTGCTCGGTATCAACAAAAATGCAGGAGACGGCATACAAATTGCTGTCCCTGTGGTATAAGACCCCTGAACAGCTTAGTCATGCGTTTCCTGACATGTCGGCTGCTTGTTGGCGCTGCGACGAAAGTCCGGGTTCGGCAAGTCACATATGGTGGTCATGCCCGGTAATTCGCCCTTATTGGGAAAAGATACATAAAAATCACTCAAATATTCATAGAACCCCCTCTTGATTTCCTTCCTGCCACCATGTTATTACATCATGTGCAATATGCTACTTCAGGTTACAAAAAATCAGTTTGTCTCCGCATCCTGAATGTTGCCAAAGGCCTAATACCCCTATTCTGGAAGCAAAGGGCGAGCCCTCCCATGCAACTTTGGCTTTCTAACATGGAGGATCTTCATAGAGTCGAACAACTGTACTACTCCATGAACGGTATTGTCACGGTTCCCGGATCCCACCACGCAGTCCTTAAAGCCCAACACTCCACAGAGCCCAAAAACTACCAACAGGGTAGCCGTAGAAGAATCCTTAGACTTGGCCAGGTATACTAGCTAGACAGAAAGGGTTAATCAAAGACAATGTCGTAATACAAAACCAGGTTAGCAACACGGGGGTAGTCAGACGAGCCAGAATCAGGAATACAGAGTATAGAATAGTCAAATGGAATAGCCGGGTCGATATCAGTGCAGAAGTGTAGTACAAGAAAATAGTCTAGGGCAACGGAAGGCAGAATAGTCAGTAAACAAGCAGAGGTCAATAACAGGTTAAATCACGAGAGAATACAGGTACAGGGAGCTCAGGTATGGATAACCACGATCTGGCACTGCTGAGAAGGAACTGTGTGTTTTTAAAGACCTTCACCAGACCGCACCCCCCTCTCAAGCCACGCCTCATGCAGCCACCTCCCTGCCTGTCTCTATGTAAACCGGGTGTTGGTCAGCGAGCAGCATCAGACATGCTGCCTTCAAGCACACTGGAGAGGCTGGAAGCCCCCAACGTTACAGGTATGACTGCCCAATACACACAGATCTGGAGCACTTGGATTCTCCAATCAGGAGGATCGGAATTTCGTGCCCTGTTACTGTGAATAAGCTAGTGTCGCAATTTAACTGTCCTCATTCGTTACTGAAGGCCCCTCACCTCTTGATAGGTCGGGAACGTGCTGTTTTTCTGACTTTGCATTCAGTAGGGTCCTGCCCCCACTCCCAGACCCGTTTCCCCGCCACCCTATTTGTTATTAGCTATTAAATTCCCTCCACGTGGAACCCTTGCATTATTCTGATTGATGTTGATAAATACAAATTACGGTTCGGTCTATAACTTGAACTTAAGCACTACATGTTGTTTTCTTTTTTTTCTTTATTTTATTTTTGATGAATATATCGCCCAGCCTGCGAGCTGATGACTTTGCTACATGTTCAAAGATCGTATAATTCTTTATATTGTAAAAAACAATAAAGAATTATTTACAAAAAAGAAATCTGAATGGAAATTCAGATTTGTTTTTCATTTTTTGTCATAGCATTCTGACAGTACATGACGTAAACATATAATAATGATATATTATGAGTCTGCTGAAAATAAGGATATATAATTTGTCTGGGTTCTACAATAAAACATGACCTCAAATCGCGTTTAACCATAATGGACACAAAACGGTCAAAATGAGCTCAGCACACAGAAGCTCAGCAGTAAAAGGGTTAATATAATTTAGTGTAGTCATTTCACTACTTTCCATCAGGGTCTCTCCTTTTGTCACAGTGTTTACAGATGTTTTTAAGCAGTGGCAATGAGAAGTCAGTCAAAGAAGAGGACAACATGCCAGTCAGCTCTGGCATAACATCAGTGAGGAAGCACCAAGGCACCCAGAGATAAAGCCAAGCAACACAGCTGGACCAGTGGAGGTTTGTCCATAGGGGCAACTAAGGAGCCGCTTAAAATAAATATATAAATGTAAAAATTGCATTGTAAGGAACCAGGCCTAGGGGTTTTACCCGTGAGTGGTAGATAAACAATAAAATGGTAAAATAAAAGGCTTATTAAATACTGTTGAGATTTTTTCCCCAAATTCTTCCTCCAGTTGACTCCATGGAGGATCCCTTAGGTCCGCAGACGGAGACTGTGGCGTTCTTGAGAACGAGTTATCTAATTTTTTTTGGGTGGGGGGTTTCCAGCTCCTGCTAACTGATTCCAAAGGAGCGGAATCCATTAGCTACAGCATAGAGATGTGGCTAACTTTTCAGTTAGTCACAGCAGTGAGTAATTAGCGTTAGGACTTTGTGATCCCAATGCTAATTACTCCATGTTTACTCTTTGCACTCCCCATGTTAAGTATAGCAAACGAAAAGTACTGTAAGCTTGTGCTAAAAAAGCACAAATACCGATGCGCAAACAGATTTTTTTTAATATTTAAAGTTTTTATTTTGGAAAGAAGTCATCTTCTAAACAGAAGAGTAGAGGGCCAAGCAGCCACAGGACATAAAGCCAAAGACCAAAAAAAGCATTGCATAAGGAAACAACATAAGAGGGAGGGTGGGGGGGGTCGGTCATATGAAAAATCATCAGAATTTCAAAAAGTGGGGGAAGGATATAAACATAAAAAACAATAATAACAAAAAAAAAAAAAAGACTCTAGATGTAATCAGTCGGCAGGGGACCATCAACAGAAAAATCAGCAGTGCAAAATACACAGCTAGTGATCCCTCAAGAGACAGTGAGTCCTCAGCAAGTGTCAGCAGAATAAAGGTGTAAAAACAAAAAATAAAAACACAAAAGTCTCAGCTTGAATAAAGACATGTCAAAAACTCAACAGAAGAAGCTCAGCGAGAGAGTAAAGTTATCCAGTGTCCAACAAAGGAGGCGCGGAGGCGCAGGAGTCGCAGGCAGGACCATGCGGTAAATCAACAGGGGTAAGTGGCCGCATGTCATCAGAAAACAATCTGCGCAAGGACATTATAAGAAAAAACAAGAAACAGGCAATAAATGAGGAAAAAAAAAAAAAATAAGAATCATCGTTGGGGAGGGGGGGACAGGAGATCAAAGCTAATATACTCAGCGGGTGGTATAGGGGAAACAAAAAGCAGTGAGTCCTCAATGAATGGCAGCAGAGAAAAGTAAAAATAAAAATCAAATCCGCAGAAAAGAGGTCACACAAGGTAACAAACTCATCCCCGATTGGGGGGTCTCATCGGAAAATATAAAGAGTCTATCAGAAAAACAGCTAGAGTGAAAGCGAGGCGGTCATCAACGAATGTAGGTATCGCACGTGGGAGTCCACAGGCACACTCCTAACCAGTGTCACGGAAAGGTAAAGTCGATCGAAACAGCTCGGGAGTGCGTATAGTAGACCTCCCATCGGGCTCCTCTGCCTCCGCAGCAGGTTGCTGTATGAAGCGAGACGGCAGAAGAGGTCCAGGCGGCATCCTCCGCCTGCGCGAGTATGGCAACCCTTCCGTCTCAGTCTGCATGGGGGTGTCTGGCCTCCGCAGGCCGTGGACCACCACCGCATCTAGTGATGAGTCTGGCATCACCTCCACTCCAGCGTGCGGCGGCGGTGGGTACTCACGCGGTATCTCAGGGGTCACTTCCTTTGCCACTCTGTCTCCAGGTATCAGCACACCGCCATCTGCACCATCCGCAACCGCCTCAGGGAGAACACCATCCGTCCGGTAGGCACCGCCACCACCTCCGGACGTTCAGTTAAGTCCTCCGTCAGCTCTCGGGCTCCACGCAGTACCGCCATCAGTGCACGCCAGGAGCCTTTAGTAATCGGGCTCTCCTCCTCTTCCGGCAACATCTGCAGGCACTCCTCTAAGTCCGCAAACACGGCCTCCAGGCTTCCAACACGAGGAGGGATCATTGGCCGCCTCCATGTCGCGCTCGCTCGTTCCTCCAGCAGCCCAGGCGCAGCGATCGCCGCCGCGTTCAGAAGATGGGGGCCCTCCATCCTCCGAGCCGCTTAGGCTGACCACCCGCTCAGGTAGACTCACTGGGGGAGATCCGGATAGCCCGAGACGGGTCGAGGCCGACCCCGGTGATAGGCCCCAAGATGGCCGACGCTCGGACGTCTTCACAGCTGAACAAGGCCGCAATCTCCGCTATGCTCTGGAGGGGGGACTGAGCCGGCTCCAGAGCACTCCTCCCAGTGGCCGACCGAGCAGGGAGCCCCGTTAGGGCAAATAAATCAAAAAAGTCCGGTCCAAAACCGCCACCTCTAGCGATTCCAGACGGAGCTCTGCTGAGGTACGTCTGGTTCCCCGCACGGCCAGCCACGCCCCCCCAAACAGATTTTTTTAACCCGTTAGCGTTATGACGTTTCACATGCTGATTGCTATCACCTCATTTAACCTAGTGCTAAAGCTCATTTATGTGAGCGCTAGAGTTAAGGAGGTCAAACACAGCGTGACTAACACAGGGGGACTCACTAAATGCCGGGTCAGCGCCGGGGTGCTCCACCATCTGGGATCTGCAATCCACCAATAGTGTATAACAAAAATCAGTGGGCCAGGAACTCGACCATACAGAAATATTTATTGTAGAACGGCCTCAAGGGTACTGGATTCAAGCGACGTTTCGGTGAAGTGCCTTAGTCATGCCTAATCCATCCACTCCCATAGACTTCTTATATACCGGTACATATGAACAGACGATCAATTAAAAAAAACTTAAAAACCTCATTCAGCAGATGGAATAGCCACTAATAACCCCTTAGAGCCTGTGGAGACATGGGTTTGATCCCGGCAAGAGCACCTCTTCAGTAAGTGTCCTTGGGTAAGACACCTAACGGTACATACTCGCCACCCAGGGAATACTTGAAAACGAGAGAAATCTCAATGTATCCTTCCTGGTAAAATCCTTTCTCAAAAAAAACTTCGGTCAAACTGTATACAGCAATACTTTTAAGCTGTTATTTTTTTTTGAGAAAGTATTTTATCAGGAAGGACACATTGAGATTTCTCTCGTTTTCAAGTATGTCCTGGGTGGCGAGTATGTACCGTTAGGTGTCTTGCCCAAGGACACTTACTGGAGAGGTAGGTGCTCTGGCCAGGATTTGAACCTGTGTCTCCACGGTTATAGAGCAGAGATGTTGCCGGTACAAAATCAATTAGACATCTCTAAACTAAACTCTTTATTAAGGCCTCGTGGCCACAATGTACCTAGTTTAAAAATCCGAAGGATTTCCTTTTTCTTAAGTAAAGCTACACAACCCCCCCCCCCCCCGTCTTAGCGGTGCTACATGATCTATGATCTGAAATCTGAACTGACAGAGTGATTTTCTTCAATAAAATGTTCTGGAATCGGCAGATCTGTTGTTTTTTTTTGTATGAATTGTTGTCTTATGCTGTGTGTGATCCTGTCTTTGATTTTTTTTTTGGTAGTTTCAACTACATAAACTAACCCACACGAGCACTTAATCAGATATAAAACAACTCCTCCTTACATGTCTTCATTACTCCGCAAGCACGTCCCATCTAGACAACTTCCGGTCAGCAGGCGATCTCCACCTGTTGTCTGTCTACACACGCACGGCCAACTCTCGCCTCTAACACTTCTCAAGGGCAGCACCGGTCCTGTGGAATGACTTGCTTCACCCTATCAAACTCTCCCCTGATCTTCAGGCCTTCAAGAAATCCCTCACAACCCATCTCTTCAGATTAGCGTACCACATCACTGATTCAACGCATCCCTCTGCTCACATACTCAAACATGATTGAAGCTGCTTCTATGACCCCAACATTCCCAATCCACTGGCACTAATGATCCTGCTATCTAGTAAAATTACTCTTGTCTTCCTCAACCCCAAATCCCTCTAGACCAGTGATGGCGAACCTATGGCACACGTGCCACACCCAGCACGCGGGCCGACTGGGTCGGCACGCGAGCCATAGGCTCGCCTCACTACCGCTCCGAGTGTCTTCCTCCCAGTGTGCGGGCAAATGATGCTGCCCACGCTCGTTGAAGTCCACCAGCCGCCATCTCGCGAGATCGCGGCATTAACTCGGAGTTAACTCCGCGATCTCACAAGATCGCGGCTGGTGGACTTCAACAAACGGCCGGGCAGCATCATTTGCCTGTGCGCTGGGAGGAAGACGCTCGGAGCGGCGGTGAGTTGGGGGCATTATCCATAAGAGCTGGGGCATATCCACGAGAGCTGGGGCATTATCCACGAGAGCTGGGGCATATCCACGAGAGCTGGGGCATATCCATGAGAGCTGGCGCATTATCCATGAGAGCTGGGGGCATATCCATGAGAGCTGGGGGCATTATCCATGAGAGCTGGGGGCATACCCATGAGAGCTGGGGGCATATCCATGAGAGCTGGGGGCATTATCCATGAGAGCAGGGGGCAACATTCATGAGAGCTGGGGCATTATCCATGAGAGCTGGCGCATTATCCATGAGAGCTGGGGGCATACCCATGAGAGCTGGGGGCATTATCCATGAGAGCTGGGGGCATACCCATGAGAGCTGGGGGCATTATCCATGAGAGCTGGGGCAATATCCATGAGAGCTGGGGCTTTATCCATGAGAGCTGGGGCATTATCCATGAGAGCTGGGGGCAGTATCCATGTGAGCTGGGGCATATCCATGAGAGCTGCGGCAATATCCATGAGAGCTGGGGCATTATCCATGAGAGCTGGGGCTTTATCCATGAAAGCTGGGGCATTATCCATGAGAGCTGGGGGCAGTATCCATGTGAGCTGGGGCATATCCGTGAGAGCTGCGGCAATATCCATGAGAGCTGGGGCATTATCCATGAGAGCTGGGGCAATATCCATGTGAGCTGGGGCAGTATCCATGTGAGCTGGGGCATTATCCATGAGAGCTGAGGCAATATCCATGAGAGCTGGGGCATTATCCATGAGAGCTGGGGCAAAAACCATGAGAGCTGGGGCATTATCCATGAGAGCTGGGGGCAATATCCATGAGAGCTGTGGCATTATCTATGAGAGCTGGGGCATTATCAATGAGAGCTGGGGCATTATCCATGTGAGCTGGGGGCAATATCCATGAGAGCTGGGGCATTATCCAGGAGAGCTGGGGCATATCCATGAGAGCTGGGGCATATCCATGGGAGCTGGGGGCAATATCCACGAGAGCTGGGCATTATCCATGTGAGCTGGGCATTATCCATGTGAGCTGGGGCATTATCCATGAGAGCTGGGGCATAATCCATGTGAGCTGGGGCAATATCCATGAGAGCTGGGGCATATCCATGAGTGCTGGGGCATTATCCATCCATGTGTGATCTGGGGGCAATATCCATCCATGTGTGAGCTGGGGGCAAATACATCCATGTGTGAGCTTGGGGCAATTATATCCATGTGTGATCTGGGGGAACTGGGGCAATATATAAATGTGAGCTGGGGCCAATTATATCCATGTGTGAGCTTGGGGCAATATATAAATGTGAGCTGGGGCTAATTATATCCATGTGTGAGCTGGGCAATATATAAATGTGAGCTGGGGCCAATTATATCCATGTGTGAGCTGGGGCCAATTATATCCATGTGTGAGCTTGGGGCAATTATATCCATGTGTGATCTGGGGGCAATATATAAATGTGAGCTGGGGCCAATTATATCCATGTGTGAGCTTGGGGCAATAAATAAATGTGAGCTGGGGCCAATTATATCCATGTGTGAGCTTGGGGAAATATATAAATGTGAGCTGGGGCTAATTATATCCATGTGTGAGCTGGGGCAATATATAAATGTGAGCTGGGGCCAATTATATCCATGTGTTAGCTTGGGGCAATTATATAAATGTGAGCTGGGGCCAATTATATCCATGTGTGAGTTTGGGGCAATAAATAAATGTGAGCTGGGGCCAATTATATCCATGTGTGAGCTTGGGGCAATATATAAATGTGAGCTGGGGCCAATTATATCCATGTGTGAGCTGGGGCCAATTATATCCATGTGTGAGCTTGGGGCAATATATAAATGTGAGCTGGGGCTAATTATATCCATGTGTGAGCTTGGGGCAATTATACCCATGTGTGAGCTGGGGCTAATTATATCCATGTGTGAGCTTGGGGCAATTATACCCATGTGTGAGCTTGGGGCAATTATATCCATGTGTGATCTGGGGGCAATAAATAAATGTGAGCTGGGGCCAATTATATCCATGTGTGAGCTTGGGGCAATATATAAATGTGAGCTGGGGCCAATTATATCCATGTGTGAACTTGGGGCAAATATATAAATGTGAGCTGGGGCCAATTATATCCATGTGTGAGCTTGGGGCAATTATATCCATGTGTGATCTGGGGGCAATATATAAATGTGAGCTGGGGCTAATTATATCCATGTGTGAACTTGGGGCAATTATATAAATGTGAGCTGGGGCCAATTATATCCATGTGTGAGCTTGGGGCAATTATATCCATGTGTGATCTGGGGGCAATATATAAATGTGAGCTGGGGCCAATTATATCCATGTGTGATCTGGGAGCAATATATAAATGTGAGCTGGGCCAATTATATCCCTGTGTGATCTGGGGGCAATATATAAATGTGAGCTGGGGCCAATTATATCCATGTGTGATCTGGGGGCAATATATAAATGTGAGCTGGGGCCAATTATATCCATGTGTGATCTGGGGGCAATATATAAATGTGAGCTGGGGCCAATTATATCCATGTGTGATCTGGGGGCAATATATAAATGTGAGCTGGGGCCAATTATATCCATGTGTGAGCTTGGGGCAATATATAAATGTGAGCTGGGGCCAATTATATCCATGTGTGAACTTGGGGCAATTATATAAATGTGAGCTGGGGCCAATTATATCCATGTCTGAGCTTGGGGCAATTATATCCATGTGTGATCTGGGGGCAATATATAAATGTGAGCTGGGGCCAATTATATCCATGTGTGATCTGGGGGCAATATATAAATGTGAGCTGGGGCTAATTATATCCATGTGTTAACTTGGGGCAATTATATAAATGTGAGCTGGGGCCAATTATATCCATGTGTGAGCTTGGGGCAATTATATCCATGTGTGATCTGGGGGCAATATATAAATGTGAGCTGGCGCCAATTATATCCATGTGTGATCTGGGGGCAATATATAAATGTGAGCTGGGGCTAATTATATCCATGTGTTAACTTGGGGCAATTATATAAATGTGAGCTGGGGCCAATTATATCCATGTGTGATCTGGGGGCAATATATAAATGTGAGCTGGGGCCAATTATATCCATGTGTGATCTGGGGGCAATAAATAAATGTGAGCTGGGGCCAATTATATCCATGTGTGATCTGGGGGCAATAAATAAATGTGAGCTGGGGCCAATTATATCCATGTGTGAGCTTGGGGCAATATATAAATGTGAGCTGGGGCTAATTATATCCATGTGTGAACTTGGGGCAATTATATAAATGTGAGCTGGGGCCAATTATATCCTTGTGTGAGCTTGGGGCAATTATATCCATGTGTGATCTGGGGGCAATATATAAATGTGAGCTGGGGCTAATTATATCCATGTGTGAGCTTGGGGCAATATATAAATGTGAGCTGGGGCCAATTATATCCATGTGTGAGCTTGGGGCAATATATCCATGTGTGATCTGGGGGCAATATATAAATGTGAGCTGGGGCCAATTATATCCATGTGTGATCTGGGGGCAATATATAAATGTGAGCTGGGGCCAATTATATCCATGTGTGATCTGGGGGCAATAAATAAATGTGAGCTGGGGCCAATTATATCCATGTGTGAGCTTGGGGCAATATATAAATGTGAGCTGGGGCTAATTATATCCATGTGTTAACTTGGGGCAATTATATAAATGTGAGCTGGGGCCAATTATATCCATGTGTGAGCTTGGGGCAATTATATAAATGTGAGATGGGGTTAATTATATCCATGTGTGAACTTGGGGCAATTATATAAATGTGAGCTGGGGCCAATTATATCCATGTGTGAGCTTGGGGCAATTATATCCATGTGTGATCTGGGGGCAATATATAAATGTGAGATGGGGCCAATTATATCCATGTGTGATCTGGGGGCAATAAATAAATGTGAGCTGGGGCCAATTATATCCATGTGTGATCTGGGGGCAATATATAAATGTGAGCTGGGGCCAATTATATCCATGTGTGATCTGGGGGCAATATATAAATGTGAGCTGGGGCCAATTATATCCATGTGTGATCTGGGGACAATAAATAAATGTGAGCTGGGGCCAATTATATCCATGTGTGAGCTTGGGGCAATATATAAATGTGAGCTGGGGCTAATTATATCCATGTGTGAACTTGGGGCAATTATATAAATGTGAGCTGGGGCCAATTATATCCATGTGTGAGCTGGGGCCAATTATATCCATGTGTGAGCTTGGGGCAATATATAAATGTGAGCTGGGGCCAATTATATCCATGTGTGAGCTGGGGCCAATTATATCCATGTGTGAGCTTGGGGCAATATATAAATGTGAGCTGGGGCCAATTATATCCATGTGTGAGCTTGGGGCAATATATAAATGTGAGCTGGGGCCAATTATATCCATGTGTGAGCTTGGGGCAATATATAAATGTGAGCTGGGGCCAATTATATCCATGTGTGAGCTTGGGGCAATATATAAATGTGAGCTGGGGCCAATTATATCCATGTGTGATCTGGGGCCAATATATTCATCTTCTTTATACTGTATTTTTCTTTTAAGACTTAAGCACATAATTAGTTCAGTCGTATGAAGTGTGTTTTCTAAAATAAATCCAAAATTCAGGTCTAATTGCGGGGTTGGCACTTTGAGACAGATAAATTGGTTTAGTGATCCAGTTTGGGCACTCGGGCTCAAAAAGGTTCACCATCCCTGCTCTAGATTGTAATCTCCTATGAGCAGGGCCCTCTACACCTCTTGTTTCCATCATATGTCCGTTTATCTCATTCCCTTTGGTTATTGTAAAGCGCTGCGGAAACTGTTGGCGCTATATAAATGATAACAATAATAATAATATATGACATACAGTATGTACTGTCGCATGTGAAAAAATTATTAATTTTAAATGTATGTCCTGAGTGTGAGTGTGTGCTGCCTTTAATCACTTCATTATAGCAGCTTCAAGATAAACATGGGGAATGTGCCTGTTTTCACTTCGCCAATGAAGCTCTGTCTTTTTTTACCCAGAGAACCAATATCGTCTCTCACCAGATGGTCTTTTAAATTCTTATTGAGTCTATACGAAAACAACAGTGGCACCTGGAGTTCTTTCACATCTGGGAACCCCGGGTGCAGTAGCCCCCAGTGTCTACGAATAATGGCATTGATTCCAGGACTGGCCCTATTGTACGTGGTTACAAAAGGAACAGTGGTGGAAACATCCATTTTGGCCCTGCCTCTCGAGCTGATCATCTCCTGACGGTTCAGATTCACTACCCTTTCTCTCTCCTCCATGGGGATATGTTCTCCTAGCACATTTCCTCTGCATATCATCAAGCCTTTTATAGACTATCAGGGTAATTCAAAGAGATCCGAATGGCTGCCGAAAGGGAACCGAACGCTGAAAATCAGCGTTCGGTTATCTTTCTTGGCCATTCGGCTATCCAGAGAGCAGGCAATTCGCCAAATCTTGGCGAATTGCCTGCACATACGGTGCCTGTTCGGTGCCTGTTCGAGGGCAGTGAAATCCCCATAAAAAAGCAATGCTTCGGCTACTCAGAGAACAAAAACCAGCAGTGAAAGGTTCCCGAAATGCCCTGCCATTCGGTGGTTTAATTTGGCAGGTTTATTCAGGCGAATCCCATAGACTTCAATGTTAAAAATATTCCTGTTTTAATCCAGTATCTAATAAACCGTTGATTATAATATTCTGCAGTAAAGAGTCTCTTTATTTATAGATTTTTTGGGATATTTTAAGCATTTTTCTTTTTTTTTTTAAAAAATTCCGATTTTTAAAAAAAGAAAAAAATTTAACTTCACTTATTTTTTCTGTAACAGCCCTTTTTATTGTCATTCCCTGGACCTCATATGTAAATTTCAGACATGTTGACTCAGTAGTTTCTTTGCAAACAGCGTTTTACTTTTCAAACATTCAAGCAAACTGTTTTTCTAATTTATTCAGTGCATTCGTCTGCGGTGTCGGCTATTTCCGGCGGCTACGCTGTGTGTGATCAGCTCCTGCTCGGGTTTTTCCGGCGTTTTCGGTGGGTTAATCCAGAGCTTTTTGCAGGTTTCGGTGTGCGTTCTCCCTCGTTTTGCGGTGAGTTTGTGGCGACCTTTCCCTGCAATTCAGGGACCCTGTGGTGCTTGCTGAATACACCGCAGGGTCGCCGAAATGGGATCGCCAAATCGTGCCGAATTGATGAGAACGAAAAGTCACGGAACGTGCAGTGGCTTTTTGATTCTCTTTGAATAACCCTGTATGTCTGTATCTGAAACGTTGCGTGCAACCCAAGTAAACTGGCTTCTAGGGAGAGAGTTTTTCATTTTTTCTGGATGAAAACTAGAAACCTGTAAGAGACTATTTCAATCTGTGTCCGCTGTCAGTTGTAGATCCAAATATTGAATGGATTTCTCACTATGTTCCATGGTGAAACAAATAGTGGAACGCACCCTCATTCATCTCTCTGTATCAAGTCCTCAAATGGGCCCCCCAATGTGCCAAAAACATCATCTATGTATCCCCACCAAACCCGAACATGGCTCTTAAAAAGACCATTTTCAGAGTCAAGGAGGTGATAGGGCCCATAGTATGTGCAGGGAGTTACAAGTATTTATAAAGCGCTAACACATTCCGTAGCGCTGTACAATGGGTGAGACAGAATAACAAACATACATACAAGTTAAACACACAAAACAAAGAGAGAGGTCCCCGCTTGAGAGCTTACAATCTAAGAAGTTACAGGACATGAGTAGGGATTTAACCCTGTCACTACTGGAGGAGAATCAGTGCTCAGCTGGGAGGTATTTTACAGAATAAAGGGTTAATGAATGGCCTGATCCTGCTGTGTCTCCCTCCCTGTCCCTCAGTGCTGGATTCAGGCAGCTCACAGCTCAGTGTCTGCTATTCCCCTCCCCCAGCAGCAGCTCCTGCACCATGTGACCATGCAGCCCCCTGAGCTGTGATGTCATCAGAGTGCGTCCATTCCTTTATGTGTGTGTTGTAGGGGATGTTGTGTGTGAGAAGCTGAGGCTGTGCAATGAATGTCCGGCCCTGGGCTCCATGAGGCTGCTCACACCCCCATGTGACTGGAGAGGACACACACAGGAGTAGTAGAGACAGAACTGGTGTCCTGGGAGAGGAGGCTCAGGTATGTGTGGGTGCCATGTTCCACATGCTATTTCCTGCATGGAAAGCTGTGTCTTGTCATTGTGGGACAGTCATGGCGCAGCCCTCATAGCCGCGTAGCTCCATTACAGCGCCGTGCGAGTCGCCGTGCAGGGAGGAGCTCTGGTGTCACTTTAGACATGGGGACATTTCACCTGGCTGAGGATTATGGGAGTTATAGTGCCGCTCACACCGCACACACATTATTAATGAAGTAAGGTGATACGGGTCGTGTAAATCATAATATTATTCAAAGCCTTCTCAGTTTCCAACATAAGAAGTTGTTCTTGTGTGACAGAGGGATTTATTCCTCACATAGGAGTCCCTCTCTTCCCGCTTAGACTCCCTAAGATATCGTCCATAGCAGCACGGTCAGACCATATCCACTGATAGATACAGCTTCCTGGAGCAGCGGAATAAGAGGTTGACTTACATTAATCACACAGAATAGTCGGAGAAGTAGATAAAGTAGTCTTTTTTCGGCGGGATTAGAAACCCTCAAAGTAGTATGAAGTTTTACAGAAAAAAAGAGGTTACAGTGGCGCTCAAAAGGTTAATGGCAGGTGGGGCGGATCGCTAATACACTATAGTGTATATCCCCAAGGACACTGTATAACATGAAATTAGAAACAATATTAGTGTAGCGCTCCCATACCCCACAGATGGTATATGCACAATTCTCAAATATCTCACAAATAGTCTTAAGGGATTTTTTTCTTTCCTTCTAAATCTTTATATGTGGAGTGCAGCACGCCAAAATATCATCTGAAGTTCCTCTGTTTTTCAGACGTTGAGGATCTTCACCTTCCCATCAAATGTTCAAATCGACTCCATACTTAAAGACATTAAAAAATAGGATGGTACAGACTGTTTTTTAAAACGTGATAAAACACATATATAGATTGCACTCACTCAGTTGGAGCCTTCGACCAGACTCTAGGTAATCAAGCTCTAAGGTTTTATTCGTCAGCCAAACCTTTTCAAAAAAGCTCAAAGATTCCAATAAAGTAAGGAATAAAATTTATTTAAAATAAAATTGTTAAAACAATCAGCTAGACGCGTTTCGCCCTATAGAATGACGGGCTTCATCAGTAGAAAATAACATTCATTATACAAAAACAACCCCCACTTATATAGGGGAGGAATCTAAACTATTTCCCTATTGATTGGAAACAAATGGGTTTCATTTAAGAATAAGATGTCTGACTCCAATTTAACATAATGTGCCGTGGCCATTCTACATTTAATGGGGGAATTTAACCCACTAGCATTATGGGAAACAATTTTCAGCAGATGATCCATCATCATGGGTAAAGTTAAATAAGTGTGAGTGCCGGGCCAAAAGGTCTTCCCCAATACATAGTCTAAGGAAAATGGTGAAGTAACAGAGTGAATATCTCCACGTTTATGACGGTTCCATTGTTGCTCCTCTCTAAGACTGGGGCATCTTTCCACTGGACAAAAAGATAAATAGCAAATCTCATGAGCAACCAGAACATCAACAATACGGTCCAGAAATCTAACATTGATTTAAACATTACTAAACATTGTGAATGTTTCTGTTAGGAAAGCAAAGAATGGATTTTAAAAATGGATTTAAAAAAAAAAAAAAAAAAATATTGAATATTATGTGAAAACAAGAAAAAGAACCAGAGAAGATAACTCTTCATTCCTCATTATGTGAACGAGATGTGAAGTGAATTCATGTACATGTTTCAAAAATAGGTAGAGCCTTCAGCTCTGGGTAGCTCTTTCAGTGGTGCAGTGAGGACCTCGAGGGTCCAGACGGATCATAGACAGATACATCATCTTGAGGGGACGGATCATTTTCACCATGGACCATTCAGCTCTGTGTAAAGCTGATGTGGGTTCCGTGGAAGCTTCCAGAGCAGAAGGATCAAGTGTTAGGCCGAGTCGAAGGAATAACTTAAGTCCCATTCAGTTCATCAGCTCCATTAAATATGTTATTACTGCTGTACAGTAACATAGATAAATTTTTCTTGTAATCTTTGTAGAAGGTCCTGATTGAGCTTGTATAAATTCATACACATTTTATAATTAAGCTTCCAGACCTTCAATGCTCACCATCATTTCTCCCAAGTCTCGGTCGGAGCACTCATCCTTAAGTTTGGTATGAATAGTTCTATCTTGTTCTTTCCAGCTTTCATAAAGCTTGATGAATTTACTCTACTTTTGAGAAATTTCCTGCTGTTAAAGCTCCTGCATTTTTTGGGTTACCTTTCCCTCTCAATTGGATTTCCTGGCCTGCCAGCCCTGGGGAGGAGGCAGCTGGATACCAGGTATAACCATGAGAGGTACTTATGTGGGGGTATAATGGCTAACAGACTTGCAGGTCAGTCATTATAAACTTTAGATTTGTAGGCCTGAGGAAGGGGGAGCAGTGGGCCATATTCCACATCGTAGGTGTGGTGGTAGTCACCTTGAGCTGGTGGTACTTGGACTTTGCATTGCTGTTGGGAGGTGTGGTTTTGGGGGGGGTATGATATGTCTTATTATTCCCCAACCCTCTCCTATGTCCAAGTCACCCCGACCCTTTAAGGTTACAGTGTATGTGTTGGTATCCATATTGCTAATGTTGTATATTATGGTTATATGCTACTGCTACTATTGTCAATATTACTTTTTGTGTGTCGCTGCAGCTCTTTTAAAACACCGTTGTGTATAGAATATGTGTTACAGCTGTTGAAGGTTTGAGTGATCGTTATTTGCTAAGCATTTGTTAAGACTCACACTGTCCAGTGTGGCCACCCCCACTACTACTCCTCTCAGGGCTGCATCACAGGGGGGTTCTGCAGTTCTGGCTCTCAGCCTGCGGTGTGTCCGCGGATCCATGGGAGGTGTGCGGCCAATGCTCAGTTGCAGCACTCCTGTGTCCAGGACTCGGGCCGCAGTGCAGGTAGTCCTTGCGGCAGCTCCTCCATTGGCGGCTCCCGTCGACTGAACGATAACCACTCCCAGATGTTACTGCCACCTGGGGGATATGGTGGCTGGATTCCCGGCTGTGGTCCTGATGCGGGGAAACAGGCCCAGCATAGCATCCATGGCTCAGTGGTCTCACCTCGCCCAGCCTCTGTTTGAGGACTTCCCCTGCACCGATGGGTTGAGGGGTTGGTGACAGCAGCAGAGGGGCTGTGCATGGGTTTTGGTATCCAGGGATTGTCCTCTTAAGCCTCACACGCTGGAGTGATGAAACCCAGGTAGCTGGGCCACAAAAGAGTTGGCTTGCCCGTTTGTAATAAGGGGGTTAACTATATAGACAGAAAGTATGCTGGAATGACTATAATCTGGTGAACCTCTTGTTGTAGGGGTGCCTCCTCGGTCCTCAAACGTCTGGTTCAGCTGCTGTGGATCG
Organism: Leptobrachium leishanense; assembly: GCA_009667805.1. Classification (NCBI taxonomy): domain Eukaryota; kingdom Metazoa; phylum Chordata; class Amphibia; order Anura; family Megophryidae; genus Leptobrachium; species Leptobrachium leishanense. Next base: position 149,108,308 of record CM019068.1, on the reverse strand, counting down.
GGGTGCCAGAAGCTTCAATGTGAATCCCTATCAGTATTGACTTCAGGGTCAACTGCTGGTAACCCCATGCTCAATGCATCATGTGAACTCCTCTTGCAATTTAAAATGGTGCATTCCCTTTCAAGGAGCGAGCTGGAGTGGGGTTGAACCGTGTATCTGATGGTTGGGTGCATACGTAAGGAGGCTCAAATGGTAGCTCGTAGTCTGTGAACTTGGATAGGGTAAGAAACAAAATTCCACAGTCCGAGGCAGCTGACATGTCTACCTGTAGTAGACAGCCATCAAATGAGCTGAAGGCTGACACAGCCATCTTCGATGGCTTCCAGACATGCCACCTCCACAATATAGTTTTTTAATAATTATTTTAGTTTGTTTACTTTAAAACTCTCACCTTCTGTCCAGCGACACTTGGTTCCTCTTCCTCTCCTTTATTTCTGAATGCGGACGTCCAAGGGGTTCCTACGGAAGTTGCGTATGTGCGAAAGACAAATTGCGTATCTATCGCTTGTGCTGAGCTGCACACGCACCACCATCCAGCGGCTGCTTTCTCCATAAATGAATATTCAAACTGTATCTGCCGAGGGTATGTGTCCGGACTCCATCACTATTGGCCGCATGCGAGGAGTGTTTTGCAATCGTGCCAGAGTTAAAGGAACACTCTAAGCAGAAAATTATCCCCCCTTTTTTTTGCAGTATACAAATGCTGCTTGTTCTACATTTTTAAAAAAAAAAAAATTATAATGTTATACTTACCTTAAAACGGAGGCATTTTCACACGGCGGTTCTTTTTCTAATCCCGCGCCTCCCTCCTCTTTCACTGAACACGGAAGTTGACCGCTCCACCTTCTTTGATTAGTGTTACGCGCAAGAGGATGCGCGCAACACTAATCACAGCCACTGACTTTTGCCGACGGCTCGCTCCCACCAGCTACTGCGGCGAGTTGGAGATGTCATCACGCTTTTAGCGCGATGACGTCTCCTAATCGGCAATAGTCGGCAGAAGCGGGAAATACAAATCTTGCTCTGCTAAATGACAGCTGGGAGGGCGGAGGAAAGTCCTCCGCGTCTCTCATCTATTATTTCAGCCGATCGGCTCAGCGGAAGAGTGAGGAAAGAAAAGGGCATACTTAGGTCATCATGACCACCTAAAAAAGCTTAGGTGGTCATGTTGCCTAGAGTATCCCTTTAATTTAATTTTTCACGGCACGTAGCACGTTGTACCAGTCCCGCAACATAGCAAAGTGTCTGGGCATCAACCATGGCCCCTCTGAAAGTCCAGAGGTCTTAGGATTCGGGCCGGTCGGCAAAGAAAGATAGGCTGGGGGACGTCCAAGAAGGCAGCTCCCAAGGCATCAGGGGCTCTCACTCGTCTCTCTCCATCGACGACCAGGAGGAGTCCAGCATGCACAATCTCTCTGATTCCAATCCAGCTTCTGTGCAACAATTACACACTATGCAGAGTGACCTCAGATCCATCTTGCAAGCTGATATTCGTTCCATTATAGTGACAGGATGGTTCATTTGGAAGCTAAAGCTGATAATCATTGTTTCACCCACAATGAATTGGTTGACGCATATTGTGAGTTAAAGACCTCTAATGAGGCGCATCACACCAAACAAAAGGCATTTGTGGTTTGATTGGGGCTAACGTATGGTGTCCCGCTTTTCCCGCCTGTCTGTTTCCAAGCAGCCCTTCTAACAGAGCGGTATTGCCTTTCCAGTTATGGCACGATCTCTAATGACCTGTACAAGTGCCTTGTTATTCGGGCTATGATAGTGGCTGTGGACAATACATGTCTACCCCCTTACCCTCCCCCTGATTTGTCGGGGTTGGCCTGAAGATTTTGTTCGGTCCCAGGAGGGTATTTATGTATATATTATCTATTTGGTTACATTTGTTCTATGTACTTCTGATAGGTGCCCTATTGGCACTGCTGTTCCCTTTCCTTTCCCTTCTTTTTCTTGAGTACACTGGGCCACAGTCGGGCCCAGCTACCTTTCCATTTTGGACCCTTTCTCCCCTTTTAATCCTGACATGAAAATTATTTCTCACAATGTGAAGGGTCTGAATGTCCCTTTTTAAAAGGCATTCCTTTCATGCGAACCTCCATCACTATTCACCTAATGTGATGTGTATTCAGGAGACACATTTTAAAACGGCAACCCACCCTAATCTTTATTTGCCTGCTTACTAGGCACGAGTACATGCTATGTCCCCACACCGAATCTCATGGGGTTTCCATATTGATACATAACAAGGTTGTATTTAAGTTTAATCTCATAGAAGAATTAAAGACCTCCATGGTCGATACATATTTTTGATTTGTTCCATTAATCATGTCGAGTATACTATGGCCAAGATGTATTGTCCCAATGAGGGTCAGGTTCAATTTCTTAGGAAAACGTTTACTGCACTCTGTTGTTGCAACAGGGCCGTTTACTTTTTTGTGGTGATTTTAATATTGCTTTGGATGTGACTCTAGGTTCTTCCAGGATGGACCGATCCCGTACCCATCAGTATCACAAAATAATCTGAGTTCCAACTGTATGATGTATGGCGCCTATTACATCCAGGGGAATCAGATTTTGTTTTTTATTCTACTGCACACAAAACGTATTCGAGATCGGATTATTTTTTTTGCTTTGGGTGATGTTCTGTCCTGTGACAAGCGCACCGTTTCATGGTCTGATCATGGCTCTAATGTGTTATCCATTACAGATTCCTCATCATCTATAGGTAAATCACCGTGGAGGCTTAATGAGGCAGGATGGCTGTGGTTAAAATGACAATTGCCCAAGCTCCTGTATGTGTTTCAGGCTTTACCGCTGCCTTCCCAAATTAGTCTGTTTGTAAATATTCAGAAACTCATTACTAATTTTATTTGGGCAGGCATAAGGGCTAGAGTGAAAGCATCTGTGTTACATCAACCACCTCACAAGGGGGTCTAGGTCTCCCAAAGGTGCTTGTGTGCTATAGGCCTGTAGTGCTTGCAGCGTTGAGTCTACTGCTTTCAGGTTTTAATGGGTACACAATGGGTATAGACTATAATGCCCCAATTTCTTCCCTAAGTCCTGGGAATGTATTTTGGTTGTCCCAGGCCCAACGTCCCCGCTGGACTTACCTTCTCCCTTATTGCTTAAGAGTTTAGCAAAACTTGGCAGCTCCCTACCTATGTAATGCTCATCCACTGGCCATGGCAATGCCACTAGCTGCTTCTGAACATGTAATTCCCTCTTTTCGTGCTTCGAAATGGTCCCAGGCATCTATTCATTATCTGTATCAGTTGTTCTCCCCGACTGGCCTCCTGCCTGTCTCCCATTTGCTGGAAGTACTTGCCTCTCCTATATACAGATATGGGTGAAGCGCCCACAGAAAATGTTATGTATCCCTTTTCGCTCAACACCTATTTAGTGGTCTCTCTATTGAGCTAAGGAAAATCAATTATTAAATGTAAAGTGTAGCGCTTACTGACCATAGGGTCTATTCAAAGAAAGGTGAAACTCAGGAGAATGACTGGAGAAGTGAAACTTCTGGGTCAAAATAGCCAAACCAGAAAAATAATTCCATTTATCTCACTTTCCAAATGGCTATTCGGTCTAGATTGTTCTCTTCTCCCGAGTTTCACCTTTCTCTGAATAATGAGAGAAAGGAGGGTTTGTGAGGGTCCTGAGGGCGAGCAACAGCACTAGTGGCCTGCTCTACAGTGGGGCCCGCTCAGGTCTCACAAGGTTTTAGCTTACTTGTGCCATTACAGGGATGAATGCTCCATATGCAAATCAGCCTGCTCTCACCTAAAAAGGGTGACCAGTACTGACTGCCAAGGACGTCATCCCTAACAAGGACGAAGCGATCATCGGGGATTGCTGCACCTCTCGTGCAGGGATGACATCCTTGGCATTTCAGTACTGGCCACCCTCATTGGGTGAGAGCAGACTGATTTGCATATGGAGCATTCATCCCTGTAATGGCACAAGCAAGCTAAAACCTTGTGAGACCTGAGCGGGCCCCCACCGTAGAGCAGGCCACTAGTGCTGTTGCTCGTCCTCAGGATCTTCACACCCCCCTTTTTCTCTGAATAACCCTGTAAATGTTGACGTGAATGGGAAAATACATAAACATGTACATGTCATATATTTATACAATTTAAAGAACCTTTTGTTTATATATAGGTAGGCAAATCACTCTTTAAGGCTACAATTTTCTGTGTATTTATGGGAAGCTGTAAACAAAAGAAGACTATTGTGCAGTATATCTGTACATTATGTAACTGCATCAAAATATATCATTCAACTCATAATTTTCTGAGCCTACTTCCAGCTCTAGAACATCTTGCTTAATGGGTCCCTCTTTCTTTTTCACAGGCGCCATTTGCCTTACACTCCCGTCATAGTCTCCAGCCTTAATTCCTTGAAATATAAGTAAATATATGCAGAGGAACACCCCTAGCGTAATTCCACATATACTGTACAAACAATATCCAATTGTATAAGTGCTAATTGCCCACTTACATATGTCTGAGCCCCACTTGGCTCCCTTTTATACGCCAGTGTAATTTTAAGGAGAAATTCCACTAAACCTTGTTCCAGAACATCAGCAGCAGCAATTAAAGTTAAAATAGAGCTTTATTAGCTAAAACGATATAAAAATATATACTACTAGAACGCGTTTCGCCTTGTAACGTAGGTGGCTTCATCAGCTGGTATCAAGTCTCTCTGTCATGCTGGCACTTTATATAGAGACTGTAATATTGCCTTCATTGTAAATGTTAAACTCCTGGTTGCGTCCGCCATCTTGGTCCTGCGCACTGTTACACCTCGGAATGCAGAAGGACTCAATCCCATCCGCCATCTTTGGTCCAGGTCATTCGTGCGCCTCATCGCTAGTCCGCCATTTAGATCCTGCGTATTATCTCTGCGTTCCACCTCGGAATGCGGAATGCTGACATATAGCCGGTAAGCGCTACACCTTACGTTTAATAATTGACGTGCCTCTCCTATTTACAATTACAGTCCTGTTTTACTAAGCCCAGCATGACTAGGGTGACTCATCTTCGCTTTCCCTTCCCTGTCCAGTTTTGGCTCTTTATTGTACACGACCAGAGTGGTCATCTAAATTGTTGTCCTTTTTTTATCAAAGCTTTTTGGTTCTGGCGGTTAACGGTAAATGGGCTTTTCAACAATTATGGAAAGGGACCTGTTACGTCCTCAGCCCCCGCGGCGCTACCTGGGGGTTCTGGGCACCTGGCGGCATCGCTGGCTGGCCGGGTGCCAGGAGTTAGAGTTGGCCGATCGGTGTCTGAGGGGGTGGGGCTTGGCATGGTGACGCAGAGTCACCGGCCTTAAGTACAGGCCGCGAGTCTTTGCTCGTCGCCCTGACGTGGAGTAATTTTCCCGCATCGCCAGCGGGACCCGCTCAAGACCCACTCATCGCCAGTCTAGAGACTCTTTCAGTGTATCTTGCATTTCGTTGCCGATCGTTTGCTTGTATGAGGACCTTGCTTTAGTTGATTGACCCAGATTGCCCACTGACGATTCTTATGCTTAACCCCTGTGTGTATGTTTGTGTTTTCATGCATATGTTGTACCGCATGGTTTTACTTGGGAGATTTGCCCTGCAGGTTGCTAATTTCATCAACCGCTCGATCTGCCTAACGAGTACCGGGCCTCTCTCTATCTCTCTCCATGTATCGTCTCAGTATGTGGGCCTGTCCTTCATGTTACTAAATCAATCAACAGTTCTAGTTGCTTGTGTAATGTCTGGTCTGTTTCTAAAGCATATTGCACGATCTATGATTGTAGGCCTGCCCTGCAGGTTGCTAACTATAACAGTCCTACAAGTTATCGGTTTAACACCAAGTCGCAGTACAAAAGCATAATCTCTGATTGTAGGCCTGCCTGCAGGTTGCCGAATGCAGTGAGTGTAGCGCTCACTCCCGGAGGAGCAGCTGAATTAACCTCGGGTTAGTCTCACCGCACTAGGGAATAAATATACTCCAGCACTGTTGTGGATTTTTATAGATTATATTCTTTACTGATCCCAATAAAGCAGCATATATAACGTAGATACGGTATTTAAACAACAGGATTTCGTAACGCGGGAAAAACACGCGGTGGCAAAAGAAAAAGATTAACCCCCTCAGTTCTGGAGTGTAAGTCCCGTGAATAATAGCTCAAAAATGTGTATGTGTATTGTCTCGGGTACCCGGATACTGTATTCAACTGTCCAGTGAATGAAACAAACAAATCTTCGACTAGTCACGTTGGGGCCCTGTGGATTTAAACAATACTGCAGCGTGCGTTTCTTATTTTTGGAACTGCGGCCTGGGAGGCCTCTCACCCATCCGATAGACAATCTGTTCAGCACCCGATCAAGGATTTTCTCCGCTCTGTACTGGGACTCGGTGCCACCGGATCCGCTCCCTGCTTGTCCGATCTCCACACTGCGTACAATGATCTACCGCCTGCACTCCCAATGGATCATTGCGGTCTCCTAACTCGGGGTCCAGCCGGAACCAGATTATCATTCAGACCTCTTAGCGGTGTGTAGGTAGGTCTCTGCAGGGTCACCGTCCCGATCTCCAGCACCAGTGAGGCAGCGCCTCTACTCTGACCTGGTCACGATCCCTGGCAGTTTCACGTGCGTCCGCCACCTTTCACCGCTCAGCTCACTCTGCTTCTCCCCTGCACGAGGCTACTGATGTCTTTCCTCTTCCTACACCACCCACTTCCTGTACTCACGCAAAGCATGATGGAAATTGTAGTTCAGTCTGTGTCCAGCATAGTCCATTATGTCTCTGTCTCCCTCTGGTGACCATAATAATTAAATGCAGCAAACACAATCTTTAAGCAGTGCTACATGAGTATTTACTCTATATGGTTGAGATCAAGTATATGGGTATTACCTCTGTTGTCAATCCTGCACATACCACAACCATAACTCGTACCGATCTGAAACCTACCAATAATCACACTTTTGATGTACAAGTCTCAAATCACTGTATCCATTTGAATATAGTTAATGTGTTTTCGCTCAGCGGTCTCTTGGTCACAAAACCATTTGAGGCTGAATGGTATCTAGGGTATCTAGGTATTACCTCCCTGGTTTGGGATTATAGGTATTACAGTCTTTTCTGCCTTGAAATTTCGTATCATAGAAATCTGTCCATAAAGATCCTCACAATGCTGATGCGGGGTGAGCGCCATAGCGCATGTTACAGGACCATAATGTAGTCTTCTCGGATGCACAATGGTCTGCCTCTTTCCTCAAGGATCTGGGAACCTTTAATAGTGCGGCCTTACTGGAAGCATGTAGGAAACTGCTCTATAGATGGTATATTACCCCAGATAATGAACATCATATGAATCCCGTAGTTTCTCCCAACTGCTGCATATGTCCGAATACAGTTGGTTCCTTTATACATATATGGTGGATGTGCCTGAATGTGGTTTCCTAGTGGCAGGACATTTCTTATTTTTATACCAAGGTATTGGGTTCACAAGTAGACCCCATCCCATAATTACTCCTCTTACAAATTTATCCGATCACCTTTTCTAGAGCTCAAGAGAAAGTCCTTTTCTACAAATTAACGTCGGCTGCCTTATTTTTAGCAGCGCACTGGAAAACTGATCTCATCCCAGAGATCTCAGGGATTAGGAGGCATGTAGCGGATATTAAGCGTCTGGAGGGAATGATAGGAAGTACCTGGGGAGAAGGTCCTCCTAAAAAGGACCATTGGTTTATATGGGACACTTTTGAAGTGACACTGTGATTCAGATTGTTCCAGGTTCCTTACCAAAGTATGTTCATATGTGTAGAAGGCGTCATACTTGGCACCTGGTGACCTGATGTGTTTTCTGAGTTGTTGCGAGTATGTGATATGCACCCTATCCCCTTGTTCTGTACTCTTTCTTATTTCTTTTTGTGATGTCAACTTTTTGCAAAAATTTATAAATTACATATGGAAAAAAAAAACATCTGCCACGTGACAACTGTGTAGGCCACAGGAAGCCCTCCACTTCACACAACTGCACCAGCCAAGTGGGACTGGAGGAGCAGGAGAGGGGGCACTCCACGCAGGGTGATCACTTTAATAAGCTAAAGTGATCAGGGCGCATAGATTGTCCCTTAGTTGGAAGGAGTGTGTCGATGCTGCTCTGGGCTTCAGTTCTGCTTCACACAACACTGGTCGACCTCTAACATGCATAATATTTATCTCCAGTTTCAGGAATACTGTGCTCCCTCTAATCGTTCCCTTCCACAAGAACTGGGTGTCCGGGTAAACTGTGATAATGAATACAGACAAAGCCAGGGATCCGCTGACCCAGAAGATCTTGAATCTAACTCTGGAGATGATCTTTCTGCTGACTGGAGAGGTAAGAGATTCCATGAAATTCACATATTACTGATGGTATTTAATTAACCTGGAGTTGTCTTGGTTGCATCGTGCTGGCAGCCACCATGGCTCTGCTTGGCGTGTAGTCACTTCCTTGGACTTCCACCCTGTTTTCTTCTTTATTATTTCATTTCAACACCTCCTGCACCTGGTTCTCCTCGATGGAGACTGGTCTTTGACATACCCTGATCATCCACAACATTAATAAACACAACCAGAATGGCTGCACTCACATGTGACTCACATGTGTTTTTAAGGGGGCTTCTGAGTGGCCGGTTGGCATAAACTATAGTAAATTCAGAGCACGCCATTACAATACAGGCAAAGATAATAAAAACTCCTAGGTAAAACAAATGATGGATATTTAGTTAAAAGATGTGATCACATATTGCATAAGCTTGTCACAACGCCAATGTACCTCATCATCAGCAGGTTCTACTCTATGCCAACCTAATGTCTACTTTTTTACGATATACCCATGTACTTGGAACATGCATGCCTGGCTCTTTTGTGTAACCAGAGAGGCTAACCTTTACTCCCCATGAGCATCGATTTAAGCCTCTGGTGCCCACGAGCCTAATGCTGGGTTCCCGGTTTACTTTCTTTGCACCACCTTTGGTAGGTACTGACCACTGCAAACCAGGAACACCCCAAATGACTTGCCATTTTGGAGATGCTCTGACCTGGTCACCTAGCCAGCAGTATTTGTTCCTGTCAAAGTCACTCAGATCTTTTCACTTTTCCATCTTTCCTGCTTCCAACACATGGAATTCAAGAACTGGCTGTTCACTTGCTGCTTAATATATCGCACCACTTGACAGGCGCCATTGTTATAATGCTGTGTCTGATCAGGGTATTATGTTACATTGCTCTTGTGATATTGAGCTGAACCTGTGAAACACTTCCCTTATTTTACTCTGCTGTTAAATGTGTGAAGCAAAATCTTATGAAGAATATATAAGAACAACCCTGGAGCTGTTTGATACTGAGACCTTTCAAAGAGCAGATCATTAGTAGAATCATCTTAATGTGCCGCTATCATGGGTAAAACTTTGGCAGCGCATCCCTTCTCATATACAGATCGGTGTATTTTGCTTCCCTATTTAATTGAAAAAAAGCAAATATTTGATTTAAAGATCTTAGACCTGAGGCATGCCATGTGGGGAGGGGTTGCTGTGAGCATAAAAGCCCTTCTACAGGACAGCCTTCCACTTAGTTAGTGTGATGCTCTCCTCTGGCTGTCTGTCATGAGCTGAGTGACAGGCGGTGCAGCAAACAGAATGAGCGTGGGACTGGCCTGTAGGATGGCGCTCAAGCTGGCAGCGGCCCCATCCCAAAAGAAATGTGCTTTCCTGTGGGAGAGAGGGAATCTTTGAATGAAAAGGCTGACCTATGTAATGGGAGAGAAGCCCTGTCAAATGGGCAAACTTAATTTGTCCATGACAGGTTCCCTTAAATGACTGTCCTATGTAAATAAAGGTTACAGCATATCATACAGCACACTAGGGAAATAAGAGCAGAGAGTGTAACTTTAACAAAAGGATCAGGGGCTCCCAGGGCTCGGACATGATTATACTCGTAAAAGGCAAACATCTCTATATTGCTGTCGCTTTCATTGTTTAGGATCATATGGTGGTGAAGACCCAGGAGATGGTCACTGACAACAGTACCCACCACATATCAGGAGGAGGATACCGCAGAACCCAAAGCTTCAATACGGAGCCTCCACCTCACTCAGGAATCCATGAGCAAAACAACGAGAAGATCCTGGAACTGACCAATAAGATCATCCGTCTGCTGACTGGAGAGGTGAGGCTGCTGGGAATGGGACATTATACGGTAACACCAAGGGATGTGTCTGGATGGTGACTGTGTCATTGTGTGTAACAGTGAAAAATATTCTATCCCTGGGATCCATAGAGCACCCGGAAGCCGGTGATGTATTAATACACTGTGTCACGCCAGCTGGTCATGCTGTTTCTGCCCGTGCCGCAGTTAGGCCTCCTGGGCAGAGAGGGCGCCATTCTGTACTTCTATCATATGGGACGGCTCCATCTGGTCAGAGACCTAGGAGGGCTTTAAACAACAGCAGCTGACAGAGCTCTGTGCTCTATCATGGATTCTAGTGACCCCTCAGTGCGTTACAGAATCTCTGGGTTCTTGACCCCTCAGTTTATCCTCTGGCTGAGTATTCTAGGTTCTGGTTTCTGTTCTTGCCCCTGTTTGGCTGTTATACTGATTCCATGTACCGACCCTGGCTTTGTATTTGTACTGTGCTCTTTCTCCTTTCAGTGTGGGTTCAGCATTTCTGTGTTTTATACTTGGGTTTATATTGATATTCTTTATTCAGTTTAGATCTGGCAATTCTAAGGACCGGCCTGTCAGATAAGGGGTTTCCTCGCTTAACTGGGTTTTGTCTGCATGCTGGGTTACTCGTTATTCGTGACATACGGCATATGCTGAGCTGTGTGCAGAACATTTAACTGCACTTTTATCATTTTGTGGGTCAGGTTCCTATTCGATGTGAGGATGTCTCTGTCTATCTCTCCATGGAGGAGTGGGAGTATTTAGAAGGACACAAGGATCTCTACGAGGACGCCACGAGGGAAAATCACCGGCCAGTTATGGCACTTGGTAAGAGAAGGTTTAATTCTCATAATCTTTGTGTCAAACACTAGAGAAATGTGTCCAAACAACAAACTGAAATGTGAGCTGTGCGTCTGATAGACTCGTTCCTGAATGAACTTCTCACGTGTTAATGTGATTTTCCCTTTCAATAGATAAATCTGTATCTGGTGAATCGCACACTCCGGTTTCTTTATCTGATTCTGGAAATAAATCTATAACCAATAATGTGGAGCAGTATCTTAACAAGCAAACAAAAGGACGAGCTGAATCTGCAACGAATACTGACCAAGAATCCCTGGCTTCGGGAGAAGAACAAGTCACAAATACACCCAATTATTCAACCATAAAATGTACAGAATATTCAGCTATTGAAATTAAGCAGGAACCGGCCTCTTGGGAAGAAGAAGAAACGCTCACAGACATAAATTACTATGGAAATTCTGATTTTTCTGACATGGGGAAAGACGCATATTCATATCAGTCTGACCTAGTGATGCCTGAAATAAGCTGCAAAGACGAAGAAACAATTTCATTTATTTATTGTGGGGAGAATTCGACGCCTGAGTCAGCCCTTATCCACCAACATTTTGAAAACCAACTATTCTCATGTTCTGACTATGAGAAACAGTTTACAAATGGAATTGCTCTAAAAAATGATCAAAGGACTCATAAAAAAACATTACAATGTCTTGAGTGTGGGAAATGGTTTACTTCTCCCTCATCACTTGCAAGACATAAAATGATTCACTTAGAAGAAAAACCATTTAAATGTTTTGAATGTGGGATAGGTTTTACCGTGGCTTTATATCTTGCAAGACATAACATTATTCACAAAGTAGAAACCCCTTTTAAATGCACTTACTGTGGGAAGGGTTTTGTGGAGGCTTCTAGTTTTGCAAGACATGAAATGATTCACACAGGAGAAAAACCATTTCAATGCAATGAATGTGGGAAATGTTTCAATCGGGCCTCAAGTCTTGCGCAACATAAAATGATTCACACAGGAGAGAAACCATTTAAATGCACTGAATGTGGGAAAGGTTTCAATCGGGCCTCATATCTTGCAACACATAAAATGATTCACACAGGAGAGCAACCATTTAAATGCAGTGAATGTGAAAAATGTTTCAAACATGCCTCAGCTCTCGCAACACATAAAATGATTCACACGGGAAATAACCCATTTGAATGCATAGAATGTGGGAAATGTTTCAACAAGGCCTCAAAACTTACAACACATAAAATGATTCACACAGGAGAAAAACCATATAAATGCACAGAATGTGGGAAATGTTTCAACCAGGCATCAAATCTTGCAACACATAAAATGATTCACACAGGAGAAAAACCATTTAAATGCACAGAATGTGAGAAATGTTTCAATCAGGTTTCAATTCTTGCAAAACATACAAAGATTCACGAAAAAGAAAAATCCTTAAAATTCACTCAATGAGTTAATTATTGCACTTGTGCCTTACCTCTTGTAACACTCAAAATAATTCTCAATGGATGAAAACCATTTCAGTGCCTGTAACTGGAAATGTTGTACTTTAAGGACTTTGTCTGTTTTGTGTTGTTGGTCACAGAGCTGAAAAACCCTTTCAATGTACTGAAAGTGGAAACCGCTTCATCCAGTCCTCACATCATCCCTCACATAATGGAGGTTAGTCACTATGCACCGTTGTTTGCCATTGCTGCAACTACAGAGAAGATCTGCCATGCAGACAGGGAAAAGTCAAACTATGGCAGACCTTTCTAGTAGAGTTGTACTCAGGTAAACAGCGTAACCTATTCTTTAGCATTATTCTAGCGTTTGAAACAAGGGCAGATATGCTTTGGTGATATCCATGTCCCTCCGGTCGTGGTAGAGGAGTAATATTCTCATATGTGGTGAAGTCTGACATCTGTGAGTTTGTGGGAACGTTGGGGTTTGGGCCTTGAATTCTTATTGTTTGAAGAAGGTACTATTGGCTGTTTTAAATGATTTTTTAAAGTTGGTTTTGGAGAGAAGGGGCCAGATGACTCTCTTATCAGCTCCACATGGCAAAGAATTTGCTCAGTTCGCATTCCCTATGAACACAAGTTTCCAGCCAACTTTATGAAAAATGGTTCAAAGAAATTGATATGTAACATTCGAAGAGCTGGGAATAGGAGAGAGCCATTATGGTAGCATGGCCTTTTTGGCTACTGCCGGCAGCTTTCCCAGGACTGTTTACGAAATGTTTGGTACACAAAGAGGGGGTATTAGGAAAATTGTAAAAATTGCCCATTATGGGGTCTTTGGCATTCTCAGACTTAAAACCTGAAACCCAAATTCCAGTACTTTCTCCCAAAAAGCATGAACCCCTGGACATGACCATAAACAATAGATCAGCTTGAGATTTCCATTTGGGGTATTGATCAGTAAAGTTAGCTGTAAAGGACTCCATTTTCCTCAGTAAGCCCCGTGCGCCATTTTTAAAAACATTTCCTAGTACTGAGCTGAGGGAACCAGGCTCCTGAGCTCAAGGTAGTCTTATTGATATCAAACAGGTACAGTTCCAGGAGATGCAAATACCAGGAATCCAGGCCTGTCCTGGCTCTGTATGAAGAGGTTAGGTGTTCTGACTGTTGTCTTTCATGATTAATAGATAATATGGTGTTAATGTATTTCGAGTCATGGCGCACTTCCAGTCCAGAGTTTTCTATATAGTGTCCTTGACAGACATTCAACAACTTATGGAAGTGACCGAAACATGACCGTGTAAACAAGAAGATAACTATCCTTGTTTTTGTATTACTATATGATAGCAAGATGATTTATAACCCTGTTGCTAGCCTTGTTTTTGGGAGTATATCCGGCAGCCGGAGTTGGCTTCATCTTCACAGGAGAAGTATGTCCATCCCTTGCAGCTGTCAAGTGTTTGGCCAACGCTCGTGTGCGTGCAACGTAGGCAACTCCTACTTGTCAACGCTGATAAAAGGCGGGGGACTGTGCGGTCAGAGAAGAGGTCTCATACCTGACGTTGGACACACTTCTCAGGTCCGCTTTTCCAACTGAGGCTCCTACTTGGCCATGACAGAGCTTCTCAGCCAAAGCGTTGATGAAAAGATGAAAACTTCAACTGTTTCGGTGATGGATTGATTCTATGTTTTCAGTAATACTAATCAGAAACTAATATCATTTACATTTAGAGTTACCATTGATATTAATCTTTCACTCTTATATTAATGTAGACCAGAAACTAATATCTTTTACACTTATGTAGCCATTGTTACTAACCAGAGTTTAATACTATCTATGTTTATGTTATTGATAATAACCAGAAGCTGAAACCATTTACATTTGAAGTTCAATACATTGGGGATTTCCTACGGTGAGGCTTTGAATGACATGTGTTATGTTTGAGTTCCATGTGTAATCTTCCTGTAGTGATGCTTTGATAGACATATGTGATGTTTGTGTTCCAAATGTAGAATTCCTGTAGTGATGTTTTACTTCGGTTTCTTATGTAATTGCCTAATACTTTGAGTTATATGCATATATATTGTTTATACTAACTGTCAATAAAATTAATCATTTGCTTTTACACAAATTGGCTTTGTGTCCTCCCGATTAGGTAATACATTGTTGGTGTCACAAACAAGATACAGAGCAGATAATGTTCAGGGCAAAAAGTAAATTAAAAGGCGGTAAACAATGGAAATGTTGTGGATATTCCCAGCTTGGATCAGACGCAGTAGGAGATGTTTGCTCGAGAATGGTCTCACTGCGCAGGGTTAAGCAAGAACTGGGATTCATGGCAAGTGTGATTACTTGTTTGCAAAAGGAACCTGTGGAAAAAGGAAAAGAGTTGTGTGTATTAGGCAGAAGAGGTTGGATTTTGCTCTCTACTTACTGTCAACTGCACCGATTAAAATCGAACAAAACAATTGATAGCACAGTTCGCTTCTTTTCAAAGTCACTACCTCATTCATTGCACATTACTTTCACTTTCATTCTCTCCCATACGGAGACCTCTACTCAGTCTTAGAACTGCTGGACAGACTTTTGACAATTATACTATCTGGCGGAGAAGAAAGGCCGTTTGATCCCCTATCCATGGGACGTGAAGATAAGTCATCGGAAAGGACCAATGGGTTTCCTGCAGCAAAACTTATCAAGGTTATTCAGAGAGAGGTGAAAGTCAGGAGAATGACTGGAGAAGTGAAAATTCTATCAGGGTTATTCAAAGAGATCCGAATGGCTGGAGAAAGCTAACCGAACGCTGAAAATCAGCGTTCGGTTACCGTTTCCTGGCCATTTGGCTATCCAGAGAGCAGGCAATTCGCCAAATCCTGGCGAATTGCCTGCACATACGGTGCCTGTTCGAGGGCAGTGAATCCCCATGAAAAAGCACTGCTTCGGCCTTTCAGAGAACACAAACCAGCAGGGAAAGGTTCCCGAAATGCCCTGTCATTCAGTTGTTTAATTCGACAGGTTTATTCAGGCGAATCCCATAGGCTTCAATGTTAAAAATATTCCCGTTTTAATTCAATATCTAATAAACCGTTCATTATAAAATTCTGCAGTAAAGAGTCTCTTTATTTGTAGATTTTTTTTAGGATATTTTAAGCATTTTTCAGGTTTGTTTTTTATTTTATTTTTAAGTTTACTTATTTTTTTCTGTAACAGCCCTTTTTATTATCATTCCCTGGATCTCATATGTAAATTTCAGACATTTTCGCTCAGTAGTTTCTTTGCAAACAGTGTTTCACTTTTCAAACATTCATGCAAACTGTTTTCCTAATTTATTCACTGCATTCGTCTGCGGTGTCGGCTTTTTCCGGAGGCTTCGCTGCGTGTGATCTGCTCCTGCTTGGGTTTTTCCGGAGGGTTCGGCAGGTTAATCCAGATGTTTTTGCGGGTTTCGGCGTGCATTCGCCGGGTTTTTGCGGTGACCTTTCGTTGCGTTTGCGGCAGCTTTTCCCTGCGCTTCGACGGCCCTGTGGTGCTTGCTGAATACACCGCAGGGTCACCGAAATGAGATTGCCAAATCGGCCCGAATGGCAGAGAACAAAAAGTCACCGAACATGCGGTGACTTTTCGATTCTCTTTGAATAACCCTGTAAGTCAAAATAGCCAAACCAGAAATATTCGCCCATTTATCTCATTTTCAAATTGGCTATTTCGTCTAGATTGTTCTCTTCTCCAGTCATTCTTCTGGGTTTCACCTCTCTCTGAATAACCCAGTATTTCCACTTTAATTTGGAGAGTTGTGATGTGATCTTTTTCCATCTAACAGGAGATTTTACACCATCCACGTTGCATGTTAGGAATCACAGATTGGAGCAAAAAGAGTAACCTTGCAGTGTAATGGAGGTGGGGTGTAAGGGGATGAGGTGGGAAAGGGAATCTGTGCCAATCAAAACAGAATGGGGCAACATAAATTCACCTGTAACAAGTATCTGTCCCAGCTGTAGCTGCCCATGCAAAGGGGGGGGACTGGACCCAAGTGCCTGTACCAGAGTCTTTTTTTAAACCTATTTTGTGGAACGTAAAAGAGTACTAGAATTTACAGGACACGGTACATTAACATACTAAACCGATAAGAAAAAATTAACTGAACGGAACGAACAATGATTCGAAATGAAAACACTACGTAACACAAGACTTCCGGAAAACAAAGTCATAACTCTGCAAAACAAAGAATAAATAGAATATTGTGACGGAAACCGTTCCTACGATGAGTAGATCTGCCGTAAAGACCTTCCTTGCTCTGGAGATACAAAGGAGCTGTAGAGAAAAGTCTGTAAATTCCCAATCACTTGCCAAAACACAGTGGGCCATATTTCATAGTTGGTGCTAACTTAACCAGAGCTGTTGTAAACTTCCCAGAGCCATTATAGCCTATGGAGGTTTTAAGTTTACAACAGCTCTGGTTAAGTTAGCACCAACATTGTAATACTGCCCAGTGTAGGGTAAACCAAGATGGAATGTTTTATTACACAAAATATTGGGTCCCTTTAAAAAAAAAGCATACCATTGTGTCCTGCCCCTGTCCACACCAGACATCCTGGCGCGGGGGCAACACTGCCCCAAGCTCAAGCCCAGTTTATCTGCTTATAATGGGGCTCCTGCCTCCAGCGCAAGCCCAATTCCCTGAACGATGGAGTGCCACCACCTCCAGCCTGAGCCCAATCTGGTGGAATGCACCCCGTCTCTAGCTCGAGCCCACTTGGCTGTAGGATCAGAGCAGTGCACCGGTTATGCTTTTCAAGCAGCCTGATGTCCTGACTGAGATATACAGTTATTTGGAGGTGATCCCAATGGAGCGGCAGTGCAGTCTGGGTATGGCTGTTGTCCCACTGCTACTTCCCTCCATCAGTGCCTTGACTCACGAACAGGCGACCAAGCGGCATGGCGTAAAAATGTCTGGCGACTGGTGAGGTGTACCGGGCTTCAGGTCCATAGGAGTAACCGCTCTCCCAGTGGGAAGTCAAATGTTGGGGTTCTCAATGGAGCTCCCCCTCAGGAATCACCACATGGTAGGCTTTTTTTGTGGACACCGTCCCAAAAGTGCTGTGATAGCAGGAAAGGTGGTTGGAGTGCTTGGGGGCAAAGTCGGGCAGGCAATTGTCAGGTCTCGGCTAGCGGCCGGCTCAATCTGCTTATATCACTGGCAGGGGTGATATAATTTTGTACAAGACTGGCTACATTGTATAACACTTGTGACACTTAACACAGGACATAAAAATAAAAGGTAAAACAAAATGACAATACATAATATAACGTACTTTACTTGTGAAGGGATGGCCGCCACTTCATTGTTATAGCTTATGACATCTACAAAACATTAGTCCCTGCCAACAGGGCAGGCAGGAAACCACAGCAGAAAAGTCTTGAAATAAACCAAGCCATTATCCCTGGTATTTGAAACAATGAAAGGCTTGTTAAATTTTAGGGCCCTATTACATTAATGCAAAACGTGTTTTTTTGCGCAAAGCGTTAAATGTTAACGCACGAAAATCATCGCTGGAATTACATTCCTCGCGCACTTTTTCATCCGTCGGGAAATTGCGCTCGTAAAACCGACGCGCAAAAATGAGCGCAAAGTACCGTTGCGCGCAGAAATCAGTGAGTGCAATGTAATTAACTGATACGCCACCACATTGAGATACAGTTGTGTTCAAAATTATTCAACCCCCACTGAAATTGAGTGTTTTGGCCAGTTTGACATTGATTTTGATCATTCAGTCATCTTGCTTACAATTAAATCAAAGAGGCACGTGTAGGTCAGACAAATATAACATAACATTTATAATGAAATAACCACAAATGTCTTTTCTGTGCTCACATCATTATCAGTTTTATTCAACCCCCAAGTGACAT
Source organism: Leptobrachium leishanense (assembly GCA_009667805.1). Classification (NCBI taxonomy): domain Eukaryota; kingdom Metazoa; phylum Chordata; class Amphibia; order Anura; family Megophryidae; genus Leptobrachium; species Leptobrachium leishanense. The sequence continues at coordinate 149,089,936 of CM019068.1, read as the reverse complement.
TCAATCTTAGTACTTAATACAACATCCTTTTACAGTTATAACAGCTTTTAAACGTGAAGCATAGCTTGACACAAGTGTCTTGCAGCGATCTACGGGTATCTTCGCCCATTCGTCATGGGCAAAAGCCTCCAGTTCAGTCACATTCTTAGGCTTGCGCACTGCAACTGCTTTCTTTAAGTCCCACCAGAGGTTCTCAATCGGATTTAAGTCAGGTGACTGCGATGGCCACTCCAAAATGTTCCAGCCTTTAATCTGCAACCATGCTCTAGTGGACTAGGAGGTATGCTTGGATCATTGTCCTGTTGAAAGGTCCAACGTCTCCCAAACCTCAGGTTTGTGACGGACTGCATCACATTGTCATCCAATATCTCCTGGTACTGAAGAGAATTCATGGTACCTTGCACACGCTGAAGCTTCCCTGTACCTGCAGAAGCAAAACAGCCCCAAAGCATGAATGACCCCCCGCCAGTGGCGTAGCGTGGATTTTCAGCGCCCGGGGCCAGCCAAGAATTGTGCGCCCCCACCTGTGGACACGTTATCGATATTGCCCCAGCTCTCACATGGATTTGCCCCCAGCTCATGGATTTGCCCCAGCTCATGGATTTGCCCCAGCTCACACATGGATTTGCCCCCAGCTCATGGATTTGCCCCAGCTCATGGATTTGCCCCAGCTCACACATGGATTTGCCCCAGCTCACACATGGATTTGCCCCAGCTCATGGATTTGCCCCAGCTCACACATGGATTTGCCCAAGCTCACACATGGATTTGCCCCCAGCTCACACATGGATTTGCCCAGCTCATGGATTTGCCCTCAGCTCATGGATTTGCCCAGGTCATGGATTTGCCCAGCTCATGGATTTGCCCCCAGCTCATGGTTTTGCCCAGCTCATGGATTTGCCCCCAGCTCATGGATTTGCCCAGGTCATGGATTTGCCCCCAGCTCATGGATTTGCCCAGCTCATGGATTTGCCCCCAGCTCATGGATTTGCCCCCAGCTCATGGATTTGCCCAGCTCATGGATTTGCCCCCAGCTCATGGATTTGCCCCCAGCTCATGGATATGCCCAGCTCATGGATTTGCCCCCAGCTCATGGATTTGCCCAGCTCATGGATTTGCCCCAGCTCATGGATTTGCCCCAGCTCATGGATTTGCCCCCAGCTCATGGATTTGCCCAGCTCATGGATTTGCCCCCAGCTCATGGATTTGCCCAGCTTACACATGGATTTGCCCAGCTCTCACCTGGATATTGCTCCAGCTCCGGCAGGGGTTGAGGGGACCCAGATGCCGGGCAGCGCGGGAGTGCCTGCCCGGTCCTGAAGAGTCCGTCCTGTTGAAGGGGATGCGGCTGCGTGGCGTGCGTGCGCAGGTCACGCGGTCCGGCCAGTCAGGTGGTACAGAGACTCAGTACCACCTGATTAGCCGGACCACGTGACCGGCTGCGCCTGCACGCAGCCGCTTCCCTTTAACAGGACGGACTCTTCAGGACCGGGCAGGCACTCCCGCGCTGCCCGGCATCTGGGCCCCCTCAACCCCGGGCCAGTTTTAGGGGCGCAAATGCGCCCCTAACAAAACTGCGCCCGGGGCCACGGCCCCCCCAGCCCCCCCCACGCTACGCCACTGCCCCCCGCCATGCTTCACAGTAGGCAAGGTGTTCTTTTCTTCATAGGCCTTGTTCTTCCTCCTCCAAACATAGCGTTGATCCATGGGCCCAAACAGTTCTAATTTTGTTTCATCAGTCCACAGAACACTATCCCAAAACTTCTGTGGTTTGTCCACATGACTTTTGGCATACTGCAGTCGACTCTTATTCTTTGGAGACAGCAAGGGGGTGCGCCTGGGAGTTCTGGCATGGAGGCCTTCATTACGCAGTGTGCGCCGTATTGTCTGAGCTGAAACTTCAGTACCCACATCTGACAAATCTTTTCTCAGTTCCTCAGCAGTCACACGGGGACTTTTCTCCACTCTACGCTTCAGGTAGCGCACAGCAGTCGAAGTCAGCATCTTCTTTCTGCCACGACCAGGTAGCGTTTCAACAGTGCCCTTTGCCTTGAATTTGCGAATGATGCTTCCTATGGTCTCTCTTGGTATGTTTAACATCTTTGCAATCTTCTTATAGCCATTGCCCTTCCTGTGAAGAGTAATCACCTCTTCTCTTGTCTTCCTGGACCATTCTCTTGACTTCACCATGTTTGTAACCACACCAGTAAATGTCTAGAAGGAGCTGAGTATCACAGTCATTTTAAAGCTGCCTAATTGGTGCTTATTATGCTTTATTGCTGCTCCGTGACATCCTCAGGTGTTTTCAATACCTGATTGAAAACACTTGAATGAACCTCTGTTCTTCAGAGTGGTAGTCTTTAAGGGGTTGAATAATTGTGTCAATGAAGAATTCACAAAAGAAACATTTACTACTGTATTACAAAACCAATTGATGTCATTTTAGTTGCATATGGTTCTTTAAAAAGTCCTTGTAGGATTTCATTCTGAATACAATTCCAAATGTACAATAAATTCCCTAAAACCCTTTACAGCATTGGGGGTTGAATAATTTTGAACACAACTGTATATACAAGTAAGAATTGGTCTCCAGGACTGGGTTGGAAGAAAGGCTGGAAAATATTTAGATTTTATGGAGATAAAACCAATAGTAGCCCAGAGCCCCTATTTTGGAATACCTACTGATTTAAGGTGGGAATATCGCTAGGAATTTCGTAAAATTGAGGAAAGAAGAAACAAAGTGAGGGTGAAGGGCGGGTGCCGCACTAGAGTACATCCCGAATTCAATCGGGCTGCCCTCGAGACCGCCAGATATCCCTTCTGTTTACCCATGTCATATTCCAGCCAAGCATCCCAGACCTTGAAAAGTGGGGCAGAGTATTGTGTACCAGAGCTTAAAGCTGATCCATAGCCATGTTATCCCTGATCTTAATCTGCACCTGGGTCAAGGATGGAAGGGATGGAGCCCTCCATTTCTGAGCCACGGCCCTCCTGGCAGCCAAAGCTATTTTCTGTAGTAGCTAAGGTGTCACGGGCTGGGCCTAGCATGTGTGTGCAGGAGTATGGGTGTGAGCCCAATATGCAGCAGAAGACAAGTATAGGCAGGTTACAGGGTTTATTTGTAACTACAAATAAACAGACAGAACTGAATAAACAACGGATACAGAGAACATAGAATAGCATTGGGGAAAATGGGGCAAAGGAGGATACCGGTTATGAATGTCTTTGGTTCAAAGGGGTTCCAGACAAGGATCTCAGGAGTTCAAGAAAGCAGGTCTGCACTAGGCAAGGCTAGGCACTTCAATGAGGAAGCGTAGAGTAAGGGGCGTAGCTTCCTCTTATGCAGGGTTGATTAGGGAGGATGAAGGGCAGGTGAGGTTCCAGGTCCATCATGCAAATCAAAGTCCAGGAAAGCATATGGAGACAAAAGTCCTGGAACCTGCATATAGCAATGCAGGACATGGCAAAAAGGAGAAACAAAGGGGGTGCCAGAGGGTCTGGGGGTTTGGACCGTGACACAACCCCCCCGACAAGGGGCAATCTCCAGGTGCCCCAGATGTGGTCGAGGACAGACAGGCACAATGTTCAGGGATCCAGGGTCACATCCCGGATGAATAAGGATTGTTTGTGGGACGCAATGTTCATGTTCCTGATACCCGGTCCCAGGTAGGTATGACAAAAGGTGCTCTGTACAGAGTAGGGGCCTGTTTCCTCAGGGACAGGAACTTGGGCAACAACAGCGGCACGGGTCTGCAGCGATGGCGATACTGTAGCTTGGCTGGGCAGTGCCCTTGGTGAGGACCGGAGGGACACCGCCCTTGGCGAGGACCAGGTTGGCAGCGAGGCACGGATGGGCAGCGTCCTTGGTGCTGCTCGGAGGGGCAGCGCCCTTGGCACGGCTCGGTGGGGCAGCGCCCTTGGCGAGGCTTGGAGGGGCAGCGCTTGGTGAGGCTCAGAGGGGCAGCGCCCTCGGCGAAGACCGGAGGGGCAGTGCCCTCGGCGAGGACCGAAGGGGCAGTGCCCTTGGCGATGACCAGTGGGGCAGTGCCCTCGGCACGGCAGCGCCCTCGGCGATGACCGGTAGGGCAGCGCCCATGGCAAGGCTCAATGGGGCATGGATCTCTGTACGGCACGGCTCTTGGGCGACCTGGGTACGGCACGGCTCTGCGGCGACCTGGGTACGGCGCAGCGACCTGGGTACGGTACGGCTCTTGCTGGGCAGTGAGCGGCTTGACTTTATGGCGGCGTCGATGGCCCCGTGGCGGTGACAGCTCTGGAGAGCCTGCAGGATGTAGGGCAGCCGACTCTGGAGAGCCTGCGGGATGCAGGGCAGCCGATTCTGCGACGTGCAGGGCAACGACCTCTGACGGTTCTACGACATGCAGGGCAGCGGACACGAAGGAGTCCTTACGCTGCAGGGCAGTGGACACGGAGGAGTCCTTACGCTGCAGGGCAGCGGACACAGATTCTGCGGCCAGGCATGGCTTGGTCAAGGAGGTCTGGTAAGGCTGGAACATGGAGGAGGTCTTCTGCAGGCGCTCTTGGCAGTTCTCTCGTTTGTGCAGGGAAGAACCGCAAAAAAAGCACAATTCTTGAGTTCTTCTCCATACCTTCTCCTCCAGTGTTAGGGGTCCTCTGAAACACTTCATAGGCGTAGGGTTTTGCTCCGCAATCAAGGCGCTCTTGGAACTCTGCAGCACAACGGAGAGCACCAAGTCCAGGTGCTGCACAAACATAGCAAGGGCCCCCTTCAAGTTCTCCAGCAGGGCTAGAATTACTGCGGGCTCACTGGTGTTAGGCTTCCTCATTCTGTCACGGGCTGGGCCTAGCATGTGTGTGCAGGAGTATGGGTGTGAGCCCAATATGCAGCAGAAGACAAGTATAGGCAGGTTACAGGGTTTATTTGTAACTACAAATAAACAGACAGAACTGAATAAACAACGGATACAGAGAACATAGAATAGCATGGGGGAAAACGGGGCAAAGGAGGATACCGGTTATGAATGTCTTTGGTTCAAAGGGGTTCCAGACAAGGATCTCAGGAGTTCAAGAAAGCAGGTCTGCACTAGGCAAGGCTAGGCACTTCAATGAGGAAGCGTAGAGTAAGGGGCGTAGCTTCCTCTTATGCAGGGTTGATTAGGGAGGATGAAGGGCAGGTGAGGTTCCAGGTCCATCATGCAAATCAAAGTCCAGGAAAGAATATGGAGACAAAAGTCCTGGAACCTGCATATAGCAATGCAGGACATGGCAAAAAGGAGAAACAAAGGGGGCGCCAGAGGGTCTGGGGGTTCGGACCGTGACATAAGGCTAGGGTCAAACGAAAGCATTTTTCCGCGCGAACGTCAAAAAGTGCGTCCGAACGCATTGACGTATTTTTTCACGGAATGCGCAAAAACGGTCAGACGACGCACATTTTCTTGCGTGATTTTTTACAGATCGTCAATAAAAAACTTTTTTGCATCTAGACGTTATGTAGGCTGGACATTAGCAGAGTCTGACATCTCCTAATCACGCACACGCCGCTATGCCGCCGCAGCGCACTCTGTACGTCAGTACTAGCGGTTCTGCGTTCTCGAAAAATGCATTCAAATTCCACTTGCGTTGCACGGCCGGACTTTTGTGTGGCCGTACTTTGTATATTGGCCGTCATTTGCTGCTACTGCAGCCGTAATTAAGTGCGCCAGAACGCACGTTAAAAGTGTGCTAGTCTGACCCCAGCCTTATTCTCTGTTCTCGACAAGGCCTCATGCGTGTGGTGGAAAAGGAAAGTCCTGGGGTCCAAGACCACCAAGCGTTGTAAAACCTCCTGCGAAAGAATGAATCTTGATCCAGAAGTGACGTACCTGGGGACAAGTCCACCACATGTGAAAGAAAGAGCCCTTAGCTCCACATCCCCTCCAGCGCAAATCAGAGGGGTTCCGGCCCATGTTAGATAATTGGGAAGGAGTAAGGTACCATTGAAACAGCATTTTGTACGCCTGATATATAGTGCCCCAGCTCACATATGGATGTATAGTGCCCCAGCTCACATGGAAATGTATCGCCCAAGATCACATATGGATATATAGTGCCCAGTTCACATATGAATATATAGTGCCCAGATCACATATGGATATATAGTGCCCCAGCTCGCACATGGATGTATGGTGCCCCAGCTCACATATGGACGTATAGTGCCACAGATCCCATATGGATATATAGTACCCCAGATCACATATGGATATATAGTGCCCCAGCTCACATATGGATATATAGTGCCCCAGCTCACATATGGGTATATATTGCCCCAGCTCACATATGGAAATATATTGCCCCCAGATCACATATGGATAAATATTGCCCCAGATCACATATGGATATATTACCCCAGCAGCTCACCCATGGATATATAAAGGCCCCAGCTCACTGAATCCTCCCATCCGCAGCGACGATCTGGCACTCCGACGGAACACCGGCCTCACAGCATGCATGCTTCTTCCTCCCAGCACGCGCCGGTGCCAAAGGGTGATGCCCGGCCCCTGGTTGAGATCCACCAGCCGCGATCTCGCTAGATTGCTGCTGGTGGACCTCAACGAGGGACCGGGCAGTATCCTTTGGCGCCGGCGCGCGCTGGGAGGAAAAAGCATCAGTGAGGCAAGCCTATGGCGCGTGTGCCGACACTGTCGGCCCTGCATGCCATAGGTTCGCCATCACTGCTAGGGTGACACCAAAGACTTTCATTTTTGAACCAGCTGCCGCACTGCAGGTTCGTAACCTGCAGTGCCGCGGCCGATTCAAAAATCAGTCTTTGGTGTCACCCTAAGGGCGGGTGTCACCTGGTGCAGGCCGCACCCCGCGCCCCCACCCAGGGACACTACTGACATTATCCCATACGCTGTAAATGATTGAATTCTGAATGAAAATTCACATATTTTTACATTTTTTTGTCATAGCATTCTGACAGTACATGACGTATACATATAATGATATATTATGAATCTGCTGGGTCTGCTAAAAATAAGGATATATGATTTGTCTGGGTCCTACAACAAGAAATGACTTCAAATCGCGTTTAAACATGATGAGCGCAAAATGTTCAAAATTAGCTCAGCACACAGGCGTTAAATGGCTCAGCAGTGAAAGGGTTTTTGGAAGCACCAAGCACCCAGAGATAAAGCCAAGACATACAATTGCTTAGCAGTAAAAGGGTTAATATAGTTTAGTGTAGTCATTTCACTATTTTCCATCAGGGAATGAAATATCAGTAAAAGAAGAGGACAACATGCCAGTCAGCTCTGGCAAAACATCAGTGAGGAAGCACCAAGGCACCCAGAGATAAAGCCAAGCAATACAGCTGGACCAGTGGAGGTTTGTCCATAGGGGCAACTAAGGAGACGCTCAAAATAAATATATAAATGACTGTAAACAAGGCATTGTAAGGAATCAGGCCAAGGGGTTTTACCTGAGGTGGGACTGGGAGATAAATATTAAAATGGGAAAATAAAAGGCTTAGGAAATACTGTTGAGATTTTTTTTATCCCATATTCCTTCCTCCAGTTGATATGATAACCTACATAGTATGTGCAGGGAGAGATGTCACAGAACACAAGCTGGGATTTAACTCTGTCACTACTGGAGGAGAATCAGTGCTCAGCTGGGAGGTATTTTACAGAATAAAGGGTTAATGAATGGCCTGATCGTGCTGTGTCTCCCTCCCTGTCCCTCAGTGCTGGATCCAGACAGCTCACAGTCTGCCATTACCCTCCCCCAGCAGCAGCTCCTGCACATGTGAGTGACCCATGCAGCCTCCAGAGTTCTGATGTCATCAGAGTGCGACCATTCATTTCTGTTTGTGAGAAGCTGAGGCTGTGCAGGGAATGTTTGGCCCTGTCCCCTTACTCCGGGCTCCATGAAGCTACTCACACCCCCATGTGACTGGAGTGGACACACACAGGAGTAGTAGAGACAGAGCTGGTGTCCTGGGAGAGGAGACTCAGGTATGTGTGGACGCCATGTCCCACATGCTATTTATTGCATGGAAAGCTGTGTCTTCTCATTGTGGGACAGTCATGGTGCAGCCCTCATAGCCGCGTAGCTCCATTACAGCGCCGTGTGAGTCGCCGCGCAGGTAGCAGCTCTGGTGTCTTGTTAAACATGGAGACATTTCACCTGGCTGAGGATCATGGGAGTTACGATGCACAGCTCCTCGCAGGCAGCTCCCCACTAACCCTATCCAAACCCCAAATTCCACCTGGTGCTATAAAGCGGCGCTGTAATGACCCTGCCCCCTCCTTTATTCGTAAGCAATTTGCATAGTGTATATTACTTTCGTACGTTACGTACATACGCAAATTGCATACTTTTCGCACACAAGGTACACAAGCAATTGGTCAGAGTGATGGATTGATGCTGCATGCGCAGCTTAAGCCAATGTCTGCTTTATCCCCAAACGAACGATGCTACAAGCGCTCAGCAACTGTACGCAGACGACACTGTAATCTATACCAGCGAACCAAATCTCCCGCAGCTGGAGGCCGTGCTGCAAGAAAAATTCACAGAGGTAGAAAAGTGGATCAAACACAACAAACTTTTTTTAAATACTGACAAAACTGTAACGATGCTCTTTGGAACAAAACCTAAACTACACAAATTGCAAACACCCCATCTATGTGTCAGGACAAAAATCAAATGGCACGTTGACCACAGTCACTTCTCTCAAATATCTAGGTATGTGGTTAGACCCAAATCTATCCTTTGGCCCCCACATCGAAAAACATTCATCTAAACTTTACCCTGAAAGGTATTTTAATATGATAGGTAGTTTTTTATTTTTGCATTAGTGTGAAATTCCCCCCTCCTTGTTCCAGCACGGTGTCTGTTCAATTTCGTTTCCTCTCGAGGCTAGTCAGCGGGGTGATGGAAATAGATATCCTGTGTTAACTTAGAAATGCCCGCGAAATCTTTGTTACATGATGTAGAAATGTATCTGCTCTGATTGGTTGTTGTATCACATTCCTATGTTGGGAGTGAACACTGCAGGAAGTTTTTATATATAACGAACATTTCTATTGGATGTTGAAACAATAAACGAACCTGACAGACCACGGACTGATCAGATGATAATCTGCCATATCTCGGTGTGGTTGTGTCTATCGTCTCCTCTGATGAGAGTCGCGCAGCGCCTTACTTCAATTTTGATATATAAGAAGAAACTTGAAAAAGGTTTATGGTAATTATAATGGAAATCTAGAATTTAACATACCCCAAACTAGGTGCCCTGTACAGAAACAAATCCTGCCTGAGCCCCGCAGTAATAAAGCAGATTGTACAACAAATGCTTATGCCGGCTATTGAATACGGAGATGTAGTGTGTGCAGCGGCCCCGCAAACACATCTTCATAAACTTACTACATTGTATAACTCATTCTGCCGCTTTGTGCTACAATGTAACTACATGACCCACCATTGTGACATGTTAAAAGAACTAAACTGGCCATCGCTGGAGTCTAAACGTACCCTTCACCTTTTCAACCTGGTGTTTAAGAGCTTTTCTGGGAAGCTGCCATCCTACCTGAGTAGGACTGCTTCCCCCAGCATTTCCCTTATCCTATAACCTCCAATCCAGGACCAGCACCTTACTTGCAATACCACAATACAAAAAGAAAGTGGCTCGGTCCTCATTTTCCTACAGAGCACCGCAATTATGGAATAACCTCCCAGACGCCATCTAATCTTCCCCCAGACTAAAGTCACTTAAGAGTTCCCTATTAACATACCTCAATATGGAATGCACCTGTAAACATGTAACATAGTGACTATTTCCTACATATTTATTTTCTGTTAATCTGTATATTTGTGTTTTTTTATTATCTTGCATTGTATTACTTTGTATTTCTGTAACATTTTAATGTTCTTGAACCCAGGACGTACTTGAAAACGAGAGAAATCTCAATGTATCCTTCCTGGTAAAATCCTTTATAAATAAATAAATGTCCGCTTGAAAGAGAGTGAGAAGAGGGGCACTCCACGCAGCGTGACCACTGTAATAAGCTAAAATGATCAGGGTGCATAGATTGTCCCTTAGTTGGAAGGAGTGTGTCGATGCTGCTCTGGGCTTCATTTCTGCTTCACACAACACCGGGCGACCTCTAACATGCATAATATTTATCTCCAGTTTCAGGAATACTGTGCTTCCGCTAATCGTTCTGTTTCACAAGAACTGGGCGTCCGGGTAAACTGTGATAATGAATAAAAACAAAGCCAGAGATCCGCTGACCCAGAGGATCCTGGATCTAACTCTGGAGATTATCTTTCTGCTGACTGGAGAGGTAAGAGATTCTATGAAATACACACATTTTATGATGCTATTTAATAACTCTGTCGTTTTTTTTGGTCGCGCCATGCTGGCAGCCACTATGGCTCTGCCTGCCTTGTGGCCACATCCACGGACTTCTTTTCTGTACAAGGATTTGGTATAGGGCGAGGAGTGCCACTTTCATTGGAAGATGACACCCTTTTTTCTTTTCACCTCCTCCTTCAAAATGGAGACTTTATTGACATACCCTGATCAGCCACAACGTTAATGAACAAAACCAGAATGGCTGCACTCACCTCACATGTGTTTTTAAGGGGGCTTCTCAGTGGCTGGTTGGCATAAAATATAGTAAATTCAGAGCCCGCCATTACAATACAGGCAAAAGATAATAAAAACTCCTAACTGGGTAAAAGCCTGCCACTGCACCAATGTACTCCATCGTCGTCAGGTCCTACTCTATGTCACTCTATTGTCTGCTCTTTTGCGATATACCCAGTTATTTGAAACGTGCACCCCACTGATGTTCATGGCATATAAAGCTTTTGATTAGAATCTGCAATGAGGCTGGGAGATATGCAAAGCTAAACTTCTTCCAACAAGTTACGGATTTTAATATTTTTTCCTAAATTGTAATGGTGTGCTCTGAATTTTCTATATTTTGTATATTCAAGCCACAACATTAAAACAAGCTCTTTAATATTGTGTAGATCCCCTTGAGCTGCCAAAACATCTCTTTAGTATTAAAGGCATGGAGTCCACAAAACCTCTAAACATGTGCTATGGTATCTAACATCAACACATTAGCTGCAGATCCTTTACATCCTACAAGTTGCATGGTGGGGCCTCCATGGATCGGATTTGTTGTGACCGCACATTCCACTGATGCTCAATCGGATTGAGATCTGGGGAATTTGGAGGCTATGGCAATGCCTTGAAATCTTTGTCCTCTTCAAATTATTCCTCAACAATTATTGCAGTGTGGAGGGGTGCATTTTGTTACTGAAAGAGACCACCTGCCTTCCTGTTATGGCCACCATTCAGTTTTTCAGCAATACAAGCTACAGTAGCTCTTCTTTGTGACCTGCAAGGCTAGCCTTTACTCCACACGAGACCTTAATGCCAGTTTGCCAGTTGTCCTTTATTGTGCCACCTTTGGTAGGTGCTGACCACTGCAAACCAGGAACACCTGTCTTGCCGTTTTGGAGATGCTCTGACCCAGTCCTGTAGCCATCACTATTTGTTCCTTGTCAAAGTCCCTCAGATCTTTTCACGTTTCCATTTTTCCTGCTTCCAAAACATGGAATTCAAGAACTGTCTGTTCACTTGCTGCTTAATATCTCCCACCACTTGACAGGCGCCATTGTTATAATGCTGTGTCTGATCAGGGTATTCTGTTACATTGCTCTTGTGATATTGAGCTGAACCTGCAAAACACTTCCCTTATTTTACTCTGCTGTTCACTGTGAAGCAAAATCTTATAAATAAAGAATATATGAAAACAAACCCTGGAGCTGTTTGATACTGAGACCTTTCAAAGAGCAGATCTGCAGTAGCTTCATCTTTAAGTGCCGCTATCATGGGCAAATGTTTGACAGCCAGAGAAGAGCAGCAAACTGCCCATACAGTCACGAGCTGATTGACAGCCCGTACAGCAAACCGAATGAGCGTGGGGCTATCCTGTAGGATGTCTTTCATGCCCACAGTGTCCTTTCCTGTGGTAGAGAGGGAAACTTTTAATGAAAACGATGACCTATGTAAAGGGTGGGATGCCCTGTCAAATGGGCAAAACTTATTTTGTCCATGATAGGACAGTCATTAAAGGGAACCTATCATACAGCACACTATGGAAATAAGAGCAGAGAGTGTTACTTCAACTAAAGGATCAGGGGCTCCCAGGGCTTGGACATGATTATACTCCTGAAAGGCTAAGATCTCTATATTGATGTTAATTTAAATCATGTAGGATCATATGGTGGTGAAAATCCATGAGATGGTCACTGACGACCGTCCCGGCCAAATATCAGAAGGAGGATACAGCAGGACCCAAAGCTTCAATACGGAGCCTCCACCTCACTCTGGAATCCATGAGAAAAACAATGAGAAGATCCTGGAACTGACCAATAAGATTATCCAGCTGCTGACTGGAGAGGTGAGGCTATTAGATTTGGAACATTATACAGTAACACCAAGGGATGTGTCTGGACGGCGACCGTGTCATTGTTTGTAACAGCAATTTTTTTTTATATTGCTGGGATCCATAGAGCACACAGAAGCTGGTGGTTATTATTATTATACTTTATTTATGAAGCGCCAGCATATTCCGCAGCGCTGAACAATGGGAATGATATAGACAGGGTTACAATACATTGAGACTGAACAACATTTGATAAACCGTTACATGAGGAAACGAGGGCCCTATTCCTGTGGGAACTCACAATCTAGAAGGGTTGGTGGTGGAAACAAGAGGAGAGGACTGCAAGGTGGGAGTGATGGACTGTTTGGGGCAGTGAGGTGTATTAGTGAGTCGAGTGGTATGCTTGCCTGAATAGGAGTGTCTTTTAAGAGAGGGAGAGATGTAGATAGTGGAGGGGTAGGTGGTACAGAGGCATGAGTTCCATTTTAGGATGAATGCAGAATAAAAGAGTAGAAGAGACAGGGAGCACATTGTGCAGCAGTATGTGGACCTTGCGGTTCCCTAAATTCCAGGAGAGGGAGCTGGTGGCCAGGAAAACACCGCTGAGCTTGCATGGGAGAGACCAGAAGCCTGGGATTAGTAAGAGTAATTAGAGAGAGAAGTGGAGACAGCTGGAAAGGATGCCTGAAATTAGAGGCCGGTCCTGGGGGGGGGGGGGTGGAACTGCCAAGTGTAAAAACGACGCTTGGTCAGTGTGAAAAGGAAATTAGTACAGGTATGTGCCTAGGTGTCAGAGGCCTTTGTAATGGGAGGGGAGGGGCACTGGTGAAATACGATCTAAAAATGCGGGATTTTAGAGGATAATCTGCCAGAAATTAATAAATGCAGACACAAAATACAATTGCGATGATAGAATATTGCAGAGTTTGATGTTGGCCATCGTGTTGATCTGGATACCTGGGCTTTGATTCCAGGGAAGTTGCTTGCAGGAGGCTCAGTGTATAAATGAAGCTTGGTCTGTGTATCAATACACTGCATATGCGGAGCTGTGTGTAGAACAATTAACTTCAGATTTATCATTGTGTGTGTCAGGTTCCTATACGATGTGAGGATGTCTCTGTCTATCTCTCCATGGAGGAGTGGGAGTATTTAGAAGGACACCGGGATCTCTTCGAGGACGTCACGAGGGAAAATCACCGGCCAGTTATGGCACTTGGTAAGAGAAGGTTTAATTCTCATAATCTTTGTGTCAAACACTAGAGAAATGTGTCCAAACAACAAACTGAAATGTGAGCTGTGCGTCTGATAGACTCGTTCCTGAATGAACTTCTCACGTGTTAATGTGGTTTTCCCTTTCAATAGATAAATCTGTATCTGGTGAATCGCACACTCCGGTTTCTTTATCTGATTCTGGAAATAAATCTATAACCAATAATATGGAGCAGCATCTTAACAAGCAAACAAAAGGACGAGCTGAATCTGCAACGAATACTGACCAAGAATCCCTGGCTTCTGGAGAAGAACAAGTCACAAATAAAACCAATTATTCAACCATAAAATGTACAGAATATTCACCTAGTGATATTAAGCAGGAACCGGCCTCTTGGGAAGAAGAAAATCTCACAGACGTAAATTACAAAGGAAATTCAGCTTCTTCTGACATGGGGAAAGCCGCATATTCTAAGTCTGACCTTGTGATGCCTGAAACAAATTGCAAAGAAGAAACATTTTCATCTTTTTGTGTGGAAAATTCTATTACTGATTCATCCCTTATCCAACATCTTCACACCAAAGAGCAGCCATTCTCATGTTCTGAATGTGAGAAACCGTTTACAAACAGAATTGCTCTAAAAAAGCATCAGAGGTTTCATACAGGGAAAAAAACGTTTAAATGCCCCGAATGTGGGAAATGTTTTACTTCGTCCTCATCGAGGGCAAGACATAAAATTATTCACACAGGTGTAAAACCATTTAACTGCACTGAATGTGGGAAAGGTTTTACCATGTCTTTATCGCTTGCAGCACATAAAATTATTCATACAGGTGAAAAAACATTTAAATGCACAGAATGTAGGAAGTGTTACTGTCATGCCTCAAGTCTTGAAAGACATAAAAGGATTCACACAGGAGTAAAACTATTGAAATGCACTGAATGTGAAAAATGTTCCATTCAGGCGGCAACTCTTGCAACACATAAAATGATTCACACAGGAGAAAAAACATTTAAATGCTCTGAATGTTGGAAGAATGTTACCATGGCTTCTTCTTTAGTAATACATAACAGGATTCACACAAGCGAAAAACCATTTAAATGCACTGAATGTGGGAAATGTTTCAAGCGGCTTGGACATCTAGCGGCACATAATGTGACTCACACAGGAGAAAAACCATTTAAATGCTCAGAATGTGATAAATGCTTCAATCTGTCCTCAAATCTTGCAAAACATAAAATGATTCACACAGCAGAAAAACCATTTAAATGCACAGAATGTGGGAAATGTTTCAATCGGGCCTCAAATCTTGCAACACATAAAATAACTCACACAGCAGAAAAGCCATATAAATGCACAGAATGTGGAAAATGCTTCAAACAAGCCTCATATCTTGCAACACATGAAATGATTCACACAGGAGAAAAACCATTTAAATGCACAGAATGTGATAAATGCTTCACTCGGTCCTCAACTCTCGCAAAACATAAAATGATTCATACAGGAGAGAAACCTTTAAATGCTCTGAATGTGGGAAATGTTTCAATCGGGCCTCATATTTTGTAAGACATACAAGCATTCACAAAAGATAAAATCTTTAAAATGCACCTGATGAGTTAATCGTTGCACTGGTGTGTTATCTCGTGTAACACATAAAATTATTCCCACTGGATAGAAACCATTTCAGTGCCTTTGATTGGAAAGTTTGTACTTTAAGAACTTTTCTTGTCTTTCTTTCTTCTTGGTAACAGAGGTGAAAACCCTTTCAATGTACTGTAAGTGGAAACCGCTTCATCCAGTCCTCGCGTCAATCCTCACATGAAGGAAGTTATTCACGCTACACCGTTGTTTACCTTTGTTGCAGCTAGTGAATATCTGCCATGCAAACAGGGACACAATACTAGCAGCGATGTCCATATTGAAATGGCTTAAACTGCAGCTATTCTTTTACCATTATTCCAGCATTGTTTGAAACAAGGGCAGGTTTGCATTAGTGGTATTAATCTGGCTTCCATTGTGGTAGCGTAGTAATATCGAATTTTGTGTGGACAGCTGTGAGGTTGTGGGAACATCGGAGATTGGGTTTCGAACTCTTACAGGGCTATTCAGAGAGAGGTGAAAACCTTGAGAATTGGCAGGAGAAGAGAACAATCTAGACCAAATAGCCAATTTGGAAAGTGAGATAAATGGGAGAATTTTTCTGGTTTGACCATTTTGACCTAGAATTTTCAATTCTCCAATCATTCTCAAGGTTTTCACCTCTGTCTGAATAACCCTCTTAGGCTAGGGTCAGACGAACGCATTTTCGCGTCGTCCGTGAAAAAGTGCGTTCGAACGAATGGACGTATTTTTTTCACGGAATACGCGATAGCGGTCATACGATGCGCATTTTCGTCCGTGATTTTGTACGGATCATCAATAAAACCCTTTTTGCGTCTGGACGTTATGTTGGCCGGACATTAGCAGCGTCTGACGTCTCCTAATCACGCACAGACGCCACTAGTGGACGCAGCGCACTCTGTATGTCCGTACTAGCGGTATCACGTTCTCAAAAAAATGCGTTTGTTTGCCGCTTGCATTGCGCGGCCGCACATACTTCGTATATTGCCTGTCATTGGCCGTCATTTGCTGCTACTACGGCCGTGATAAAGTGCGGCTGCACGCGCGTTCGCACTGCGTTCGTCTGACCCTAGCCTTATTGTTTGAAGAAGGTACCATTGGCTGTTTTATCTAATTATTCTTTTTTAAGTTGGTTTTGGAGCGAAGGGGCCAGATGACTCGCTAATCCGCTTCACACATGAAAAAATTTGCTCACATCATGTTCCCTATGAAGAAAAGTTTCCACCCAATTTACTTTAAAAAATGATCAACGGTGATATAGAATGTTAGGGGGGGGGGGGATTCATTGTTTTAGAATTGCCTTTTATGGCTACCGTCACCCTTATTCCCAGGAGTGTTTTGGAATGTTTTGTGTACTTGAAAGAAGGAGTGGTAGGAAAAATGTTAACAATTGCCTATTGTGGGGTCTTTGGCATTCTTAGACCCAAAACCTGAGAACAAAATTCCAGGACTTTCTCCCAAAAAAGTCTGAGCTCCTGGACATGACCATAAACAATTAAGTAGATCAGCTTGAGGAGATTTACATTTTGGGGCATTGATCAGTGTAGTTAGCTGAAAAGGACGCCATTTTTGTCGGAGAATTGTAACCCCCGTACACTAGTTTGAAAATCATTTCCCAGGACTGAGCCAAGGAAACCTGGGTTCGTGAGTTCAAGGCATATCAAATGGGGACCTTGCCAGGAGATGCAAACACCAGGAATCCAGGTCCGTCAGGGCTCTCTACCAATCAAATTGGGGCTTTACTATGGAGTAAAATGTTGCTGTAGCGGTGCTGGTACCACTATAACTGTCTAATGAGTCATTAAAGTCTACTGTGGTCAAATTGGCTACTCGAGAATTGATAAATGTTTCTATTTGCTTATTTCTTTTAAAACTTGACAATTTTTATTGTGAACACAATGACATATATACAACGGCAAATCAGAGTGAATGGCAATAGGGACAAGCAAACTAATCAGTGTACACCTTTTTTTGTGTTTTACATAAGTAATAAGCAGGTAAATTTAAGTGGCATCAAGTGAATAACAAAACAACACAAACAATTGTAACAAAATTGTGGACTGCCCGGATATGATTAGCGATTTGGGTCATGGTAAAAGGTTTATTTAAGGGAGCATTAGGTTCAGTCAGGGGCAAAAAGGACAGTTATATTTAAGCAGTTATCAGAGCAGGGGTTGGAAAGGGCGATTTCCCGCCACCATTTCCACAGAATACCAGGCCGTATATTGCAAAGAGGACTGAGGAGTCGTGCGCATGTACGGTGTTAGAGAGGGGAAATAACATTGCCGTACCTTATCTGAAAGGATGTAGATCCGATCCATGAGAAACAGACAATTTGGTTTGTTTTCAAAAGAGGAATAGGAACCGGGCCAGAGTGATTCCAAGTTTGCAAAATCGTTTTATGACCCACTGCCGCTACTAAAGATAGAAAGTGTTTAGCTTCACTTTTTAAAGCGAGAGTGGGACCCAAAATCAAAAAGGTTGGTGTTAAAGGTAGGGAGAGTTTTGTGGTGGAAAGAATGAGCGAATGATTGTTTCTATTTACTTAGAACAGACTGGATAAAGATACATGAAACCCTAAAGAGATTGGATATCTCGGTATGTGTCAGCCCTCAGTTTGTGGGTTTATGAAATGTCCAATTGATGTGCAGCCCTTACTGACCAAGGCCATAAACACAGGAACCAGGACAGCCATCCTGGAAACCGGGATTATTTAGTATGGGTTGGTAAAGGGAGGTGCTGCAAGAGAAGCCTAGGATTTTCCTGGCCCTACACCAGGCTTGGCTACCAGTGAGTAACAGGGGAGTAGACGTCCCACGTGATGAAAGGGTGATCGTTGTCACATGTTAAAGAGCAGATAGGGATAACGGGTAGGCCATGACCCTGTCTGGAGAAGTATCAGTGAAAATCTGGGTATTGTGGCGCCAGTCAGCAACATATCTGAATAAATCAGCAATATAATATGAGGCAATATTGGGATAATTCCAACCTGTGTGGTTATAGGGTAACAGTAATTTACCAAGCGCAATAAGTGCTCCTTTTTGATCCCAAGTTAATTGGACAAACCATTTGTGTAGTGTGGAGACAGCTTTCCTTCATAATAAAATAGGAAGGCACTGGAAAGAAGAGAGAAGCTTCAGAAACCTCACCGTTTTAAGTCAACTACTCCTCCCCACATTGAGCAGTAATCATTCCCAACAGGTCAAAGGTCGTTCATCTGGGCCAAAAGAGGGGACTCATTTAAGTTATACAGCGTGGAAAGATTATTTATCCCTCCCTAAACCATTTTGAAAGGGATTGAGAGCCTCTAATCCTGTGGGGGCGATGGACCAAGGGGCAAAGTCAGCGTTTTATCGAGATTGACCTTGAATCCTGAGGCCTATTTAAAAATATTCAGGTGGGCCATCAACAAATCATCTGCTAGGCGAACCTCGTGGCCGCCTA
Source organism: Leptobrachium leishanense (assembly GCA_009667805.1). NCBI lineage: Eukaryota > Metazoa > Chordata > Amphibia > Anura > Megophryidae > Leptobrachium > Leptobrachium leishanense. The sequence goes on along the minus strand of CM019068.1, from coordinate 149,071,233 downwards.
CCAGAACGCCTCTCAATTCAGGGGATTTCTCTGCCTCTCATAAGCGGTTCAAAAGCAGGGTGATAAGGGGCTGCCCCATCATGTACCCCGTGCCAGGACAAGAGAAGTGGAGCTTAAGTCATTTATATTCAGAAAGCAGAAGGGTTCTCGTAAAGGGCCAAGAACAAATGAAGCATGGCTTGTCCAAACAGAAAGTATTTCGAAAGTTAGGATCAAAATCCTGTCAAATGCCTTATTGGCGTCACAGGTAATGAGGATGGCTGGAGGTTTGCGACCAAGGGAAGAGACAGCTATTGCTTTTCAAATATTTTAAGTGGAGTGTTAGCCCCTCAAAACCCCATTTGGGCTTGTCTTATAAAAGTGGTAAGGAGGATTTGGAGGCGATCAGCCATAATACCGGATGACCATTACAAATCGACAGTCAAAAGGGAAATAGGGTGATAAGAGGTAACTGTAAGGGCAGAGGCTTTGACCCCTGTATGGTGTTGGATGTATGGAACCCAATGGCAAGCCGAAGGAGGAGACCAGAAGGAATATGATCGATTAAACTTTACTAAAGGCAACAAAATATAAGTCCAGCATAAAAGTAATGTAAGGTTTCTTTGACAGAAATAAAAGTCCAGAACGGAGAGTTGTAAGGATAAATAAATACGGTTGCAATCTTGGAAATAATTGGTGGTATACGAGGATCTCCAGTGCAGGTGGGATGCAGTACCTTAACCCCTTAGTGACCGGGCGGTTTTACACGAATCCGTCCGTTCGTGACCGCTGCTGTTTTTACGTTTCTGCGCTCTTAGTGTTTACGTCAAATTTTCCTCTTACTCGTTTATGTAACCCACACATATTTTACACTGTTTTTCTCGTCACTAAATGGACTTTATAAAGATACCATTTTTTTCATCATTTCATATAATTTACTATAAAAAATATTGTGAAATATGACACAAAAATTGAAAAAACACCACTTTTTCGAACTTTGACCCCCAAAATTTCTTATGTATCAACAACCGTCAAAAAAAATTAATTCCTTAGTAGTTTCTAAATTTAGTACTGAGTTTAGCAATACCCAATGTTTACATATTCCTCGCTTTGCTCCTTATCTTATGCAACAATAAGTGCAAGTAGCACTTTGCCATTTCCAAAGAGTTTATTTTCAAAACTAGTGATAGTGACATTGTAACACTGATATCTGTCACTAATTCCTGAATAACCCTCCACATATACATATTTTTTTAAAGTACACAAATCAAGGTATTAAACTTGGGGTATTTTGACTCTTTCCATGCAAACCATTTTACCACAAATCTATGCCAAAGTTTGAGAAAAAAAAAATTTGGTGATTTTTTTTTTTTGAACGCAATTTAAGAATACATGTACTGTGAACTTTAAGGTTTACTGCCAAAAAGCACCCCAAAATATGTTCAGCAACATCTTCTGAGTAAATTGATACCACCCAAGTATAGGTATGTCGGGTCATTTGGGGGCTAAAAGGCCTTATTTGGGGGGTGCGCATTTCAGTTTTTAAACTTGGAATTTTCACATTTCGTCATCATGCACCCATGTCCTATTTGGGACATTTTTGAAGCCGGCCAAAGTAATTTACCCCCATCAAACCATATATTTTTAGAAAGCGCACACCCTAGGGTGCTTCAAAGAGTTGTATTTTAACACTTTCCATGCACTAGCTCTATGTCAAACTTTCAGGTAGTCACTTTTTGTGTTATTTTTTCACACACATTGTACTTTAGGCATGAATTGTCAAATCCAGTTATGGGTTACTGCCAAAAAACACCCCAAAATATGTTCAGCAACATCTTCTGAGTAAATTGATACCACCCATATATAGATTTGTTCTGTTGTTTTTGGGGTGCTACGCCAATCTTTGACATGTGCTTGTCAATTTTCTAATTTGACATACAGTATCTTCTTTGCTTATCTTCTTTTTAGGGGCCTTTTTACATACCCCAGTTTTATGAACGTGCATATATTTGGGAAGCTAACACCCCAAAGTATTGTAAATGGAGTGTTTTTATGCTATGGATGCATCCGTTTGCTCCAAACAAATTGGATACAGTTTGGTGGTCATTTTTCATTTTCACACCCACATCAGTTTTGGACTGTGATTTAGGAGACACTGTTGTTTGTTACTGCATGAAAACTCTCCAGGTTGTTTTCTGCAAGGTCTCCTGAGTACACCCATGCCCCCCATGCATAGGTTTGCCAGGATTTTGGGAAGGTTCAAATACAATTTTTATGACTTTGTCATTAGAGTTGAAATTGAGATTATTTCTTCAGCTAGGCCTATCTTTGGTTTTGGGTCTACCGCATACCCCAGTTTGAATTATTGCCAGAAAATTGTTTATATTTGTTATGTTGACACCCCAAGGTATTGCATATGGAGTGCTTTGATGCCATGGATGCAACGGTTTTAGCCCAAAACATTTGAGAAGGTGTGTGGCGGTAATTTTTCAATTTTCAGATTTTTACGCCCACAGTAGTTTTGGACTGTGATTTAGGAGACACTGTTGTTTGTTACTGCATGAAAACTCTCCAGGTTGTTTTCTGCAAGATCTCCTGAGTACACCCATGCCCCCCATGCATAGGTGTGCAAAGATTTTGGCAAAATACAGCACCAATTGTAGAACATAAAAATGTACGAATAAAATGTAAAAGTCTGGTGCCTGTCAAACTGGGGATGCTCTCTAGGGGGGCACAGGCTGTTGTCACTGAAGTGCATGAAACGCAAAATGTTTTCATACCTTCTACGTGACATTGATTGGGGGTAAATGGGGGTAGAGCAGATGGGGCTACTGCTCCAGTAGGAGCGAATTGAGGGCTTCTTTATGATGCCCTCAGCATAGTAAGTGCCCAGAATTTCAGAAATTCTGGCACATCTAGCGGGGTCCATTGCTGCCTTGCTAAGTAGGAGTCTGGCTTCGCAGCACAATGCTGATGGGCATACAGATTTGATTGGGCCACGATGTGGCCCAACAAATCATCCCCCATAAACACCTGCAAAAACTGTGTGGCGGTAAATCCTGCAACATCAATATTGATGCCAGGATTTGCCGTGAAAGGAGGGATATCTGGCCTCTGGCGATGAGGCACTACCCACTCCTCAGCTGGAGCTGTGCGTCTCCTGCTGGCAGGTGGTGACCCAGGATCTGCATCAGAAACATCACTAGATACATCAGCCAGCGTAGATAATGTATCTAGCGACGTCTCTGAGCAGTTAGCGGGGTCGAAATGAGGGTCTGAGTCTGACGCAGATGCCTCAGATTCTGACGCCAGGATGGCATATGCCTCCTCGGCGCTGTACACCCTCTCAGACATTATATATAATAGATTATAAAATTTTATAATTATTATATATATATAAGCGGATTGTTGGTTCTTAGAAGAACCGTTGGGTTTCACAAGAAAATACAAATAAACACCTAAATCTCTCTAAATCCCTCTAAACCTGCCTCAATTCTTCTAATCTCACTAAATCTCACTAAAATCTCTAACCTGTCAAATCTGATCTCTCTCTCTCGCTCACCAAAACACAAGTGAGGAGAGGGAGGGAGAATCACAGAGGTCAGAGCCAATATTTACAAAATATTGACCTGACCTGACAAATTAGAAATTTTATTTTGATTTTTTCTAACTTCTGATTGGATGTTGCTAGCCTGCCTCTCTGATGAGGCAGGCTAGGAACATCCCACTCAGCCCCAAGATGACCCTGCCCTTAGAACCCTAACCCTACCCCTACCCCTAACCCTAACCCTACGTTTATTTTGGGTCATGGTAAAAGGTTTATTTAAGGGAGCATTAGGTTCAGTCAGGGGCAAAAAGGACAGTTATATTTAAGCAGTTATCAGAGCAGGGGTTGGAAAGGGCGATTTCCCGCCACCATTTCCACAGAATACCAGGCCGTATATTGCAAAGAGGACTGAGGAGTCGTGCGCATGTACGGTGTTAGAGAGGGGAAATAACATTGCCGTACCTTATCTGAAAGGATGTAGATCCGATCCATGAGAAACAGACAATTTGGTTTGTTTTCAAAAGAGGAATAGGAACCGGGCCAGAGTGATTCCAAGTTTGCAAAATCGTTTTATGACCCACTGCCGCTACTAAAGATAGAAAGTGTTTAGCTTCACTTTTTAAAGCGAGAGTGGGACCCAAAATCAAAAAGGTTGGTGTTAAAGGTAGGGAGAGTTTTGTGGTGGAAAGAATGAGCGAATGATTGGATAAAGATACATGAAACCCTAAAGAGATTGGATATCTCGGTATGTGTCAGCCCTCAGTTTGTGGGTTTATGAAATGTCCAATTGATGTGCAGCCCTTACTGACCAAGGCCATAAACACAGGAACCAGGACAGCCATCCTGGAAACCGGGATTATTTAGTAAGGGCTTCCAGCGCTCAAAAAACGGCAGGACGTACCATGTACGTCAGCGGGTCTAAGAGAGACCCGCTGCAATGACGTACATGGTACGTCCTCGGTCCTTAAGGGGTTAACTTGACCAGCATAGGGCGCGAGAGTACCTAGGTCTACATGCTCTAGGATGGACGATCGCGCATGCGCACCTGACTTCTGCTCAGATGGATCGCGGAGGTGGCGTGGAACACATCCTGGCTCTCCTCCCTCGAGCTGCAGGCCGGAACCAGGGAGCAACGCGCCACGAGGGACCTCAGGTGAGTTTGTCAGGTGTCCCAACATGGCAGCCGCGGTCCGACCGCGGCGCGGGGCATTACAGTAACTAACTCGAGATCTTTGCTAGGTTTCAGAAGGACAATGATTCTAGACTCCTTAAAGGAAGATAGTGGAGCATTACCTTGTAATATGTGATTAAATAAAGATGTTAGATGCAAAGTGAGGAAAAATGATGTTTTATGATACGCAGGACCAAATCCTTCTGGGCCCACAGTATTGTGGTTAATAAGGCAAGATATGGCCTTAGGCACCTCTTCTTGTTCAATTGGGGCAGTGATGTAATCTCTGTTCTCTGGAATGATTTGATGTATGGCTGGCTGAGTGATAAAGGACTCCTACCGTTCCCATCCTTGACTTTCTGCCTTCTATAAATCGGAAAAATAGTCCCTGAAAAAATGAGAAATTTGTATTGGGTCCGTCAAGACTGCTGTCAAAGGAACTGTAATTCGGCTAATTAGGAGTATAGATGTTTGGACATCAAGTTACCTTGTTACCCTGTTGACTAATATCGATTCTTTTGATGAAACCAAGAATATTTAGGTCGTTCCTTCTTTAAGGAGTCTTAGACCAGTTGACTCTCTTTGTACAACTTGGCCGTTTGCGGTGACGGGTTGGCCAGGTAAGACCTATACCTCTTAACCAGAACAATACGTGCCGGAGTCAAACTGCTATCTACCTCCTTGTGGACTCTTTGCACCGCTCGGTGCAATTCCGTGGGTATATTAGAAGCCTTTTAAGCTTTTTTGAGCCTTTTGAGTCTTATCTCAATCAGCTGCCAACTCTTATTTTGAATCGCCTGAAGAACACAATACACCACCTGCTGCCTTATCTAAACATTCCCTCCACTACCTCAATAACTGATAAATTCTGTACATGCTAAACCACAGCCACAAAGTAAAACATTTGTACATATTTTGGTAAATGTTCCTTCATGGGAAATATCCACAAAATGGAAACAACAAAAAAAATAATAATTTATTTTTCCATTTTACATGCAATTATTTCAAACAACGAAAAAAAAAACATGCGCGCCTGACTTCTGCTCAGATGGATCGCGGAGGCGGCGTGGAACACATCCTGGCTCTCCTCCCTCGAGCTGCAGGCCGGAACCAGGGAGCGACGTGACACGAGGGACCGCAGGTGAGTTTGTCAGGTGTCCCAACATGGCGGCCGCGGTCCGACCGCGGCGCGGGGCATTACAGGACCCCCCACCAAGGCGCGACCCCCGGGTGCGCTTGGTCGACGGCTTGGAAGGATAACGGATATGAAAGGCACGAACCTTTGCAGGAGCATGGACGCTGGCACTGGGTTCCCAAGATCGTTCTTCAGGACCGTATCCCTTCCAGTGTACCAAGTATTCTAACCTGCCGTAACGGAGTCTCGAATCCAGAATACGTGATATCTCGAATTCCTCTTCTCCAGATATGGGTACAGGAGAAGGTGGTTTAGTATTCCGATCGGGGAACGGATTCTCATGCCAGGGTTTCAAGAGAGATACATGGAAGACAGGATGGATCCTGTAGGAAAGAGGAAGAGTTAAGCGGGCCGCCACGGAGTTAACCATTCTGAGGACCGGGAATGGGCCAATGTAGCGAGGACCCAGCTTTTTCGAAGGACAATCCAAACGGAGATGAGCCGTGGATAGTAACACCTTGTCTCCGGGTGCATACACAGGAGCTTCCTTGCGACCACGATCAGCAAATTTCTTTTGGTTTTGTTGGGCTAGTAGCAACTGGTGGCGTAGCGTTCGTAGTTGACCGCGTAGGTTTCTCAAGCGGGTTGATACTTCTGGAACTGGAGTGTTGAGCGGCATCTCCGGAAGAGTGCTAGGATGATAACCGTAATTGGCAAAGAAAGGTGAAAAGCGAGTTGATGAGTGTACCTGATTATTGTACGCAAATTCGGCAGTCGGTATGACGTCCAGCCTGTCAGGGACCGGGTTCTTGTGACACCGGTGACGTGAATATGAACCCAGGATGCAGTAAATAAGGCAACAACAAAAGGCTTGGTGAAAATAGCAGAAACTTATATTGAATAACTGGATACAAATAAAAAGGCAGGAATCTGTATAAATAATAAGTCCTTGGAAAACAAACGCAGATGATGTAAAGTCTTGGGATGGGTAATGTAGAAGGGGTCTTGAGACTGTACCGGCAAGGAGTAAGAGAAGCGAAGTCCAGAGGAATAGCCAGGGGTCCGGTACACGTGAATAAGAATAAACGGCAAGGCTGGTCACTTGGCTCGTGGGATAGATCAGGCACCTTTCTTTCTCTAGGAATCCAACGTTAATGACAGAGCACTGGCTGGATGTGGGAGTGGTTCTTTTAAGGAACACAGTCAGTGTTCATTACATCCACCTGATGCAGTATTCAAAAGCTAGGCTAAGGCATACTGCTGTACAGGAGCTTGCCACCAGGGTTGGTCTCATGACTTGGACTTTTTGCCACGGCGTCGCCGTGGGACCTGACAGAGCCCCCTATCTAGGGACGAACTCTGGGCGGACCCACTTGTATCAGGTTCAGCACTGATGGGTTGATCTTCTGGTTCTGTGGATCCAGTAGGGACAGGCTTGGTTTTAAAGCTGTGGATTATAGGGGAGTCCACTTTCGCCATACCTGGGATCCTTCTGGAGTCAGCAGTCTGACATAGGTGAGTGGTTGAATTGCCGGTCATAACCTTCTCTGGATACATGAGTGAAGGTACAGAGGAGGCACATGCATCTAGAACCAGGTTTTGTAAAGATACTTGGTTTGCCTGGAGTTCTTTTACAGTTCGTGTAACCGTAGCAATTTGGTCAACAAAGATGGATATGGTCGACATAATGAATGCACAATTTGTGGGGGTCTCCGCAGTCTCTGTTGGTGTTGACTCGGTAGCTGTTTCCATGGCATGAGGCATTTTGGTAGCTGACGCCTCAACATGGTTTAGGGGGTCAGCAGTAGGTACCTTAACCGCAACCTCATCAGGAATAGGAACAGGGATCTCAGTCGCATGCACTTTGGCAACAGCAGAATGTGGAGAACCTGCAGCGGGCATCTCAGCGGTGGGTACCTTGAAGCAATTGAGAGCCGGAGTATCTGCAGCGGGTTTCTCTGCAACTGGCACCTCAGTACCAACCGGAACCGAAGACCCTGCAGCGGGCATCTCTGCAATAGGCACCTCAGCAGAAGCCACAGTTTCTATGGTAGGTCTTTCTGTGTTGGGTACCTTGGCATAAGCCAGAGCCGGGGTCTCTGCGGCAGGCATTTCTGTGGTGGGTACCTTGGTACAAACAGGAGCCGGAGTCTCAGCATCAGGAGTCTTTGTGATGGGCACCTTGAGGCCTCTAGACTCAACCTCCTGGGTACTTTTGGAGGGAGCTGGGCCAGGGTTATCAACGTCCTTACTGCTGGGATGTAGATAGTCAGGAGGGATCGGGGTGACCAGAGTTCCAAATAGGGTGCCATAGTAGGTATATGGGGTCTCAGGAGCTTGAATTCGGTCTTCGCCCATCTCCCCGTCTGTAAATTCATCAGATGAGGAGAGATCAAATGGAATGAAGTCCTTCCCTGCAGTTCGATAGGGGATGACTTTAGTGGAGCCAATGAACCCTGTACGCCGGCTTGTGCTACCATGGTGATGTCGGTCAACTTTAAATGGCGTAGTTAGTGGCAAATCCTGCTGGCTGTGACTGATGGGAGTGGTGTTCCCTTTAGACCGCTGTGCGGCTTTTCTGGTTGCCAAAGCCTCCTCATATACTTTTAAATCTTTCTTCCGTATTATAGCACCATTGGAAGTATATGTACAGTCTGGTGGTAGGGATTTCACAGGTTGTTTGCTGAGAGTGATGGGAGTTGCAATCCTGGTAGCTACAGCAGCTCCAATCTGCATAGGCTCAGGGCAATTGTAATCCATAGTCACTGAGGGCTCATGTTCCATAGGCACTGGTGGATCCATTACATCAGGCAAGACAGATTCAGGATGTATGGCATCTGTGAGTTCTGCTCGTGAAGGTGCAGGATATGCATAAACAGTTTTTTCTTGGATTTGGTACGAGTGGACTTACTGGTTGCTGGTTTAATTGCTGGAGACTTCCTGGCTGCAGGCCTGGATGGGGGTATAGACTTTTGCACCGAGGTGGTCTTGGGTCCTGGAGACGGTCTGGTCACTGGAGCAAGAGGTTTGCGGGGTCTTACAGGACAGTCCTTTAAATAATGGTCCCCTCCACAGTAGTAACACAGATTGTTAGCTTGTCTTCTGTCACGCTCTTCAGAGTTTAAAGGACCATAGCGTGTTTGACCTCTTGGAGTGCACACCTTAGAAGATGAGTCCCAGGCACTCTGCAGTAGCTCCTTGAAGCATTGTATCAGGTGGGTCATTAGCTCCTCGAAGGCAGCTTTCAGAAAGTCCAACAGAATTTTATTTACTGCGGGTTCATTTGCAGCGGGCTCTGTCATTCTGTCAGGGACCGGGTTCTTGTGACACCGGTGACGTGAATATGAACCCAGGATGCAGTAAATAAGGCAACAACAAAAGGCTTGGTGAAAATAGCAGAAACTTATATTGAATAACTGGATACAAATAAAAAGGCAGGAATCTGTATAAATAATAAGTCCTTGGAAAACAAACGCAGATGATGTAAAGTCTTGGGATGGGTAATGTAGAAGGGGTCTTGAGACTGTACCGGCAAGGAGTAAGAGAAGCGAAGTCCAGAGGAATAGCCAGGGGTCCGGTACACGTGAATAAGAATAGACGGCAAGGCTGGTCACTTGGCTCGTGGGATAGATCAGGCACCTTTCTTTCTCTAGGAATCCAACGTTAATGACAGAGCACTGGCTGGATGTGGGAGTGGTTCTTTTAAGGAACCCAGCCAGTGTTCATTACATCCACCTGATGCAGTATACAAAAGCTAGGCTAAGGCATACTGCTGTACAGGAGCTTGCCACCAGGGTTGGTCTCATGACTTGGACTTTTTGCCACGGCGTCGCCGTGGGACCTGACACAGCCAGTCGTCTTGGAGATGCGTGGTGAAGCAACGAAGGTATTGTTCCAGCGTCTGATTTGTCCGCTCAGTCTGGCCGTTACTCTGTGGATGAAAGGCTGAAGAAAGACACCTGGCAATTTTTAAGCTACGACACATTTGGGACCAAAAACGGGAAGTAAACTGAGATCCTCTGTCTGTGACAATGGAATGAGGAGTACCATGGAGGCGGAATATCTCCTTGATGAACAAGGTGGCTGTTTCAGCTGCTGTGGGTAGGCCTACTGCTGGTATGAAATGGGCCATCTTGGTACAGCGGTCTACCACTACCAGGATGGTGGTGTAGCGATGTGAAGGGGGAAGATCTACTATAAAGTCCATCAAAATATCTTTCCACGATGCAGCGGTGGAGCCAGGGGTTGGAGAAGACCAGCAGGACGGGTGCGGGGTTGTTTGTTGCGTGCACAAACAGAACAAGAGGTTACAAAGGCGATGATGTCCTTCTTCACGGATGGCCACCAGAAGTGTCGATGTACGGCATCTATGGTTTTCTTGATGCCACCATGTCCAGCAGCCGGGATGTCGTGGGAGTGTTGTAATACCTGTAGACGAACCTCCGGAGGAACATATATTTGTTCGTCATGATAGAAAAGACCATCGTTGGGTATGAGCCCCTGAACGTCAGTCGGTGGTTGAAGACTATATTTCTTTATATTTTCTATTAAGGATCCTTGTGAGGCACAGAAGAATTCGTCAGGCAGGATGGAGTCGGGTTGAGTGGTGGAAGGAAAGGCGTCTGAGTCGTACCGACGGGAAAGCGCATCTGCCTTACCATTTCTTACTCCAGGTCTGTAGGTGATATGCAACAGAAAGCGGGCGAAGAATAACGCCCATCTGGCTTGTCGAGGTCGCAATCTTTTGGCGGTGCGGAGATATTCCAAATTGCGGTGGTCCGTGTAGACGACCACGGGATGTTTTGCCCCTTCGAGAAGGTGTCTCCATTCCTCGAGGGCACTCTTGATCGCCAGGTGCTCTTTCTCACCTATACTGTAATTCTTTTCGGCTGGGGAAAGACGTCTGGAATAAAAGGCCACGGGATGCATAAGGTTCTTGACTCCGATTTCTGGGAGAGTATTGCTCCTAGGGCGATATCGGAGGCGTCTGTCTCCAGAGAATATGGTAAATCGATGTCTGGTTGTTTCAGGATGGGGGCTTGGGTGAAGCTTTCTTTCAGCTTGTCGAAGGCCTGCTGAGCTTCTTCAGTCCAACAGAATCTCACATCTTTTTTGGTCAGGGAAGTGATGGGTGTGGTGAGATGAGAGAAGGACCGAATGAAGCGACGCTAAAAGTTGGCGAATCCCATGAATTGCTGAACCATCTTTTTATCTCTGGGTGTCGGCCAGTCTAGGATCGCCTTAATCTTGGCTTTGTCCATTTCAACATGTCCTGGTGATAGGACATATCCCAGGAATTCTATAGAGGATTTTTCAAAAGTGCTTTTCTCGATTTTGCCATATAGCTTATGTTGACGAAGACGAGATAACACGAGACGGACGTGCTGTTCATGTTCTTGGATGGTTCGAGAGTATACCAAGAGATCGTCGAGGTAGACCACAAGGAAGGTATCCAGAACGTCACGGAAGATGTCGTTGAGAAAATGCTGGAAGGCGGCTGGAGCATTGCATAACCCAAATGGCATGACGAGATACTCGAAGTGACCGTATCGGGATCGAAAGGCGGCCTTCCACTCGTCTCCTTTTCTCATGCGGACCAAGTTATACGCTCCGCGAAGATCAATCTATCGAGTAGTTCAGGAATCAATGGGAGCTGGTAGCGATTCCGTACTGTGATCGCGTTTAATGCTCTATAGTCAACGCAAGGGCGGAGACCGCCGTCTCTTTTCCCAACGAAGAAGATACCCGCTCCAGCAGGAGATGTAGAGTGACGGATGAATCCTTTTGTAAGACTGTCTTCGATGTAGTCCTTCAGAGACTGTGATTCGGGAACAGACAGGTTAAAGATACGTCCATGGGGTATAGGTGCTCCTGGAAGGAGGTCAATAGGACAGTCGTACTCTCTGTGTGGAGGAAGTGTATCGACCCCTTTTTTCTCAAATACGTCTTGAAATTCTGAATACTTAGGTGGTAGCGTGGAAGATGGATAGGTGGAAAAGGCGACCTTCTCGGACTTGGAGCCGTTCGTGCAGTGGACTCGACAGTGACAGGAGGGGAAGAACACGGTATTGGAAGACCAATCAATATATGGGTTATGGGTGCGGAGCCAAGGAAGTCCCAGAACTATAGGGAATAAGGGGGAAGGAACAATGTCCCACTGAAGATTTTCTTGGTGCTTGGCTCCAATTAGGAGCTTCAAGAGGGTGGTTTCGTGGGTAACTGGACCGGTGCGTAGGGTGCTTCCATCCACCATATGCAGAGGCACGGGTTTCTTTTTTTAGTTGAGTAGGAACAGCCAAGGAGGTAGCAAGGGATAGGTCAAAGAAGCTGTTACTGGCTCCGGAGTCGATGATGGCGTTCAAATCGACGCTTCTATCTCCCCACTGTAAGGTGACAGGAATGGCTAGGTGAGTAGAAGCAGAGGCGATCACACTTTGAAGAGAGGCAATAGTTGGATGGTTCTTACCTCTTTCAGAGGGACGTGGTGGTCGTGTAGGGCAGCCACGCAAAAGATGACCTGGTTGGCCGCAATACAGGCAGAGATTCTGGCTGCGACGTCTATCACGCTCAGAGGGCGACAGCGGACCTTTGGTAGTACCAATCTCCATGGGTTCGGGATTTGAAGAGGAGGAGGTCGGTCGTGGAGAAGACACAGGAGAAGGTTCGTGTCTTCGAGGAGAGGTGAAAGGAGCATTAGAGAGTCTCTCTTGACGTCGTTCTCTGAAGCGTTGGTCCAAGACCAGAGACTGGGTAATCAAGGCCTCCAAGGAAGTAGGTACTCCTATACGAGCCAATTCATCTTTCAATTGTTCGGAAAGACCATGACGAAAGTGATCTTTAAGGCCCACATCATTCAGGCCTGTATCGGCTGCCACTGCCCGGAACTCAGAGATGTAATCCTCCACCGGTCGCCTTCCTTGTTTTAGATGTCGGATGGTGGTTAGTGCAGCGGAAGACCTTAGAGGGTCATCATAGATAGGATTCATAGCTCGTACGAAGGAACCCCAGGAAGTCAATAGGGGGCTTCCTTCACGTAGTAACTGGAAGGCCCATTCCTGTGGAGGTCCAGACAGTAAGGAGATGGCTGACCTCACCTTCACAGAGCCCGATCCATAGGTACGTGGACAAAGTGAAAACATGAGCTCACAGGCGGTGATGAACGTACGATACCTTGTGCGATCACCAGCAAACCGTTCAGGCATGTTGACTCTGGGCTCGGGAGCGGGCAGATCCACCTACTGTATCATAGAGCCAGATGGTGATGGAGGTAATGCAGTACTCTCAGCCCGGCTTCTTTCCTTGTGCAATAAGGCTTCTTGGCCGGTTTGTAGTTTCTGTACCACCTTGGTTAGTGCTGACACTTGTTCTGTAAGTACAGCAAGGATTTGGTTCGAGCTTGCGGGTTCCATGTTTTAGAACCAGGTTATTCTGTAAGGGCAGAGGCTTTGACCCCTGTATGGTGTTGGATGTATGGAACCCAATGGCAAGCCGAAGGAGGAGACCAGAAGGAATATGATCGATTAAACTTTACTAAAGGCAACAAAATATAAGTCCAGCATAAAAGTAATGTAAGGTTTCTTTGACAGAAATAAAAGTCCAGAACAGAGAGTTGTAAGGATGTCCAAACATCTATACTCCTAATTAGCCGAATTACAGTTCCTTTGACAGCAGTCTTGACGGACCCAATACAAATTTCTCATTTTTTCAGGGACTATTTTTCCGATTTATAGAAGGCAGAAAGTCAAGGATGGGAACGGTAGGAGTCCTTTATCACTCAGCCAGCCATACATCAAATCATTCCAGAGAACAGAGATTACATCACTGCCCCAATTGAACAAGAAGAGGTGCCTAAGGCCATATCTTGCCTTATTAACCACAATACTGTGTGCCCAGAAGGATTTGGTCCTGCGTATCATAAAACATCATTTTTCCTCACTTTGCATCTAACATCTTTATTTAATCACATATTACAAGGTAATGCTCCACTATCTTCCTTTGCTGCCAGGTGGGTACAGGCGATGGGCATTCAGTGCTGGCAGGAGGTGGCTATAAGTGATGGGTACTCAGTGTCGGCAGGTGGTGGGTACAAGGGATGTGTACTCACAGCGCTGGCAGGAGGGTACAGGTGATGGGTACTCACAGTGCTGGCAGGAGGGTACAGGTGATGGGTACTCACAGTGCTGGCAGGTATAAGTGATGGGTACTCACACAATGCTGGCAGGTGGTGGGTAAAAGTGATGGGCACTCACAATGCTGGCAGGTGGTGGGTATAAGTGATGGGTACTCAGTGTTGGCAGGTGGTGGGTACAAGGGATGGGTACTCACAGCACTGGCAGCAGGGTACAGGTGATGGGTACTCACACAGTGCTGGCAGGTGGTGGGTATAAGTGATGGGTACTCACACAAAGCTGGCAGGTGGTGGGTATAAGTGATGGGTACTCACACAAAGCTGGCAGGTGGGTATAAGTGATGGGTACTCACACAAAGCTTGCAGGTGGTGGGTATAAGTGATGGGTACAATGCTGGCAGGTATAAGTGAGGGCACTCACAATGCTGGCAGGTATAAGTGATGGGCACTCACAAAGTGCTGGCAGTGGATGGGAGCTCACCCTTCCTGTCTCTGTATGTACATACTGACATCCTTCAGCCTTTACATAGTTCTCACTGACCGGGGACAGCAGGGGGTGTGGAGCTGACATCATGGCAGGTCACTGAATCATCCCATACATCCAGGCTGCTCTCACACTGTAAGGAGGCAGGTGCTCTCTGTATTAGTGCTACATAATGTAAGATGCCCCTCACATTACAGCAGAGAGCTGGATGCACTGGGAGGAAGGTGACTAAGTTGTGAGAGGGCCCCCAGCAAAAAATAAAGCACGGATGTTGGATTACCCCAACTTGAAAAAAACACACACACACACACACACAAAATCAGGGCCGGATTGTTAGAATAGTAAAAGTGCCGGACTCGGAGGCTGAAGCCAGCAGCGCCGCCATAACACTTACATGGCTGGTGGTGGTGCCTGCAGGAGAAAAGGGGAAGAGTGCAGGGATCCGCACACACGCGCATTAATCCTGCTCTTCCACTCCATCTCCTGGCCCGGCTGACCGCGCCCACACACGTGTTCACACATGCCGAGGCAGCGCTGCGCTGCTAACAAATAGTGCAGCGTTGACGAAATTTGCCACTGTCCGTCTAAGCCCTGGGCCCCCCTCAAGTGGCGGAATGCCAGGGCCCGGTCGCAAGTGCGACCGCTGCGACCCTGGTAGTTCCGCCACTGGGTCAGAGTAAAATGTATGATCCCGTTGTAATGATGGAATAGCAAACCATTTTGTTAGAGATTGCTACAGAGTGTCTGTCCTCCATCTTGTTTTGTTTTATAAATACTTATACGTCTATCAAACTTTGGGTCCCACCATGGCGTATGCCGGGTGCAACCCGACACCCTCCTGGTCATTCTGTGTGTGTGCTAGATCATGTGTATGAGCGATTTATGTAGAAGGATAGCTGTTCCCCTCTTCTTGGTGCGGTAGATCGAGGCCCTTTGACCCCCTCTCCACAGGTCATGAAGGCGATTCATCGGAGAGGACCAATTGGTTTCCTGCAGCAAAACTATGTCCAGTTTTAATTTGGAGAGTTGGGATGTGATCTTTTTCCATTTAATGGGAGAATTTAGACCATCCACATTCCATGTTAGGAATCAGAGTGGAGCGAAAAAGAGAAACCTTGCAGTGTCGTGAGAAGTTTTGTAAGGGAAAGAGGTGAGCGGGACTCTGCACCATTCAAACCAGAATGGGGCAACATATATTCACCTGTAAAAGGTAGGTTGAGCAGAGTTCAGCGCTTCTTTCTGTCAGTTCCTTTATAGAGGATAATGGCCTAGGTCTTCACCAGGCAAATGATGAAAAGCTCTTCAATGCCTCAAAGAAAATATAAAACAGCGCATAGAGTAGTAAACCCTGACACCATATGTCATAAATAAGAATGATCACACTCACATGGGATGGTGTCTCAGGTCAGACGCCGGATTTGAAGGCAGCTGGCGACTTGTATGGGAACGCCAGATTTCCCCAGAATGTGGCAGGAAGTGCTGGGCCTGTAGTCTTGCTCTGCAGCAGGGGATGCGATGCTCCACTTCCTGCCACATTCTGGGGAAATCTGGCGTTCCCATACAAGTCGCCAGCTGCCTTCAAATCCGGCGTCTGACCTGAGACACCATCCCATGTGAGTGTGATCATTCTTATATATGACATACGGTGTCAGGGTTTACTACTCTATGCCCTGTTTTATATTTTCTTTGAGGCATTGAAGAGCATTTCATCATTTGCCTACTGGTGAAGACCGAGGCCCATTATCCTCCATAAAGGAACTGACAGAAAGAAGCGCTGAACTCTGCTCAACCGACCTTTATCCTGTTTATTTGAGTGGATTGGGATATACCACTCTACCCGGGCATAGATAAGCTGCTGCAATCTGCACATACTGTATATATGTTTTTATTGATTACTGTTGTTCCCCGCTTTAAGACTGTGGACTTGCAATTTGCACATTTGTTCAAGTTTAACTTTTTTTTGGGTTTTTTTGCCGCTTTCATTGAACTGGGTGCCCTTCTGATCTCTGCACCTTATTGAGCGACAGAGTTTACCACAGGTGCAAGCCTGCAACCTGCCTTCTGTTGGGGTCTCATGCCCTTTAACAGCATTATTGTGCACATCCTGTGTATTTACACATTGTGCAAAATAGCAGGATATGTAAACAATCTGCATAGATATACACTATATTGCCAAAAGTTTTCGCTCACCTGCCTTGACTCGCATATGAACTTAAGTGACATCCCATTCCTAATCCATAGGGTTCAATATGACGTCGGTCCACCCTTTGCAGCTATAACAGCTTCAACTCTTCTGGGAAGGCTGTCCACAAGGTTTAGGAGTGTGTTTATGGGAATTTTTGACCATTCTTTCAGAAGCGCATTTGTGAGGTCACACACTGATGTTGGACGAGAAGGCCTGGCTCTCAGTCTCTGCTCTAATTCATCCCAAAGGTGTTCTATCGGGTTGAGGTCAGGACTCTGTGCAGGCCAGTCAAGTTCATCCACACCAGACTCTGTCATCCATGTCTTTATGGACCTTGCTTTGTGCACTGGTGCACAGTCATGTTGGAAGAGGAAGGGGACAGCTCCAAACTGTTCCCACAAAGTTGGGAGCATGGAATTGTCCAAAATGTCTTGGTATGCTGAAGCATTCAGAGTTCCTTTCACTGGAACTAAGGGGCCAAGCCCAGCTTCTTAAAAACAACCCCACACCATAATCCCTCCTCCACCAAACTTTACACTTGGCACAATGCAGTCAGACAAGTACCGTTCTCCAAGCAACCGCCAAACCCAGACTCATCCATCAGATTGTCAGATGGAGAAGCGCGATTCGTCACTCCAGAGAATGTGTCTCCACTGCTCTAGAGTCCAGTGGCGGCATGCTTTACACCACTGCATCCGACGCTTTGCATTGCACTTGGTGATGTATGGCTTGGATGCAGCTGCTCGGCCATGGAAACCCATTCCATGAAGCTCTCTGTGCACTGTTCTTGAGCTAATCTGAAGGCCACATGAAGTTTGGAGGTCTGTAGCGATTGACTCTGCAGAAAGTTGGTGACCTCTTCGCACTATACGCCTCAGCATCCGCTGACCCCGCTCCGTCAGTTTTTTACGTGGCCTACCACTTCGTGGCTGAGTTGCTGTCGTTCCCAAACACTTCCACGTTCTTATAATACAGTTGACAGTTGACTGTGGAATATTTAGGAGTGAGGAAATTTCACGACTGGATTTTTTGCACAGGTGGCATCCTATCAGAGTTCCATGCTGGAATTCACTGAGCTCCTGAGAGCGACCCATTCTTTCACAAATGTTTGTAAAAACAGTCCGCATGCCTAGGTGCTTGATTTTATATACCTGTGGCCATGGAAGTGATTGGAACACTCGATTCTGATTATTTGGATGGGTGAGCAAATACTTTTGGAAATATAGTGTATATCCACAAATTGTTCAGGAAGCTATCTCTTCTGAACTGTTTCTTTTGCGTATTTGCACATTTATGTATGGTGTATTGTCTATTTTGCTCTGTCAGCCTTGTTAGTTCTGCACAACTCTGCATGTATCTGCACACCAGTTTCGAGCATCCACAGATAACTTACCATAGTTACTAAACCAAATTTAACCAAGGAACCACTAGGTGGCGCCAGAATACAGAACATTTCTCCTTTCCATATATTTATTTATTTATAAAAGATTTTACCAGGAAGGATACATTAAGATTTCTCTCGTTTTCAAGTATGTCCTGGGTTCAAGAACATTGTTACAGAAATACAAAGTAGTAAAATGCAAGATATTAACACAAAACAAATATATAGATTAACAGAAAATAAATATGTAGGCAATATAGTCACTATGTTACATGTTTACAGGTGCATTCCTTATTGAGGTATGTTAATAGGGAGCTCTTAAGGGACTTCAGACTGGGGGAAGATTTGATGGCGTCTGGGAGGTTATTCCATAATTGCGATGCTCTGTAGGAAAAGGAGGATCGAGCCACTTTCTTTTTGTTTTGTGGTATTGCAAGTAAGGTGCAGGTCCTGGATCGGAGGTTATAGGATGAGGGAACTGCTGACCTGTAACCTGTATTCACCTGTAACATGCATCTGTCCCAGCTGCAGCTGCCCACGTGAACGAGGGTGGAATGGACCCAAGTCCCTGAACCAGAGTGTTTTTTGAGCCTATTTTGTGGAACCTGAAATGAGCAGTAGGATTTACAGGACACAGAACATTAACACATGAAACCAATAAGAACCAATTAACCATTAACTGAACGAATGATAATTCAAAGCAAAAACAATACCAACATTGTGCCATTCCTTAATATTATTTACAGAGACTTACAGAAAACAAAGTCATAACTCTGTGCAAGGGTGGACAGGCCCCAGAGTATTTCTTTGGGACGTAGGAGAGTACGGGAGCATTGGAAAATGGAAGCAGCATCAGCTCCCATACTAGTTACGGTCACTTATATAGCACCAACAGATTCCTTAGTGCTTTACAATGGGGGAAGCATAAACGTGAGACATTTTAAATAATGATACATTAGAAGCAGACGACCCTGCCCTTAAGTGATGTACTAGCAGGACAATTATCCTAATACAAGTGCTCAGCCAGACATCTGTTAGCTTTAGTGACAGAGGTATGTGAAACAAGAAGGAGCAGGGGGAAGGTGGAGCTGGTGGCCAGAAATTGAATTGCAAGGATTGCATGGGGAAGAACCAGAAGCTTGGGCTTATTAAGGTAATGAGAAAAGTGGAAGCAACTGAAAGCTACAGGTTTTAGCCCAGGACTTGGTGGGGGGGGGGTGGATGGGATCACTGCTATCTGGTGGGAAGGTTTCAGCACGTCCGATGTAATGTGCGATACTATTACGCATGTTACACCATGTGGCCCTCCCCATCGAGCCGTCAGAATGCTATGACCGATGCAGGGAGGAAAGGTCACACGGACGCATTCAATGTGCTTGTGTGACCATGGCCTCAGTTGTGATGTGACACTCGCCACGTCATACGAACGTACTGCTTGTATTGCAAGACATCGCTTGTTTATCAAGTTATAATTCATGAAAAAAATTGTTGCTCTTCATGCAAAACGCTCTCAAACCAAGGTAAAGGAATGCTCTGATCTGGGAATAAAGAGGGCCAAATATAGCCAAGCAGCCCTGAAGTTAGTGGATAAAAAATGGCAATAATTCCCAAAGTTCTGATAAAATATATGAAGCCAGAAAAAAATAAGAATTTTAATGAAGGTGGAAGAACAAGGGGGGAGGCAAGTTACACACTCAACCAAGTCCGGCCCCATTTTCCATTGCAGCTCCGATACAGTCCCAAGGAGCCCAGGCACGTTGCCTCCACCTCGATTGCCAGTGGCCACTGAAGACGGCTGCGGGCTCTCAAAACAGCAGCAAGAAAAGAGGCGGCGAGAGCCTCCACTATCGCCTTCTTAACACTCACAAAAATGCCGCCAGGATAATTATTACAAGTCCTAACGTTAATTACCGCAGGGACGTACAAGCCAAAACGTTAGCACCTTCTAAAAGATGGTTCTAACTGATTCTGCATTTGCAAAATCATTTAACACCCCCTAAACCCCCCATGAATCCCATACTCACCTCTCATCCCGCAGTGAGAATGGTGGCCCTATCCGCCGCTTCTTGTCACCAGGAGCAGAGTGAGACTGGGGACAAATGGTTCCCAGTCTCCCTCACCGATCATTCAGCAGTGCGTTCTCGCGGCCCAGAAACCCAACCCTCCATAGAGTCCTATGGACTCTATGAGGTGATACGCTGCCTCGAGTATCCCAGCGGTTAGAGCTGCGTTAGCACCTGCGAGTTAGATGCTGAGGTAGTGCCTGCTCCGGAATACCACGCCAACATGGGGACTCTACAGGGTAACCTGCAGGCGCAGATTTTCCCCTTTCACATCCACATGTTAGCGCAAATTAGGGAATAGGGTCCATAGTATTTACAGGGAGAGAAGTCACAGAAAATAAGCTGGGATTTAACCCTGTCACTACTGGAGGGGAATCAGTGCTCAGCTGGGAGATATTTTGCAGAATAAAGGGTTAATGAATGGCCTGATCGTGCTGTGTCTCCCTCCCTGTCCCTCAGTGCTGGATCCAGACAACTCACAGCTCAGTGTCTGCCACCCCCTCCCCCAGCAGAGGCTCCTGCATCATGTGACCCCTGCAGTAACAGGAGCTGTGATGTCATCAGAGTGCATCCACCCCCTGTTATGGTGTGTGTGAGAAGCTGAGGCTGTACAGAAATGTCTGGCCCTGTCCCCTTACTACAGGCTCCATGAAGCTGCTCACACCCCCATGTGACTGGAGAGGACACACACAGGAGTAGTAGAGACAGAGCTGGTGTCCTGGGAGAGGAGGCTCAGGTATGTGTGGGCGCCATGTTCCACATGCTATTTATTGCATGGAAAGCTGTGTCTTGTCATTGTGGGACAGTCATAGCGCAGCCCTCATAGCCTAGGGTTGCCAGGTCAGCCATGGTTTCCTTGACACATATTACTATTTCATGCAGAAAAGTGTTTCCCTGCAACATGTATAATTCATATGTTGCAGGAAGGAAATCAAGGAACTTACAAACATAGAGCCTTAGCCGGCTCTGGTGTGATCTGCTTTATAGCCATTTTTCCTCCCCCTCGCAGGCACCTATTCAGTTTCCAGACCTTCAATGCTCACCATCATTTCTCCTAAGTCTTGGTCGGAGCACTCATCCTTAAGATTGGTACGAATAGTTTATTTATTTATTTATTTAGGATTTTACCAGGAAGGATACATTGAGATTTCTCTCGTTTTCAAGTATGTCCTGGGTTCAAGAACATTGAAGTGTTACAGTAGGTACAGAAATACAAAGTAATAAATGCAAGATATTAAAAAAAAACCACAAATATACAGATTAACAGAAAATAAATATGTAGGAAATAGTCATTATGTTAGATGTTTACAGGTGCATTCTGTATTGAGGTATGTTAATAGGGAGCTCTTGAGTGACTTAAGACTGGGGCAAGATTTGATGGTGTCTGGGAGGTTATTCCATAATTGCGGTGCTCTGTAGGAAAATGAGGACCGAGCCACTGTCTTTTTGTATTGTGGTATTGCAAGTAAGGTGCTGGTCCTGGATCGAAGGTTATAGGATGAGGGAACTGCTGGGGGAAGCAGTCTATTCAGGTAGGGTGGTAGCTTCCCAGAAAAGCTCTTAAACACCAGGCTGGAAAGGTGAAGGGTGCGTTTAGACTCCAGATGTCTTTTAACATGTCGCAATGGTGGGTCATGGAGTTACATTGTAGCGCAAAGTGGCAGAATGAGTTATACAAAGTACTAAGTTTCTGAAGGTGCATTTGCGGGGCAGCTGCATACACTACATCTCTGTACAGCAAATGCTTATGCCGGCTATTGAATACAATCTGCTTTCTTACCGCGGGACTCAGGCAGGATTTGTTTCTGTACAGGGCACCTAGTATGGGGTAAAGTTTAGATGAGAGTTTTTCGATGTGAGGGCCAAAGGATAGATTAGGGTCCAACCACATACCTAGATATTTGAGAGAAGTGACTGTGGTCAGCGTGCCATTTGATTTTGTCCCAACACATAAGTGGGGATTTTGCAATTTGTGTAGTTTAGGTTTTGTTCCAAAGAGCATCGTTACAGTTTTGTTCTTGTTCTTTCTGGCTTTCATAAAGCTTGATGAATTTACTCTACTTTTGAGAAATCTCTTCCTGCTAAAGCTCCTTAATTTTTTTGGGGTTATCTTCCCTCTCTCGTGTGGATTTCCTGGCATGCCAGCCCTGGGGAGGAGGCATCTGGATGCCACGTACAACCATGAAAGGTACTTATGCGGGGGTATAATTGCCAGCAGACTTGCAGGTCAGTCATTATAAATCTTAGATTTGTAGGCCTGAGGAAAGGGGAGCACTGGGCCATAGTCCATACCATAAACGGTAGTCACTTTGAACTGGTGGTTCTTGGACGTGGCATTACTGGTGGTAGGTGTGGGTCTTTGAGTTCTGGGGGAGGTCTGACATTGCATAATATTCACCAACCCTCTCCTATGTCCAAGTCACCCCGTGCCTTTTAAGGTTTTTGAGAAAGGATACATAGAGATTTCTCTCATTTTCAAGTATGTCCTGGGTGGCGAGTATGTTCCGTTCGGTGTCTTGCCTAAGGACACTACAGGATGTTTGTGTCTGTTTTGGTATCAGTATTGCTAATATTGTATATTATGGTTATATGTTACTGTTAGTATTCCCAATATTACTTTTTTGTGTGTTGCTGCACCCCTTTCAAAACCCCGCTCTGTATAGAATGTTACAGCCCTTGAAGGATTGAGTGGTCATTTTTTGGTATACGTTGCTGCACTGCTCTATTAGTGTGTTTGCTATGTATTTTCTAACGTGTGAACGTTTGCACTAGGTTAAACGCATGCTGCCCATATCACATCTTGACTGGGTTAAAAAAAAACTCACATACAGAAAAAATGGCATCGCACCTGTACTCACCAGAGCGGCTGCAACAGCCAGGAGTAACAGCCCAGTTCATGGATAAAACATAACAAGAGAAAAAAGATTTCATCTGCGCTCGTTTCTATCAGGAGG
This sequence comes from Leptobrachium leishanense, assembly GCA_009667805.1. Lineage (NCBI taxonomy): Eukaryota > Metazoa > Chordata > Amphibia > Anura > Megophryidae > Leptobrachium > Leptobrachium leishanense. Next base: position 149,048,206 of record CM019068.1, on the reverse strand, counting down.
TTTTAGTTTGTTTCAATGGCCATTGAAGCGTAAGCTCATTCGCCCCATCAAGGCACCTCTTTTGTAGAGTGAGTACCTAACCAATGTACCAAAAGCCGCTCTACTGAGCAGCTCCATGCCCCTCCTGCTGCTTATCAGCTAAGGAGAGGCAGAAAATGGTGGGTTTTATTTATACACGCACCAAACACTTCCCATTTGGTGTTGAAAAAGGAACGACAGCAAAAATGACTAACTCGTGTTACAGCATAATATACATACATACAGAAAAAATGGCGTCGCGCCTGTACTATGTATACTATATGAAAAACTTGTTTAGTGCATTGGTGATAGCGTTTTGTATTTGAGCTTACTGTACTTTGCGCCCCCTTTACTTAACATTGGGAGCGCAAAGAGTAATTAGCGATACGATGACAAAGTCCTAACGCTGTTCAACGCTCCGCTGTGGTTAACTGAAAGGTTAGCCACAGCTGTAAGCTGGCGCTAACTGATTCCACTTCTGCTGAATCGGTTATCACCAACTGAACCCTCCTCCAAACTAAAGCCAATACTCTCCTCTCATTCCACGGTGTGAATGCTGGGCCAATCCGCTGCTTCTGGCCTCTGGGAGCAGAGCGAGAATGAGGAAAAAAGTTCCCAGACTCCCTCTGCAAATCTGTCCACAGCCCTGCATGATCTCACGAGAGCAGAGAGTGCGGGTCACGTGGTTCGACAGCACAAGCCTTTGTGGACTGTAGTAGGGGATAATTGCTGGGCACCTTAGCGCTACCACAACTATCCAGGAGCTTAGCGCTACATTATGGGGCAGACTGCTGAATCAGCGCCTGCCTCGTGATATGGTGTTTAAACAGGGATGCTAAGGGGAAACCTGTGGGTGCAGGCTTTCCCCATTAGCATCTCCATTTTACCTACAGGCACATGATAGTGTCCAAAATGGGGTTTGGCTGGGGACTGGCTCACAAGAGGAGGAGGGGAGACACCAGGATGTCATCGTACATTGGTCTCCAATTTTCTCCATGCAGTTGTAGCGCTGTGTTTAATTCCCTGTCATGGCAGTACCTATTTTTGGCCACCGGAGGGAGACAAGCGCGATGAGAGACATTGAACATTGGGACTACATTTCCCAGCATGCTTTGGGAGCAGACACAGGAAGTGGGTGGGACACAGACCCTTACATCCTGAGCCTCGTGGGGAGAGCTGGCAGAGCCGCCAGGGAGTGAGAGGAGCAAGACGCAGAGCAGCAGAACGAGACAGTGACTAGGCCGGAGCGCAGCTGGGGCCTGACAGAGCTAAAGACCGGGTTATTCAACCTTACCAGAGGAAGACCCAGTGATTCACAAGACTACCCACGCATGATATTGAGGACGCTGGAAATCCCCGAGTTAGGAGTACCGCAGATCGATCGGACAGGGAGAGCAGGCGGTGAGCTGGACATTCTTGCGGCAGGTGCAGAAAGCCAGGCAGCGGATCCAGTAACCGAGAGAACCCCAGTCAACATTGAGCGGAGAGACGTCCTGGGTCGAGTGGAGCATCAAGTATCTGGCGGATGGGTGAGAGGCCTTCCAGGCCGTTGTGAAAATAAAGCATGCTGCTGTTTGTTTCCAAAACTCACAGGGCCCCAACTTGACTAGTCGAAGATACCTCATAAGCAATTCACTGGCCAGTTGAATATTGTACCCGGGTACCATAACACATACACACACTTACATTCTGGGACATAACCTGTGCGGGACTCACTCCCCAAACACAAGAAAGGGGTTAAAGATTTTCTTCGTTTCTTTTCCGCTGTGCGTTTCTCGAATTACGAAGCCTTGTATTTTCTCTTTTCCGCTGCGCGTTTCTCGAATTACGAAGCATCGTATTTCTTTTCCGCTGTGCGTTTCTCGAATTACGAAGCCTTGTATTTTCTCTTTTCCGCTGCGCGTTTCTCGAATTACGAAGCATCGTATTTCTTTTCCGCTGCGCGTTTCTCGAATTACGAAGCCTTGTATTTTCTCTTTTCCGCTGCGCGTTTCTCGAATTACGAAGCCTTGTATTTTCTCTTTTCCGCTGCGCGTTTCTCGAATTACGAAGCATCGTATTTCTTTTCCGCTGCGCGTTTCTCGAATTACGAAGCATTGTATTTTCGTTTCTTTTCCGCTGCGCCTCCTCGCATTACGAAGTACTGTAAATATATATACGAACACCGTGCTATTCATTATATGCCATTTATTCTAGTAAACTATATAATTTATAAAATCCACAACGGTGCTGGAGTATATTTATTCCCTAGTGCGGGGAGACTGACCCGAGGTTCAATTTCAGCGGCTCCTCCGGGAGTGAGCGCTACACAGTATATATATTTGTTTCACATGATCCATTAAAGTCTGTGTTTATTTTTACCCCAGCAATGTGTCCTGCCTCATTTCTGGGGATACTATAACCACTCATTGATTGATCCTGTCCTTAAGCTTTGGCTAAAGGCTGGAGAAGGCATGAAAGATGTCTAGTGGGAGAATGGATGTCTTGCATGGGAGCAGCATCAGCAGATTTAGGGAAAAAAGGTGTCATCTGCGCTCGTTTCTATGTGTTCCATGTACAACAAAACTGAGGTTTTTGTTTGTTTCAATGGCCATTGCAACGTAAGCTCACTCGCCACTTCACGGCACCTCTTTACAGAGTGAGTACCTAACATGTACCAAAAGGCCGCTCTACTGAGCAGCTCCAAGCCCCTCCTGCTGCTTTTCAGACAAGGAGAGGCAAAGATATGGTGGGTTTTATTTATACACGCACCAAACACTTCCCATTTGGGATTAAAAACAAAAACATGGAAAGAGGAACAGCTGCAGAACGACGGACTGGTGTTACAAGCATGATATACATAAATACAGAAAAAATGGCGTTGCGCCCATACTCACCGGAGCGGCAGTAACAGCCCAGTTAATGTATAAAACATAACAAGGAAAAAAGGTGTCATCTGTGCTCACGTTGCAATGGCCATTGAAACAAACAAAAACCTCAGTTTTGTTGTACATGGAACACATAGAAACGAGCGCAGATGACACTCTTTTTCCTTGTTATGTTTTATACATTAACTGGGCTGTTACTCCTGGCAGTTGCTGCCGCTCCGGTGAGTATGGGCGCGACGCCATTTTTTCTGTATTTATGTATATCAGCAGATTTAACATGGATGGAGTGCTGAGATCTGCTACATTAGGGTTTTGTCCCCTTAAACCTCCTGTACTGGAGTGATGAAACCCAGGTAGCTGGGCCACAAAAAAATAGATGGCTTGCCTGCTTGTACATGGAGGGTTAAATATAATCGACAGAAAGTAGGCTGAAATGACCGGTATCCAGCAAACCTCTCGTTGTAGGGGTGCCTCCTCTGCTCTCAAACTTCTGTTTCAGCCACTGTGGATTGGGGTGCCAGAGGCTTCAATGGGACCTCCTGGCAGTATTGACTTCAGGCAGGGTTGACTTCTGGTAACCCCACACTCGAAGCATCATGTGAAGTCATCCCCTCTGCAATTTAAAATGGTGCATTCCCTTTCAAGAAGTGAGTTGGAGTTGAGCCAGGTATCATGGTGGTCGTGTGCATCCGTAAGAAGGCTTAAATGGTAACTCATAGCCTGTGAACCTGGATAGGGTAAGAAACATGGAAATCAACAGCGTGAGGCAGCTGACATTCTGCCTGTAGTAGACAGACATCCAATGAGCTCAAGGCTCACAGCCATGTTCCTTGGCTTCCAGACATTCCACCCCCACAATATATTTTCTTAAGCATTATTTTGATTTGTTTAAGACACTCACCTTCTGTCCAGCAACACTGGGCTCCCCCTCCACTTCCTCTCCATTACTTCTGAATTCGGACGTCCCTGGGGTACTTATGGAAGTTGCTTACGTACGATAGACAAATTGCGTATCTATCGCTTGCGCAGAGCTGCACATGCACCACCATCCGCGGCTGCTGTATCCATGAATGAATATTCAAAATACTATCTGTCACGTGACAACTGTGTAGGCCACAGGAAGCCCTCCACTTCACACAGTTGAACCAGCCAAATGGGACTGGATGAGTAGGAGAAGGGGCACTCCATGCAGCGTGACCACTTTAATAAGCTAAAGCGATCAGGGTGCACAGATTGTCCCTTAGTTGGAAGGAGTGTGTCGATGCTGCTCTGGGCTTCATTTCTGCTTCACACAACACCGGGCGACCTCTAACATGCATAATATTTATCTCCAGTTTCAGGAATACTGTGCTTCCTCTAATCGATCCCTTCCACAAGAACTGGGTGTCCGGATAAACGGAGATAATGAATAAAGACACAGCCAGGGATTCGCTGACCCAGAAGATCCTGGATCTAACCCTGGAGATGATCTTTCTGCTGACTGGAGAGGCAAGAGATTCTATGAAATTCACATATTACTGATGATATTTAATAACCTGGAGTTGTCTTGGTTGCGCCATGCTGGCAGTCACCATGGCACTGTTTGGTTTGTGGCCACTTCAATAGATTTCTCTTCCCTTCAAGGGTGAGGAATGCCACTTTAAATGGAGGCCCCCCATCCTGTTTTTTATTTATTATTACCATTATTCATTTCACCACCTCCTGCATCTGGTTCTCTTCTATGGAGACTGTTCATTGACATACCCTGATCACTCACAACATTAATAAACACAACCAGAATGGCTGCACTCACCTCACATGTGTTTTTTTTAAGGGGGATTCCGAGTGGCCGGTTGGCATAAAATATAGAAAATTAGAAGAAATGATGACATATTGCATAAGCCTGTCACAGCGCCAATGTACCTCATCATCAGCAGGTCATAGTCTAGTCTATGCCAACCTGTTATACCCATCTACTAGCTCTTTTGTTTGAACAGAGAGACTAGCCTTCTCTCCCATCGAGCATCGATAAGTCTCTGGCGCCCCTGACCCTGATTTGCCGTCCGTCTTTCTTATCACCACCTTTTGGTAGGTATTGACCACTGCAAACCAGGAACACCCCAGAAGACTTCACGTTTTAGATTTGCTCTGACCTGGACGCCTAGCCATCACTATTCATCCTTTGTCAAAGTCACTCAAATCTTTTTATTTCCTCATTTTCCTGCTTCCATCAGATGGAATTCAAGAACTGGCTGATCCCTTCTGCTTACTATATTCCACCACTTGACAGGCGCCATTGTTATAATGCTGGGGCTGATCAGGGTATTATGTTGCATTGATCTTGTGATATTGAGCTGAACCTGCGAAACACTTCCCTTATTTTACTCTGCTGTTCAATGTGTGAAGCAAAATCTTATAAATAATATATAAAAGACAACCCTGGAGCTGTTTGATACTGAGACCTTTCAAAGGGCAGCTTCATCTTAAAGTGCAGCTATTATGGGGAAAACTTTGACAGGGCATCCATTCTTCTCTACTGATCGGCATATTTTCCCTTCCCTATATAATTGAAAAAAGGCAAATATTTGGTTTAAAGATCCCAGACCTGCGGCATCCCACGGGTGGAGAGCGGGAGGTCGCTACGAGCACAAGCTCCACCTTACAGGACATCCTACCATTTGGTCAATGTGCTGCTGTCCTGTGTCACGTATACCATTGTTCTCTAAACTGCTGGTCTTCATATTAGCCATATTTCTAGCTACAGGACCTCAAATAGAACAAAGGAAGTAAGGGTAAGCAGCCGAAGTTAGAAAACCAGAATGAGTAGACAAAAGCCAGGGGTCGGAACCAGAACAAGTATTCCTACAAACCCGGGGGGGGGGGGTCAGAGCTGGAATACAAAGGCAGACGGATCCAGGAATCCGAGCCAGAAAGGTAGTTATGCAAAGCCTGGGGTTAATGCCGGAACAGGTAGTCACACATTGCCAGAGGTCATAATATAACACATAGTAAGGGTTAATGGGTGGAATAGTCAATGAACAATGCAAGGGACATACACAGGAGTATCACAAAGCAGAGATATCAAAGAATGTACTGAGAAGGGTAAACTATTTATGAAGGATACATTGAGATTTCTCTCGTTTTCAAGTATGTCCATGACAAGGCAATGAGCTTGAGTCACTGTCTGGCTTTTGAATTCGGCAGGCGCCGTGTCGTCATGCTGCAGCCCACGGCTGCGATTGCTTGCTAATTCATTCGGTGGCCGTTGAGTAGCGAGGACGCCGCTGCTGTCTGCCGAACACCTTGGGAAGCAGGAGGCGTGACCTGCTGTCAGTGTCTGAGTGACAGCCAGTGCAGCAAACAGAATGAGCCTGGGGCTGGCCTGTAGGATGGCTCTCATGCTGGCAGCAGACACATTCCAAAAGCAAGGTGCTTTCCTGTGGGAGAGAGGGAATCTTTAAATGAAAACGCTGACCTACAGTTGTGTTCAAAATTATTCAACCCCCACTGAAATTGAGTGTTTTGGCCAGTTTGACATTGATTTTGATCAGTCATCTTGCTTACAATTAAATCAGAGGCACGTGTAGGTCAGACAAATAGAACATCTATACTATAATAGAATAAGCCTAAAAACGTCCGTCGCCAAAAGCCGTCTGCGCATGCGCGACGGACTTTTGAAAGCAGCCGTTAAAACACACAGGTAGCTGCGCGTGCCGGCCGCGTGAAAAAAAAAAAAAACGGCACGAGCCGCGCGCAGCTACCCGTGTTTACACGGCCGCCAGATGCCCCGATCCTCCAGCGCTGACCGTCCTCCGGCTGCCGGCGGGCCTCCAGGCTCAAGGGAGCCCCCGGCTCGGTTTGGGCCTACAGGCCCAGCCGAGCCGGGGACTCGCCTGAGCCTAGAGGTCCGCCGAATAGGCCGCCGGCAGTCGGTCAGCGCTGGAGGTTCGGGGCTGAAGTTCACAAAACATACTCACCTAAATCGGCCCCGATCCTCCAGCGGTGACCGGCTGCCGAGCGGGCTGCTCAGCCGGCCTCTAGGCTCAGGCGAGTCCCCGGCTCGGCTTGGGCCTACAGGCCCAGCCGAGCCGGGGACTCGCCTGAGCCTAGAGGCCGGCTGAGCAGCCGCTCGCAAAACATACTCACCTAAATCCGCCCCGATCCTCCAGCGGTGACCGGCTGCCGAGCGGGCTGCTCAGCCGGCCTCTAGGCTCAGGCGAGTCCCGGCTCGGCTTGGCCTACAGGCCCAGCCGAGCCGGGGACTCGCCTGAGCCTAGAGGCCGGCTGAGCAGCCCGCTCGCAAAACATACTCACCTAAATCCGCCCCGATCCTCCAGCGCTGAGCGGCTGCCGAGCGGGCTGCTCAGCCGGCCTCTAGGCTCAGGCGAGTCCCCGGCTCGGCTGGGCCTGTAGGCCCAAGCCGAGCCGGGGACTCGCCTGAGCCTAGAAGCCGGCTGAGCAGCCCGCTCGGCATCCGCTCAGCGCTGGAGGATCGGGGCCGAAGTTCAAAAAAAACATACATAACTCCATACGTCGTCCCTGAGCTCCAACGGGGACCGGCGGCCTGCTCGGCGGGCCTCCAGGCTCGGGCGAGCCCCCAGCTCGGTTTGGGCCTACAGGCCCAGCCGAGCCGGGGACTCGCCTAAGCCTGGAGGTCCGCCGAGCAGGCCGCCGGTCCCCGCTGGAGCTCAGGGACGAAATACCCATAACACAATCGAAAAATTCGGCCCAGAACTCCAGCGGTGACCTCCTCCGGTCGAGCGGGCTGCTCGACCGGCCTCCAGGCTCAGGCGAGCCCCCGGCTCGGCATGGGCCTACAGGCCCAGACCGAGCCGGGGACTCGCCTGAGTCTAGAGGCCGGCCGAGCAGCCCGCTCGGCCGGAAGAGGTCACCGCGGTACACAAAACATACATAACCCCCTACTGCGTCCCTGAGCTCCAGCGGTGACCGGCTGCCGACCGGCCTCCATGCTCAGGCGAGTAGCCAGCAGTTTGGCCGACTGTTGCAGGCTGCTCGGCCGGCCTCCTAGCATAGGCGAGCCCCCGGCTCAGCTGGGCCCGTAGGCCCAAGGCAAGCCGGGGGCTCGCTTAAGCTAGGAGGCCGGCGAGCAGCCTGCTACAGCCAGCTGCCCCAGCTGGAGTTCCGGGCCTATGTAGGGTGTAAGTTGCCAAAACATACTCACCCACATCGGCCCTTACATCCTCCAGCGATGGCGGTCTCAGCTCACAGCGCCCTCTATCTCTTTCTCAGTTGGTCGCCGGCATGATGTCACGAAAGCCTTTGACCCGGGGTCAAAGGCTTTCGTGACATCATGCCGGCGACCAACTGAGAAAGAGAGAGAGGGCGCTGTGAGCTGAGACCGCCATCGCTGGAGGATGTAAGGGCCGATGTGGGTGAGTATGTTTTCAACTGGCGCAGGACTCGAGGCCGATGTAGGTGAGTATATGCTCTCAAAACCCACCCTTTATAGCTCGGCCGGTATCCAGGATTAAGGCAAGCCCCCGGTTCGGCTTGGGCCTAGAGGCCCAGTCGAGCCGGGGACTCGCCTGAGCCTCCCGGCCCAGGCGAGTCCCCGGCTCGGCTGGACCTCTAGGCCCACGCCAAGCCGGGGGCTTTCCTTAAGCTTGGATACCGGCCGACTTAGAAAGGGTGGGTGTTGAGAGCATATACTCACCTACATTAGCCCGGAGCTCCAGCGGTGGTTGTCACAGGCTGCTCGGGCGGCCTCCAAGCTCAGGCGAGCTCCCGGCTTGCCTTTGGCCTACAGGCCCAGGTGAGCCGGGGGCTCGCCTGAGCTAGGAGGCCGGCCGAGCAGCCTGTGACAGCCACCGCTGGAGCCCCGAGTCAATGTAGGGGGATTGTAGGCTAAACATACTCACCCACATGGGCCCTTAGCTTCTCCGGCGATGGCGGTCCCGTTTGCAGCGTCCTCTCTTTCCGCTGGTCGCCGGCATGATGTCACGAGCCCTTTGACCCTGGCATGTTGACCCGGGGTCAAAGGCTTTCGCGACGTCATTTCCGGCGTCCAATGGAGATTGAAGATGCTGGAAGCGGGCTGACCATCGCTGGAGGAGCTAAGGGCCCATGTGGGTGAGTATGTGTACATCGGCCCGTAGCTCAACCGGTGGCAGTCATTCGACTGTTGCAGGCTGGTCGGCCGGCGTCCAGACTCAGGACAGTCCCCGGCTCGGCTGGGCCTGTAGGCCCAAGCCGAGCCGGGGGCTGTCCTGAGTCTGGAGGCCGGCCGACCAGCCCGCTCAGCTGGAGGAGGTCACCGGTCGAGCTCTGGGCTGATTTATGGGCGTGAGTTTTGGGTATTTAGTCCCCGATTCTCCAGCGGTGACCGGCTGCCGAGCGGCCTGCTCGGCCAGGCTCAGGCGAGTCCCCGGCTCGGCTGGGCCTGTAGGCCCAGGCCAAGCCGGGGCCTCGCCTGAGCGTGAAAGCCGGCCGAGCAGGCCGCTCGGCAGCCGGTCACCGCTGGAGCACAGGGACGCATTAGGGGGATATGTATGTTTAGTGTACCACGGCCTCTGATTCCCCAGCGGTGACCTCCTCCGGCCGAGCGGGCTGCTCGGCCGGCCTCTAGACTCAGGCGAGTCCCGGCTCGGCCTGTAGGCCCAAGCCGAGCCGGGGGCTCGCCTGAGCCTGGAGGCCGGCCGAGCAGCCCGACCGGAGGAGGTCCCCGCTGGAGTTCAGGGCCCATGTATCTGAGTATGTTATGGGTATTTCGTCCCTGAGCTCCAGCGGGGACCGGCGGCCTGCTCGGCGGACCTCCAGGCTCAGGCGAGTCCCCGGCTCGGCTGGGCCTGTAGGCCCAAACCGAGCCGGGGGCTCGCCTGAGCCTGGAGGCCCGTCGAGCAGGCCGCCGGGCCCCGCTGGAGCTCAGGGACGACCTATGGGGCTATGTATGTTTTTTTAAACTTCGGCCCCGATCCTCCAGCGCTGAGCGGCTGCCGAGCGGGCTGCTCAGCCGGCCTCTAGGCTCAGGCGATTTTCCGGCTCGGCTGGGCCTGTAGGCCCAAGCCGAGCCGGGGGCCCGCCTGAGGCTGGAGGCCGGCTGAGCAGCCCGCTCGGCAGCCGGTCACCGCTGGAGGATCGGGGCCGATTCAGGGAAGTTTTTTTTTAACTTTCACCCAGCCAGGTGCGCGCATCCCACCGCCGCAAGAACACCAAAAGCGTCTTGCGAGGTAGGATGCGCACGCAGCTGGCTCAACGCGCGCCTCCCGCCAAAACAGTTTGTGGAGTTTGCGCGCGCCTCCCGCCGCTGATCCACCAATGAAAGCGCGCGAAATCACCACAAGAAATCTGAGCCACGGCACGAAGCACAGCACCGAGCGCAGAGCCCAGCCAGGAGCACAGAGCCCAGCACAGCAGAAAATTAAAGAACAAAGCAAAAGAAAATACAGGAGTGTATAAAAAGAGGCACAAATCACTATATACGCCAGTAAACCCAGCACATAGCCAAGCACATAGCCGAGCACAACTGACTAAACGCCACAGAGCCAAGCACATAGCCGAGCACAACTGAATAAACGCCGCAGAGCCAAGCACATAGCCAAGCACAACTGAATAAACGCCGCAGAGCCAAGCACATAGCCGAGCACAACTGAATAAACGCCACATAGCCGAGCACAACTGAATAAACGCCACAGAGCCAAGCACATAGCCGAGCACAACTGAATAAACGCCACATAGCCGAGCACAACTGAATAAACGCCGCAGAGCCAAGCACATAGCCGAGCACAACTGAATAAACGCCACAGAGCCAACCACAATAAACGCCACAGAGCTGAGCACAATAAACGCCACAGAGCTGAGTACAGCACAATAAACGCCACAGAGCTGAGCACAGCACAATAGCCACCACAGAGCCGAGCACAATAAACGCCACAGAGTTGAGTACATCACAATAAACGCCACAGAGCCAAGCACAATAGCCGCCACAGAGCCAAGCACAATAAATGCCACCGAGCTGAGCACAGCACAATATCCCGTACAGAGCGCAGCACATTAAACGTCACTGATCCACGCACGGTGCCAAGCACACCGGAATAAACAACTGCAAAACCCATCAGAATAAACTCGGCAGAGCACAATAAAAAGGCACACAATAAAAAAAAAAATGCCACCCAAACGAAAAATGGATTTACAACTACAATCTGTTGCAAAAAGGAGAGTAAATCAAACAGACACTGATGACACGCCGAACGAGCAACTACAACATTTCAGAAATAAAAAAAAAACAGAAAAAAAAGGAAAGAGCTAAAATGGATGAAAGTGCACGATGTCAAGAAAGAATAAAAAACAATTTGGCACACAAAGTACAACGTGCAGAAAAAAAAAAAAAAAAAAAAAACAAACAAAACCAGGATGATTCAGTCCAGCAACATTATTGTGGCAAACTCGATGTTCTGTGCACCAAATGCAATGCACTTCATTTTGATACGAACCAGCCATCCGACAGACTATTCACTCAATGCTGCAACAAAGGAAAAGTATACATGGAGCCCATTAAAGTTGCACCTTTAATAGAAAGTCTAATGACAGGCGCTCATAAGCATTCAAAAAATTTCAAACAAAATATTCGATCTATCAACAGTTCCTTAGCGTTTGCTTCCATGGGGGCAAACATTACTCCTCCTCCTGGTTATGGACCATACTGCTTTAGAATTAATGGCCAGATTTACCACCGAACTGCATCTCTTCATCCACACAATGAGGATAACCGAAAGTTTGCACAACTATATATCCTTGATCCAGATGAGGCTGCTAAACAACGCCTCATGATTAATGAAAATTCAAAATGCAACCCTGAGCTCATGATAGAGTTAAGCTCTTTTATGGATACAAACAATCCATTTGCTGAGGCCTGTAAGATGTTATATGAGGTTGAACAAGAATCCTTACAGGAGGCTATACAAAATGGCACTATAACACCAACTGTCACCATGGCGATAGTACAAGATCGCACGGACGATCAACGCAGATACAATGCACCTCGCAGTAATGAGGTTGCAATTATTTTCCAAAATGAAGATGGAGAACCTCCTCTCGAACGAGATCTTATCATTCATTGCCGAACACAAAACCCAGAAAGAAAAACAGAAAGAATAAGCATTTTAGATCCAAACCTAGAGCCGATGCTATATCCACTTTTATTTCCTTTCGGGGACCAAAGCTGGTCACCACGCATTAAACTTAACTACACCCCTACTACTGTGAAAACCATACGCAGCCATTCGTCTGTGAAGCCAAGAGAAAGAGTCACTCAAATGCAATTTTACAGCTACATGCTTTCGATCCGAAAGGCTTTCAACCCATTTTTAAATGCAGGCAAATTAACTCAACAGTATTTTGTAGACGCATATGTTAAGACCGAAGGTAACCGTCTCAATTATGTACGACAAAATCAGTCCAAACTACGAGTTGAAAAATACACAGGTCTCATGGACCATCTACAAAACGCTGCCAAAGAACAGGGCTTGATACCAGGAAAAGCCATAATACTTCCTTCAACATTCCAGGGTAGTCCCAGAAACATGCTGCAAAACTACCAAGACGCCATGGCTATAGTACGAAAATATGGTAAGCCAGACTTTTTCATAACAATGACATGCAACCCAAAATGGCCAGAAATTATAGAAAATATTACAGAAGGTCAAGCAGTGGAATACCGTCCTGATTTGGTTGCCAAGGTTTTCAACTTAAAGCTAAAAGAACTACTACACGACATCACAAACAAACATGTGTTAGGTAAACCAGTTGCCAAGATCCATGTAATAGAGTTTCAAAAACGTGGATTACCTCATGCCCATATTTTACTAATATTATCACCACAAGATAAGCTTAAGGATGCCGATGATATTGATAGGTTCATTTCAGCAGAAATCCCCGACATTCACGCACAACCCCGATTACATGCAATAGTCGTCAAACACATGATACATGGACCATGTGGCCCTCAGAATATTAATTCACCCTGCATGACTGATGGTGTTTGCTCAAAAAATTATCCAAAAATACCAAGAAGAAACTTTGTCAAACATGGACGGCTATCCACTGTACCGGAGAACACAAACAGCTGCTTCTATTGAGGTAAATGGAAAAAGAATCAATAACTCTTGGGTTGTGCCGTACAACCCATTATTATCTTTAAAATACAACTGCCATATAAACGTTGAGAGCTGCGCTTCTATTAAAAGTGTAAAGTATTTATTCAAATACATCTATAAAGGACATGACTGTGCAAATATTTCCATCAAGGAACATGCAACGCTCCATCATGATGAGATCACCTCCTTCATGGATTCTAGATATGTGACAGCTCCAGAAGCGGCATGGCGTCTTCTTGGTTTCAAAATGCACCATCAAACACATACCATCGTGCGTTTACAAATCCATCTTCCAGACGAACAGTCGGTATACTTTACTGAAGATAACATCAGGAACGCTATAGAAAGAACACAATCAAGAGACACAACATTGACAGCTTGGTTCACCTTAAACAGAGTAGATGTGGCTGCACGTGAATTCCTGTATACTGATATTCCACAACATTTTGTATTTCATCAGAAAAAAACAACATGGGAAAGGAGATTGAGACATCGAGAGAATAACACGATTGGGCGAATGTACTCTGTTAACATACATTCAGATGTTGAGAGATTTTGTTTAAGATTACTTTTACTCCATATTAAAGGAGCCACCTCATTTGAACAAATCCGAACAGTTGGTGGTGTGCTCCTTCCAACATTCAAAGAAGCCGCTCAAAGACTCGGACTGTTTCAGGATGATCAATTATGGGACTTGACTCTTCACGAAGCTTCAAGTGAGATGATGCCTCAACTGCTTCGAGAGCTTTTTGCCAACATTTGTGCCCTTGCATCTCCACCAAATGCTAAACAACTGTTTGACAAATATAAAGACCAACTCATTGAAGACTTCTCAAGACACCCTGGCCACACACCAGACATGTCTCAATAGTGCACTATTAGACATTCAAGACATTTTAATTGTTAACGGGAAAAAATGTCAGGATTTCGCTTTACCAACGCCTACCGACTACCCAACCGTCAAAACAACAGACATTTATGATGCAGTTCATCAACGTCACATCGGAGTACAAATGCAGGTGGCTTTAAACGATCTGCAAAGAGAAACGTTTGAAGACATTATTTCTGCCTCCCAAAATGATACCTTACCCCAAAGGTGCTACTTTATCGATGGTCCTGGAGGTAGTGGCAAAACATTTCTATACCAAACTTTATTACATTCATTTAGAGGAAACAATGAAATAGCAGTAGCTGTTGCTTCTACTGGAATTGCTGCTAATTTACTCGAGGGTGGACGCACATATCACTCGCAATTCAAACTGCCTGTTCCTTTGTTGGACACTTCTACATCATCAATGAGGCAAACATCCAATGATGCCACAATCCTTCGAAAAACAAAAATAATCATTTGGGATGAATCAACCATGGCTCCAAATAATGCTCTCAGATGCGTTGACAAACTCCTGCAAGAGCTCATGAAAAACAGCAAACCATTTGGCGGTAAAACAATTATCCTCGGAGGTGATTTCAGACAAACTCTTCCTGTTGTGGCACATGGCAGTCGATCAGCAATCGTTGAATCCAGCATTAAATTCAATACACTATGGGATAAATTCAAGAACATAAAGCTGCAAACAAATGTACGATCTGTGGATCCAGAGTTCAGCTCTTGGCTAATTAAACTTGGCGATGGAAAACTCACAAACGAACACGGCTTACATCACGATATATTTCAGATACCACCTACAATGATCTGCAACAACTCCATTGTCAAAGAAATTTATGGTGACCATTTACACCCTGATCACATTTCGCAGTTTGAAAAAACTGCAATTTTATGCCCCAAAAATTGTGATGTGGACAACATCAATGAAGAAGTGCTTAGTTTGTTAGAAGGTGAGAGCACAACATATTTAAGCACTGATTCTATTGATGATGAATCACAGGAAGACAAGGATAATTACCCCATTGAGTTTTTAAATGAATTGACTCCTTCAGGAATGCCAGTTCATAAACTGAAACTAAAAATTGGCAGTATTATTATGCTCCTGCGTAACCTGAATACAAAGAGAGGCCTGTGTAATGGAACAAGAATGATTGTGACAGCTATGCGACAAAATCTGCTCATTGCTAAAGTTTTGACACCTACCTCAGAACCAAAAAACATTTTCATTCCGAGAATTGATTTAGCACCAAGTAACACCGAACTGCCATTTGTTTTGCGACGGAGACAATTTCCTGTTAAACTGGCCTTTGCAATGACTATAAACAAATCTCAAGGACAAACCTTAGACAGAGTTGGCATATATCTACCAGAACCCGTCTTCAGCCATGGACAACTATATGTTGCATTCTCCCGAGTCAAGAGCTCTGCGCACGTTAAAATAAAAATCATCGATGGACGTGAACAAGGCTACCTAATACCAGGGACTGATGCATGTTTTACTAAAAATGTTGTGTTTAAAGAAATTTATTCGAAATAGTCACTAAAGATATTTAACGTTACTTGATGCTTCTGTGTTTTCCTTTCGACAAACATTCATACACACCACACTTTTCAATAGACTGCCCTCTGGGCAGGCTTTACATCTAGTAACATTTAATGAATAACCACAAATGTTCTTTTCTGTGCTCACATCATTATCAGTTTTATTCAAACCCCAAGTTGACATTCAATCTTAGTACTTGTACAACATCCTTTTACCAGTTATAACAGCTTTTAAACGTGAAGCATAGCTTGACACAAGTGTCTTGCAGCGATCTACGGGTATCTTCGCCCATTCGTCATGGGCAAAAGCCTCCAGTTCAGTCACATTCTTAGGCTTGCGCACTGCAACTGCTTTCTTTAAGTCCCACCAGAGGTTCTCAATCGGATTTAAGTCAGGTGACTGCGATGGCCACTCCAAAATGTTCCAGCCTTTAATCTGCAACCATGCTCTAGTGGACTTGGAGGTATGCTTGGGATCATTGTCCTGTTGAAAGGTCCAACGTCTCCCAAGCCTCAGGTTTGTGACGGACTGCATCACATTGTCATCCAATATCTCCTGGTACTGAGGAGAATTCATGGTACCTTGCACACGCTGAAGCTTCCCTGTACCTGCAGAAGCAAAACAGCCCCAAAGCATGATTGACCCCCCCGCCATGCTTCATAGTAGGCAAGGTGTTCTTTTCTTCATAGGCCTTGTTCTTCCTCCTCCAAACATAGCGTTGATCCATGGGCCCAAACAGTTCTAATTTTGTTTCATCAGTCCACAGAACACTATCCCAAAACTTCTGTGGTTTGTCCACATGACTTTTTGGCATACTGCAGTCGTCTCTTCTTATTCTTTGGAGACAGCAAGGAGGTGCGCCTGGGAGTTCTGGCATGGAGGCCTTCATTACGCAGTGTGCGCCGTATTGTCTGAGCTGAAACTTCAGTACCCACATCTGACAAATCTTTTCTCAGTTCCTCAGCAGTCACACGGGGACTTTTCTCCACTCTACGCTTCAGGTAGCGCACAGCAGTCGAAGTCAGCATTTTCTTTCTGCCACGACCAGGTAGTGTTTCAACAGTGCCCTTTGCCTTGAATTTGCGAATGATGCTTCCTATGGTCTCGCTTGGTATGTTTAACATCTTTGCAATCTTCTTATAGCCATTGCCCTTCCTGTGAAGAGTAATCACCTCTTCTCTTGTCTTCCTGGACCATTATCTTGACTTCACCATGTTTGTAACCACACCAGTAAATGTCTAGAAGGAGCTGATTATCACAGTCATTTTAAAGCTGCCTATTTGGTGCTTATTATGCTCTATTGCTGCTCCGTGACATCCACAGGTGTTTTCAATACCTGATTGAAAACACTTGAATGAACCTCTGTTCTTCAGAGTGGTAGTCTTTAAGGGGTTGAATAATTGTGTCAATGAAGAATTCACAAAAGAAACATTTACTACTGTATTACAAAACCAATTGATGTCATTTTAGTTGCATATGGTTCTTTAAAAAGTCCTTGTAGGATTTCATTCTGAATACAATTACAAATGTACACTAAATTCCCTAAAACCCTTTACAGCATTGGGGGTTGAATGATTTTGAACACAACTGTATGTAAAGGGAGGGATTCTGTGTCAAATGGGCAAAACTTATTTTGTCCATGACCGGTTTAATGACAGTCCTATCATACAGCACACTATGGAAATAAAAGCAGAGAGTGATCGATAAACTGAAGGATCCGGGGCTCCCAGGGCTTGAACATGTTTATGCTCGTAAAAGGCAAATATCTCTATATTGCTGTCACTTTAATTGTGTAGGATCATATGGTGGTGAAGATCCATGAGATGGTCACTGACAACAGTACCCACCAAATATCAGAAGGAGGATACTGCAGGACCCAAAGCTTCAATATGGAGCCTCCACCACACTCAGGAATCCATGAGCAAAATAATGAGAAGCTCCTGGAACTGACCAATAAGATCATCCAGCTGCTGACTGGAGAGGTGAGACTGCTGGGAATGGGACATTAAATGGTAACACCAAGGGATGTGTCTGGGTGGTGACTGTGTCATTGTGTGTAACAGATAAAAAATATTCTATAGAACCGATGGAAAAAAACACCGTGCTGGGGGCTATAGAATAGGTTAGTGATTAAACACAGAATAATATATATATCAAATCCCCTAACGAGGAATAATTACCTATTATTCAATTAAAACATATACTTTTATTGTTCAATTAAAATATTAGAAGGGTTGTCAAAATTAGAACACAAATTAGTTTAAATTAAACAAAAAATCCCACATTGATTCAGTGAGAAAATAAGTGTATAACTCAAGTAAATGGTGCGTCCACCAATCTACATAATTAGAGCAAGTGACATGAATGGTAGATAGTAACCACAATCAAACATGTCAAAATATAGAAAATTTAATTAAAGAGGAGATATTATCCTCCCAAATATGCGCATCTGACAATACAGAATCGATGATAGGTATTGATTGATATAAATGACTATTTAAACAATTAAACATGATCAAATATCTAAATAAACATAAGAATGTGTGCACATTGTAGACACCAGTTGGAATAGCCACCAAACCTGATATAAAAAGGAATTATGAGCATTAACAATGAAGTTCAATTAACTTTCTGGATAGATTTTCTGATACTATGAATTCAGCATAGACACTTAATGACCTCAACTATGCGTTGTTGACTCATCGGTGAGTTCACAATTGACAGAAACCCAGTAGTATAGTCTTTGGACTCAGGTTATTTTATTTAATTTATCCATTTTAAATTATTTATTTTAATCCGATAAAGTTTCATATCACCAAGACAGGTCTTACCGGAGTGACACTTGCCCGAGGATGCACTCTGATTAGTCGGCTTTTGGTGACAACCAGACCCGTCTAGAGTAGAGTGGCCTTGGGATATCTTCAAAGAGAAGATCTGATACCCGCATCACAGAGAAGATTGATACACTTGTCTTCAATCAACAACATTTCCTTGAGTATTAAACTGCTGCACTTTTTGAGCACTCATTTGCACAAAAAGACTTTATTGACTATATATTTTTTGCACTTTTTGCCCTTTCCCTATGCACTTTGAACGATTCTATAATTGACATTTTAAGGACACCCTTATCCATATATCCTATTCATATTTTATTCACATATCGTATTTTATTCAATATTAACCAGTTGTCTATTAATCAGCTGTTCACTGTTTTATGCGCCGTATGGTCCTTTTATCCTTCATCTTCGGAATAGCCACCAAACCTGATATAAAAAGGAATTATGAGCATTAACAATGAAGTTCAATTAACTTTCTGGATAGATTTTCTGATACTATGAATTCAGCAGACACTTAATGACATAAACTATGCGTTGTTGACTCATCGGTGAGTTCACAATTGACAGAAACCCAGTAGTATAGTCTTTGGACTCAGGTTCTGAAATGTAGACACTCAATAGCTGAAAAAAGCCACCATATGCAAATTGATTGTTGTATGCACACCTTGCAATAGGCTAAGAGTGTTCAACTCCACCAAAACTTGAATTTAATCTCATAAATAATTCCTTAGACATAAGATTTGGGCTGCAGACATTCAAATGTGCAAAGTGTGAGCACATTACCAACGCGCCTTATCGTAGCTGCTGGCGCATAAGCCGTGAATAAACAATAATTGAGTTAATGACCTGCTACTTTTCAAAAAGAAGCGTTGTATGTTACCACAACCAGCAAGATAATTGTATAATTGTGTAATTGATACTGGGTAACGCTTGAAATTAGCAAAAAGCTTAGCCTCTAAATCCCCTCAATTAGCAATAATTTTGGTCTAATTGACCTGCTACTTTGTTCATTCAAAAAACGATTTGTTATACAACCAGCAAGATAAATGTATTGTTGGTACTTGAATAACGCTTGGATTAGCAAAAAAGATCGGCTACTGAGTCATAAAGAGCCATACCACAGATAGTTAACACTCAATCTGACTGACAAGTATATTCGGTGAATCAGTGACCACAGAAAAAGGTTTACCTTTTTAATTGATGTAACAATTTTAAACGTCAAAATAAGGAATTGTTTCCTCAAAAAGATTTGACACTCAAAAAGACAAAACCAGCCACCAGGCTAACAACTTGGTTATCAGAGCTCAATTGACAATAGAAACCAATCCACAATTGCATTGGTATGCTTTGCACTTTGTAAAGACAATTATTGCCATAAGGCTCCGTATAGGATTAATATTGAGAATGTTCAAATAATGGTTGAACCTGTATAACATTCATCAAAGGCTAAATTAACCTCCGAACGCTCAACGCGCGTTTCCCTGCTAACAACGCAGCAATTTCATCAGGAGCCAGGTTTGGTGGCTATTCCAACTGGTGTCTACAATGTGCACACATTCTTATGTTTATTTAGATATTTAATCATGTCTAATTAAGGCGGTCAATTGTTTAAATGGGTATTGATTGATATAAATGACTATCATTGATTCTGTATTGTCAGATGCGCATATTTGGGAGGATAATTAAATTTTCTATATTTTAACATGTTTGATAGTAACCACAATCTACCATTCATGTCACTTGCTCTAATTATGTAAATTGGTGGACGCACCATTTACTTGAGTTATACACTTATTTTCTCACTGAATCAATGTGGGATTTTTTGTTTAATTTAAACTAATTTGTGTTCTAATTTTGACAACCCTTCTAATTTTTTAATTGAACAATAAAAGTATGTTTTAATTGAATAATAGGTAATTATTCCTCGTTAGGGGATTTGATATAAAAAATATTCTATCCCTGGGATCCATAGAGCACCCGGAAGCCGGTGATGTATCAGTACACTGAGTCATGCCAGCTGGTCATGCTGTGTTTGCCCTTGCCGCAGTTGGGCCTCCTGGGCAGAGAGGATGTCATTCTGGACATTTTCATCTGGGACTGCTCCACCTGGCCAGAGACCTGGGTGGGCTTTAAATAGCAACAGCTGACAGAGCTCGGTGCTCCACCGTGGTTTCTAGTGACCCCCTCAGTGCGTTACAGAATCTCTGGGTTCTTGATCCCTCCGTTTGTCCTCTGGCTAAGAATTCTCAGTTCTGGTTTCTGTTCTTGCCCCCATTTGGCTGTTATACTGATTCCATGTACTGACACTGGCTATTGTATTTGGACTTTGGTTTCGCTCTTTTATCTCTGAATGGTTATCTGTTATAATTCTGTGTACTGACCTCTGGCTTTGTATTTGTACTGTGTTCTTTGTCCTTTCCCCGTGGGTTCAGCATTTCTGTGTATTGTCCTTGGGTTTATATTGATATTCTTTATTCAGTTTAGATCTGGCCATTCTAAGGACCGGCCTAACTGGGTTTTGTCTGCATGCTGGGTTATCCATTATTCGTGACATGCGTGCAGAACATTTAACTGCAGGTTTATCATTGCGTGTGTGTGTGTCAGGTTCCTATACGATGTGAGGATGTCTCTGTCTATCTCTCCATGGAGGAGTGGGAGTATTTAGAAGGACACAAGGATCTCTATGAGGACGTCACAAGGGAAAATCACCGGCCAGTTATGGCACTTGGTAAGAGAGGGTTTAATTCTCAGAATCTTTGTGTCAAACACTAGAGAAATGTGTCCAAACAACAAACTGAAATGTTCGCTGTGCGTCTGATAGACTCGTTCCTGAATGAACTTCTCACGTGTTAATGTGATTTTCCCTTTCAATAGATAAATCTGTATCTGGTGAATCGCACACTCCGGTTTCTTTATCTGATTCTGGAAATAAATCTATAACCAATAATGTGGAGCAGCATCTTAACAAGCAAACAAAAGGACGAGCTGAATCTGCAACGAATACTGACCAAGAATCCCTGGCTTCTGGAGAAGAACAAGTCCCAAATAAAACCAATTATTCAACCATAAAATGTACAGAATATTCACCTAGTGATATTAAGCAGGAACCGGCCTCTTGGGAAGAAGAAAATCTCACAGACGTAAATTACAAAGGAAATTCAGCTTCTCTTAAGTCCGACCTTGTGACGCCTGAAACAAACTGCAAAGTCGAAGAAATCTTTTCATCTACTTTTTTTGGGGCTAATTCTACGCCTGAGTCAGTTCTTATCCACCAACATCTTGAAATCTCATTTTCTGAATGTGAGAAACAGTTTTCAAATGGAATTGCTCTAAAAAAGCATCAGAATATTCATACTGGACAAAAAAAGTTTAAATGCTGTGAGTGTGGGAAATATTTTATTTCATCCTCTTCGCTTGCAAGACATAAAATGATTCACACAGGAGAAAAACCATTTAAATGCTCTGAATGTGGGAAATGTTTCAAGCGGACTTCACATCTAGCAACACATAAAATAATTCACATAGAAGAAAAACCATTTAAATGCACTGAATGCGGGAAAGGATTTACTGCGGCTTTATCTCTTTCTAGACATAAAATTATTCACACAGGAGTAAGACCATTTAAATGCACTGAATGTGGGAAAGGTTTCAATCAGGCCTCAACTCTCACAACACATAAAATGATTCACACAGAAGATAAAACATTTATATGCACGGAATGTGGCAAGTGTTTCAAATGGGCCTCAAATCTTGCAGCGCATAAAATGATTCACACGGGCGAGAAAACATTTAAATGCACAGAATGTGGGAAATGTTTCAAACGGGCCTCAAATCTTGCAACACATAAAATGATCCACACAGGAGAAAAAACATTTAAATGCATTGAATGTGGAAAATATTTTAAACAGGCCTCACATCTTGCAACACATAAAATAATTCACATGGCAGAAAAACCATTTAAATGCACTGAATGTGGGAAGTGTTTTGCTGAGGCTTCTACTTTTGCAAGACATAAAATGATTCACACAGGAGAAAAACCATATAAATGCACAGAATGTGGGAAATGTTTCAATAGGACCTCACATCTTACGACACATAAAATAATTCACATGGCAGAAAAACCATTTAAATGCACTGAATGTGGGAAATGTTTCAGTCGGGCATCACATCTTGCAACACACAAAATAATTCACTTGGCAGAAAAACCATTTAAATGCTCTGAATGTGGGAAAGGTTATACCATGGCTTTATCTCTTGCAAGACATAAAATTATTCACACGGGAGTAAAACCATTTAATTGCACAGAATGTGGGAAATGTTTCAATCAGGCTTCAAATCTTGCAACACATACAAAGATTCACAAAAGAGAAAAATCTTTAAAATGCACTCAATGAGGTAAATTCTGCACTCGTGTCTTTTCTCTTGTAACACAATATTATTGCTACTGGATAAAAAACCTTTCAATGCCTTAATTGGAAATGTTGTAGTTTTAGAATTTTTCTTGTCTATTCTTTTTGGTCACAAAGCAGAAAAACCCTTTCAATGTACTGAAAGTGGAAACCACTTCATCCAGTCTTCACATGAAGGAGGTTAGTCACTATGCACCATTGTTTGCCATCGCTGCAACTACAGTGAAGATCGGCGAAGCAGACGGAAATGTCAAACTATGGCAGACAATACCAGAGTTGTTCTCAAGTAACTAGCTTAAACTGCAGCTATTCTTTTATTTCCATTATTCCAGCTTTGTTTGAAACAAGGGCCGGTATACTTTATTGATATCAATGTCCCTTCGGTTGTGGAGTAATATTACAGTTACATGTTTTTATAAAGTGCTAACAAGTTCTGTAGCGCCATACAATGGGTGAGACAAAATAACAAATATATATACAAGATAAACACACAGAACAGTAGGAGGACCCTGCTCAAGAGCTTATAATCAGAGAGGGGTGACACATTAGATGAGGGTAAATCGAGAACATGAAGTAGCGGGGTGCGTGTGGGCTGGGTGGGAAGATGGTGTAAGAAATGAACAGTGCGGGATTATGGAGTGAGCTGATAGGCTTCTTTAAAGTAATGTGTTTTCAGAGACTAGTTGAAAGAGTGGAGAGACGGGGAGAGTCTAATGTTGCGGGGCAAGAAGTTCCACAGAAAGGGGGTACCTCTGGAGAAGTCCTGAAGGTGAGAGGGGTGCAGGTACAAGGAGATAACATCAGATCATTGGCAGAGCACAGTGGTCGTGACAGGATGTACCTGTTAATAAGGGAGGAGATGTAGGCAGGGGCGCGGTTATTGAGAGCTTTGTACGTGAGCACCAATATTTTGAATTGGATTCTAAAGGAAACAGGGAGCCAGTATACAGATTGACAGAGGGTCGAGTGTGAGAGGTGCGTGAGGTGAGGTGGATGAGCCTGGCACAGGTGTTCATTACTAC
This sequence comes from Leptobrachium leishanense, assembly GCA_009667805.1. NCBI lineage: Eukaryota > Metazoa > Chordata > Amphibia > Anura > Megophryidae > Leptobrachium > Leptobrachium leishanense. The sequence continues at coordinate 149,024,533 of CM019068.1, read as the reverse complement.
AGACTGTTAGACTTCATCACAAATGAGAAGATTCGACAGCTGTGAGGTTGTGGGAACATCAAACAGGGCAGCCATCAGAAATGATGGGGCCCCTTACTAAACCTCACGATGGGGCCCCCCCTCAACCTCTAACAGCTTTTCTCCCCCTTCAAAAAAAAAAAAGGACATAACATAGCAGCACAGCAATAAAACTCCCAGTAATGTGCAGTGTGTATTAGCTTATCACAGTATCCACAGCAATAAAACTCACAGTAATGAGCGGTGTGTATGAACATATCACAGAATCCACAGCAATAAATCTCACAGAAACGGGCTGTGTATGATGGCCTTTGGGTCTGGGTCTGGGCCTGGGCCCTGGGTCTGGTCCCTGGGGTCTAGCCTGGGCCCTGGTCTCTGGGTCTGGTCCCTGGGGTCTGGGTCCTAGGGTCTGGGCCTTGGCCCTGGGTCTGGGTATGGGGTCTGGACCCTAGGGTCTGGGCCCTGGGTCTGTATTTGGGGTCTGGGCCTTGGGTTTGGCCTAGGGGTCTGGGCCTAGGGTCTGGGCCTTAGAGTCTGGGCCCTGGGTCTGGCCTTAGGGTCTGGGCCTTGGGGTCTGGGCCTTGGGGTCCTGGGTTTGGGCCTAGGGGTCTGGGTCTGGGCCCTAGTGCCTGGGTCTGGGCCCTGGGTTTGGGCCTAGGGGTCTGGCCTGGGTCGGGCCTTAGGGTCTGGGCCCTGGTTTGGGCCCTGGGTCTGGCCTTAGGGTCTGGGCCTAGGGGGTCTGGGCCTTGGGGTCTGGGCCCTGGGTCTGTATTTGGGCTTTGGGGTCTGGCCCTGGGTTTGGGCCTAGGGTCTGGGCCCTGGGTTGGGCCTAGGGGTCTGGGCCCTGGGTTTGGGCCTAGGGGGTCTGGGCCCTGGGTTTGGCCTAGGGGGGGTCTGGCCTGGGTTTGGGCCTAGGGGGTCTGGGCCCTGGGTTTGGGCCTAGGGGGTCTGGGCCCTGGGTTTGGGCCTAGGGGGTCTGGGCCCTGGGCCTAGGGGGTCTGGCCTGGGTCTGGCCTTAGGGTCTGGGCCCTGGGTTTGGGCCTAGGGGGTCTGGGCCCTGGGTCTGGCCTTAGGGTCTGGGCCCTGGGTTTGGGCCTAGGGGTCTGGCCAGGGTCTGGGCCTTGGGGTCTGTGCCCTAGTGCCTGGGTCTGGGCCTTGGGTTTGGGCCTAGGGGTCTGGCCTGGGTTTGGGCCTAGGGGGTCTGGGCCAGGGTCTGGGCCTAGGGGTCTGGGCCCTGGGTTTGGGCCTAGGGTCTGGGCCCAGGGTCTGGCCTTGGGGTCTGTGCCCTAGTGCCTGGGTCGGGCCTTGGGTTTGGCCTAGGGGTCTGGCCCTAGGGTCTGGGCCTAGGGGTCTGGGCCCTAGGGTGGGCCTAGGGGGTCTGGGCCCTAGGGTCTGGCCTAGGGGTCTGGGCCTAGGGGGTCTGGGCCCTGGTTTGGGCCTAGGGGGTCTGGGCCCTGGGTTTGGGCCTAGGGGGTCTGGGCCTTGTCCTGGGTTTGGCCTAGGGGTCTGGCCTGGGTCTTAGGGTCTGGGCCCTAGGGTCTGATCCTGGGTTTGGGCCTTGGGTTTGGGCCTAGGGTCTGGGCCCTGGGTTGGGCCCTAGGGTCTGGGCCTGGGTTTGGGCCTAGGGGTCTGGCCTAGGGGGTCTGGGCCCTGGGTTTGGCTTAGGGGTCTGGGCTCTGGGCCTTGGGGTCTGGGCCTGGGTTTGGGTCTAGGGGGTCTGCCCTGGGTTTGGGCCTAGGGGTCTGGGCCTAAGGTCTGGGTCCTGGGCCTTGGGGTCTGGGCCCTGGGTTTGGGCCTAGGGGTCTGGGCCTTTGCCCAGGGTCTGGGCCCTGGGTCTTGGGGTCTGGGCCCTGGGCATTTGCCCTGGGGTCTGGGCCTAGAGGTCTGGGTCCTGGGTCTGAGCCTAGAGGTCTGGGCCTAGGGGTCTGGGCCCTGGGTTTGGGCCTAGGGGTCTGGGCCTTGGGGTCTGGCCTGGGGTCTGGGCCCTGGGTCTTAGGGTCTGGGCCCTGGCTCACCACTCGCTGTCTTCTATCTTCTTTTCTTCTGTCTTCAGCTCTTCTTTTTCACCTTTTCTTTAATCTCTCTTCTTTTCTTCTGGTCTTCTTTCCAGCTCCGGCGCGCAGCTTCACTGAGTGGAGGGGCGGAGCCAAAGCAACGTGCTTGGGAGGCCCCTCACACGCTGCTTGGCCCCGCCCAGCCAGGAAGTGAAGCTGCCAGGAGCCGGAGGAGACAGTGTCTCAGTCTCCTCCGGCTCCTGCAGCAGCAGCAGGGACACAGCTCCGGATTCGGACTCATCGAGTCCGATACCGGAGCTGTTAAAGGGCGACGCCGCTGCCGTCGGGGGCCCGGGATCCTCCCCCCAGGCCCCGGCGGCCCGGGCCCCCACCGGGCCCGGGCCCCTTACGGCAGTATTGGGCGTAATGCCCTGATGGCGGCCCTGACATCGATGATTGGGGTTTGAACTCATATTGTTTGCAGAAGATACCATTGGGTGTTTTCAAATGATTGTTTTTAAGTTGTTATTGGAGCGAAGGAGCCAGATGACTTGCTTATCGGCTCCACACGGCAAAGAATTCGCTCACCTCGCGTTTCCTATGAGCGGTTTCCACCCAATTTATTATCAAAAATGGTCAAAAGACATTGATATACAACGTTTAAAAAAAGGGGGGAAATGGGAGAAACATTGTTGTGGAATGACTTTGGCTACTGCCACCAGTATTCCCAGGAGTGTTTGGTATAAATGAAGGAAGGGGAGTAGGAAAAAATGTCAAAAATTGCCCTTTCTGGGATCTGTCATGCTTCCGCCCCTAGCACCTCCTGAAAAGGCCCACATTGCCATATAATGTTCTTGCTATCTCTCTGATGGGTTTGTTTTGTTTCTTCAGCCTAATGATGGCTTGCTTAACTGATAGTGGAGGCTCTTTGTATCTCATCTTGAGAGTTGACAGCAACAGATTCCAAATGCAAATAGCACACTTGAAATGGACTCTGGGCCTTTTATCTGCACATTGTAACTGGGGTAATGAGGGAATATCACACACCTGGCCATGGAACAGCTGAGAAGCCAATTGTCCCATTACCTTTGGTCCCTTAACAAGTGATAGGCACATCTGCAAACTGCTGTAAGTCCTACACTGTTCACCTGAGTTGGATGTACATACCCTCAAATTAAAGCTGACAGTCTGCAGTTAAAGTACATTGGAGTTGGAATGAAACAAACACATTGTGGTGGTGTATAGAGCCAAAGATGTTAGAATTGTGTCGATGTCCCAATATTTCTGGACCTGACTGTACATCCATGTGTGAGCTGGGCACTATACGTCCATGTGTGAGCTGGGTATTATATGTCCATGTGTGAGCTGGGCATTATACGTCCATGTGTGAGCTGGGCATTATACGTCCATGTGTGAGCTGGGCATTATACGTCCATGTGTGAGCTGGGCATTATACGTCCATGTGTGAGCTGGGCATTATACATTCATGTGTGAGCAGGGGCAATAGAAACATAGAAACATAGAAAAATGTCGGCAGATAAGAACCTTTCGGCCCATCTAGTCTGCCCAATTACATGGATACTTAACCTGGATTTATCTTTTGTTTAGGATAGCCTTATGCATATCCCATGCTTGCTTAAATTCAATTACTGTTTTGGCCTCTACCACTTCTACTGGAAGACTGTTCCATGCATCCACCACCCTCTCAGTAAAATAATGCTTCCTGATGTTACTTTTAAACCTTTGCCCCTCTAATCTAAGACTATGTCCTCTTGTTTTGCTATTTTGTTTCCTTTTAAATATACTCCCTTCCTCTACCTTGTGGATTCCCTTTACGTATTTAAATGTTTCTATCATATCTCCTCTGTCTCGTCTTTTTTCCAAGCTGTACATGTTAAGATCATTAAGCCTTTCCTGGTAACTTTTCTCCTTCAAGCCGTACACCATTTTAGTAGCCCTTCTCTGAACTCTCTCTAAGATGTCTATATCCTTCTGGAGATACGGTCTCCAGTACTGCACACAGTACTCCAAGTGAGGTCTCACCAGTGCTCTGTACAGTGGCATGAGCACTTCCCTTTTCCTACTGCTAATACCTCTCCCTACACAACCAAGCATTCTGCTAGCATTTCCTGCTGCTCTATTACATTGACTACTTACCCTTAGATCCTCTGAAATAATGACCCCTAAATCCCTTTCCTCAGATGTTGAGGTTAGGACTGTATCAAATATTCTATATTCAGCCCTTGGGTTTTTACGTCCCAGGTGCATTATCTTGCACTTATCCACATTAAAACTCAATTGCCACAACTCCGACCATTTTTTTAGTTTACCTAAATCATTTGTCATTTGGCTGATCCCTCCAGGAACGTCAACCCTGTTGCAAATCTTTGTGTCATCAGCAAAAAGACATACTTTTCCATTAATACCTTCTGCAATATCACTAATATAAATATTAAAGAGAATGGGTCCAAGTATTGACCCCTGAGGTACCCCACTGGTAACAAGACCTTGTGCCGAATAAACTCCATTTACCACAACCCTCTGTTGTCTGTCACTCAGCCACTGCCTAATCCAGTCAACAATATTGGAATCTAAACTCAAAGATTGCAATTTATTGATAAGCCTTCTATGCGGAACAGTATCAAAAGCCTTACTGAAATCTAAATAAGCAATGTCTACTGCACCACCTGTGTCTATTATTTTTGTTACCCAATCAAAAAAATCAATAAGATTAGTTTGGCATGATCTCCCTGAGGTAAACCCATGTTGTTTCTGATCCTGTAATCTATGTGTTTTTAGATGTTCAACAATCCTTTCCTTTAACATGGTTTCAATTAATTTCCCCACTACTGACGTAAGACTAACTGGCCTATAGTTCCCCGATTCCTCCCTACTACCCTTCTTGTAAATGGGCACAACATTTGCTAATTTCCAGTCTTCTGGGACGGCTCCCGTTAACAAGGATTGGTTAAATAAATCTGTTAATGGTTTTGCTATTACATCACTGAGCTCTTTTAATAATTTAGGGTGGATCCCATCAGGCCCCATTGACTTCTTTGTCTTTACTTTAGACAGCTGCTGTAGAACCTCCTCCTCTGTAAACTGATATGTAAATGTCTCTTTAGTGTTCTCTCCTAACTGAGGTCCCTTTCCTTCCTTTTCTTCTGCAAAGACTGAACAAAAATATTCATTGAGGCAGTCAGCGAGACCTTTTATCCTCTTCTACATACCTTCCTTCCTTTGTTTTTAATCTAACTAATCCTTGTTTTACTTTTCTTTTCTCGTTTATGTATCTAAAAAATGTTTTGTCTCCCTTGTTTACTGACTGAGCTATTTTCTCTTCTGCGTGTGCTTTGGAAGCTCTTATAAATTGCTTTGCCTCTTTCTGCCCAATCTTATAGGTTTGCCTATCTTCTTCACTCTGAGTTGTTTTATAATTATTGAATGCTATCTTTTTGTTCTTCACTATTTTGGCCACTTCTGTTGAGTACCACAGTGGTTTCTTCCCTTTTTTGTTTTTGCTAACAAGCCGAATGCAATTTCCTGTGGCCTTCAATAATGCTTCCTTTAAATAATCCCATTTCTCCTGGACTCCCTTTAAACTCCTCCAGTCTGATAATGACTCCTTCACACAAAATCTCATTTTAGAAAAATCTGTTTTTTTAAAGTCTAAAACTTTCGTTCTTGTGTGGTGCGGCTCCATCCCTGTTGTTATATTAAACCATACTGACTGGTGATCACTAGATCCCAAATTTTCACCTACAACAACGTCTGATATTTGGTTTTCCAGTTCACATCAGGAAGATTAAAGTCCCCCATGATAATAACTTCCCCCTTCATTGCCATTTTGGCTATTTCCTCAACCAGCAGATTATCTAGTTCTTCTGCTTGTCCAGGGGGTCTATAGATCACACCTACACGAGCTACTGTATGATTGCCAAATGTTAGCGTAACCCAAACTGACTCTATGTTCACCTCGCTCACTTTTATTTGGTTCGTTTTTATGTTGTTTTTCACATACAGGGCCACTCCTCCTCCTTTCCTACCTTCTCTGTCTTTTCTATATAAAGTGTACCCCGGAATTGTTATGTCCCAGTTATTTTTCTCACTGAACCATGTCTCAGTAACCGCCACTAAATCTACTTTTTCAGCTGCCATCATTGCCTCTAGTTCATTGATTTTATTGACTAAACTGCGAGCATTTGTAGACACGATTCTGAGCTTGTCATTTTTTACATCGCATGTTGCTTGCACCCTCCGATTTAGTTTTGGGGGATAATCTGGCAGATTGTTTTTTACCCTTTTGTCCCCCCCTCCTAGTTTAAATATTTCTTTGCGAAACCTTTGAACTTCTCACTGAGAACATATGTTCCCCTATGAGTAAGATGCAAACCATCTTTTTTATACAGTTCCTTTCTGCTCCAATTAGAGCTATCATGGGACACAAAGCCAAATCCTTGCTCCCGACACCATTCCCGAAGCCACAAATTGAATTCCCTATTGCACATCTGCCTATCTTGAATGTTATGCACAGGCAAAACTTCAGAGAATGACACAGTGGACGCAATCTGCTGTATTTCACCTCCAAGAACACAAAAATCTTCCTTAATCTCAGAAACCTCATTGCTAGCCAAGTCATTTGTCCCTAGATGGACTAGAACGTCCACTTCCCCTTGTTGCTTTGCTTGTTTGACAATATTGAGAATACGTCTCTTGTCTCTACGAGCAGTAGCCCCAGGAAGACATCTCACCAAACCACTACTCTCCAGCTCAACACCTCTTATGATAGAAGGCAATTGTTGCTGGGTGATTCTATCAAGTCCCACCTTTTCATTTTTGTCCTTGGTTGCAGTGCTGCATACCTTAGGCATAGTGGATGGTGGTTCCTCAACTATGGTGTCTGAGCCTACATCCGTCTTATCACTACACTCTGAAAGTGCCTCAAAAGAATTAAGAAGAGCCACAGATTGTGGGACATGCCTTCTATCCACAACTCTAAGTCTACCAGATCCTACAGTAGTCCATCTGCCGCTCCTAGGAGGCCTCTGTGGCAGTGGCTTAGTAACAGTCATAGCCTGAGTTTGTGTAACAGATAATTTACAAATCTCAGACTTCAAACAGGCAATTTCCTGCTGCAATAAAGAGAGCTGCCTACATATCAGGCACACTCCAAACCTCCAAAAATTGGATCTAAAAACAAATGCATGACAGCTCTTACACTGGACCAAGCCTGCCATTATAAAAGAATGGATTTAAAACCAGCAAATCTTACCTTTTTGTAGGTTTTCTACCTCCTGTCTAACCTCAGACTACCTCCAGAGTATCTCCAGAAGATCTCCTGTAAGTGCTCACTTTGAAGACTTCACTTAGAAGGCTTCCCAAGCTACATTAGACCAAGCTAATATTCCACAAGCTTTATATAATCACCTAAGAACACCTCCCCCAGCAAGGAGTGGACAAGCTAAACCAAAAGCAAATACCACCCAATTGATTCCAATTGTATGCTAATCAGTATGAAAATGAGTCACCAGCCTAACCTAATTTACTCACCAGACCTAACTTGAAACCTTAAGATGAATAGAAAAGATCTGTTTGAAACAAAAATCTAAATCACTCACCAGAAGATCTCCTGTAAGTGCTCACTTTGAAGACTTCACTTAGAAGGCTTCCCAAGCTTCCCAAGCTCAATATACATCCATGTGTGAGCTGGGGCACTATACATCCATGTGTGAGCTACTGGGGGCAATATATATCCATGTGTGAGCTACTGGGGCAATATATATCCATGTTTGAGCTGCTGGGGGCACTATATATCCATGTGTGAGCTGCACATTACTGTTGGTTTTATTGCTGTGGAGCTCTGTGATACGCTCATACACACTGCACATTACTGTGAGGTTTTTTTGCTGTGCAGCTCTAATACGCTCATGCACTCTACACATTACTGGAAGTTTTATTGCTGTGGAGCTCGGTAATGTGCAGTGTGTCAGGATTGTACAGTATCTTTTAAAGTGATCAGCAGTTTCCCACATTTTCCACAGGGACTTTCTATCCGGCAGACACACGTACCTGAGGGTAGCTACGGTCAGCCCTATGAAGAAAACAGGAGACTCAAAACTAATTGCGATACCAGTCCTTGAGTTGGCTGGGTTACGCAGTAGCGAAAGGTAAACCTATAAGGCTGGGATGTAGGCAAGGAGGACAGAAACCAGTCCTTAGGGTGGCTGGTATGGACACAGGAAAGTACGGAGTACCAGTGGGTTTAAACACAATCCTAGGTCGAAGGAATATGCTGTATACAAGGTCAAAATTACAAAAGCCGAGTCAAAGGAGTAGAGCGGTACACAGGTCGAAATCCAAAAGCCAGGTCATACACAGAAAGTTAATCAAAAGTGAAAAGCAGCAAGTATATAGGTATAGACAAGCAGAACCACGAAGGGGCAATGCAAAAAGGCAAAAGCACTTTTAAATAAGGCACCCTGCAGTCTGGTTACCAGGGTCACATGATGAAGGGGAACCCACGTTGGAGGCGTATGACGTCACGCGCAGCACGCCACCGACCATCTCCTAAAGCTGCTGGGGCCAGCGGGACGCGCGCACAGGACACGAGGAGGAGCTGCGGGGAGGACACAGGCCCTGGGACAGCCGGAAGGAACGCCGGAGGTGCGCCAGCCTCCGAGGGCTGACACTTTCTGTGCCGGGGTGCAGCCTTAGCTGCATTGAATGGGTGATGGCTGCTGCAGCAGTGCGGTGGCCATCTGTAAGTATGGAGGGGGGGCACAATTCGCTGCTGGTTCCAAGAGGATTTTCAAAAAGGTTATTTTTAGGAGTTCAGAAATGAATTCTTAAGCACAATAATGTACATGTGGGTGTTGTGTTGTAGGGGGTGGGGTTTTTTATGGGTGTGGCCTCCTGTGGGTGCAGAACAAGGGGGGCCCCATGACCTCCTATTGCCTGGGGGCCCCATTAGTTGTCAGTCTGCCTCTGGCCCTGCATCATGCTTACCAGTGAGTAGCCGGGGATAAGAAGTCACACGTGACGAAAGGAAGATAGGCGTCACACGTGACGAAAGGAAGATAGGCGTCACATGTAAAAGAGCAGATAGGGATAACAGGTAGGCCATTGCATGAGCCAATCGGCAATATATCTCTATAAACCAGGACAAATTAAGTGGAATGGTAAAGGGCCGAGTGCAAACAAAGCATGGCATCTCCAAACCGATGGTATTTCCATAGATTAGAAAGATAGGACCAAAATCCTATCAAATGCCTTATCAGCATCACAGGTAATGAGGATGGCTGGAGGGTTTGTGACCAATTGGAAAAGGCCCATAGTGCAGCTATTGTTCTTCAAATATTTTGAATGGAGTGGCGGCCCCCCAAAAACCCTGTTTGCGCGTGTCCTATAAAAGTGGCAAGGGGGTTTGGAGGCGATTAGCCATAATACCTGATAACCATTTCAAATCAACATTCAAAAGGGAAATGGTATGATAAGAGGTAACTGACTCGGGATCTTTGCAAGGTTTGGAGGACAATGATTCTACACTCATTAAAGGAAGATGGTGGAGCATTACCTTGTAATATGTGATTAAATAAAGATGTTAGGTGTTAAGTGAGGAAAACAGACAACGTTTTATAATACTCAGGGCAATATCCATCTGGGCCAAGAGTCTTGCAGTGAGCAAGAGGAGATATGCCTTACCACTTGTTGAACTGGGACATTGAGGTAATCCCTGTCCCCTGGAATGATTTTAGGAATGGCTGCCTGAATGAAACAGGACTCCTGGGGTTCCCATCTATGACTTTCTGCCTTCTATAAATCGTATTAATCTTTCCGATATGGCACCGAGCAGGGGCTGCAGCCACAAGGGGCTGACATCTTGGATGTCAGCCATACTGTGGGACTGCCCCCCAGGACGCGAGAGTCATTGCACATGTGCGCGATGATGTCACAAACTTGAATTTCCTCTGCGGGGCAGGGAAAATACGTTATGAGAGATACAGGGGTCATTTAGACCCCTGTATCTCCAGAGCCGTGTGTCCTATAAGAACGGTTCAGGTGTCATTGAAAAAGCCAGAGTCTGACTATTTTTGTTATGTCATTTGTAGGTAATTAATAAAAAAAAATCTTTTTTCTTCTAAAAGCAGCGGCATAGTTTTTTTCGCCTTACAAAAGGTAACAATGCCACTGCACTAAACTATGTATTTTTATATATAAATTTGAATAGTTAAATTGATTTTAATAATATTTTTTTAATATGGCCTTCTGTTGGTGCAGCACAAGGGGGCGCCATGATCTCCTATTGTCTGGGGGCCCCATTAGTTGTCAGTCCGCCCCTGGTTCTGATCCTGCATTTGCAAAATCATTTAGCATCCCTTAAACCTCCTCCCTATAAATCCCATACTCATCTCTCATCTCGCAGCGCGAATGGTGGCCCCATCCACCCCTTCTTGTTGCCGGAAGCAGAGAGACTAGGAAGAAATAGTCCTCAGTCTCCCTCCGCGGTACTGTGTGAACCCGCGTGAAACGCAACCCTCCAAAGAGTCCAATAGACTTCAGGAGGTGATACTCACGGCGTAGCAGAAGAGCTACCATGAGTATCCCAGCAGTTAGTGCTGCATTCTGGGGTTAAATGCCAAGGTACGGCCTACCCCGGAATATCACGCCAACATGGGGACGCCACGGGGAAACCTACAGGCGCAGATTTTCCCCTTTCGCATCCCCATGTTAGCGCAAACTAGGGAATAGGGTCCATAGTATTTACAGGGTGAGAAGTCACAGAAAATGAGCTGGGATTTAACCCTGTCACTACTGGAGGAGAATCAGTGCTCAGCTGGGAGGTATTTTACAGAATAAAGGGTTAATGAATGGCCTGATCGTGCTGTGTCTCCCTCCCTGTCCCTCAGTGCTGGATCCAGACAACTCACAGCTCAGTGTCTGTCATTCCCCTCCCCAGCAGCAGCTCCTGCACCATGTGACCCCTGAAATCACATGAGCTGTGATGTCATCAGAGTGCGTCCCTTTACCGTTGCATGTGTTGCATGAATGCAGGTAATGGGTTTTGTGAGAAGCTGAGGCTGTGCAGGGAATGTCCGGCCCTGTCCCCTTACTACAGGCTCCATGAAGCTGCTCACACCCCCATGTGACTGGAGAGGACACACACAGGAGTAGTAGAGACAGAGCTGGTGTCCTGGGAGAGGAGGCTCAGGTATGTGTGGGCGCCCTGTTCCACATGCTATTTATTGCATGGAATGCTGTGTCTTGTCATTGTGGGACAGTCATGGCGCAGCCCTCATAGCCGCGTAGCTCCATTACAGCGCCGTGCGAGTCGCTGCGCAGGGAGGAACTCTGGTGCCACTTTAAACATGGGGACATTTCACCTGGCCGAGGATCGTGGGAGTTACAGTGCGCGGCTCTTCACAGGCAGGTCCCCACTAACCCTATCCAATCCCCAAATTCCCCCAGCACTATAAAACGATGCTATAATGACTCTGTATAAACGCCGCATCCTCCGGCCTCTATAAAGCGGGGCTGTAATGACTCTGTATGAACGCCACGTCCTCCCGGCCTCTATAAAGCGGGACTGTGATGACACTGTATGAACACCGCGTCCTCCAGTATTCTGCTTTCCTAAGCAAAGACGTGAGGCGTGGGTGCTTTTAGACTAGCTGAAGTCTGTATTTGTCCAGTACTCACACAATGAAGTTCAGCAGATAGCTTCAACCCAGCAAAACTGACACGTAGAAAGATGAATCCAGTTGAAGAGTTTAATGATCAGACTGACAATCTTGTTTGTGCAGGTAAAAAGTAATTAATTTTGTCCAGCAGTGAGCACAGAATGGCTGCTATGTAACCAGGAAGTAACTAACAAGACACTAAGCAAAGGGGTGTGAAACTAGCTGAATGCAGAAGGCTATGAAATCAATAGCATGTAAGCAGCAAAGGCAGATTCAACACAAAACAGAAAAATATAAAATAAATCATGGGGCATGACATCCAGCCTCTATAAAGCGTGCTGTAATGACACTGTATGAACACCGCGTCCTCCCGGCCTCTATAAAGCAGCCCTGTAATGACTCTGTATGAACACCGCGTCCTCCCGGCCTCTATAAAGCGGTGCTGTAATGACTCTGTATGAACACCGCGTCCTCCCGGCCTCTATAAAGCGGCGCTGTAATGACTGTATGAACGCCGCGTCCTCCCGGCCTCTATAAAGCGGCGCTGTAATGACTGTATGAACGCCGCGTCCTCCGGCCTCCATAAAGCGGTGCTGTAATGACTCTGTATGAACGCCGCGTCCTCCGGCCTCCATAAAGCGGTGCTGTAATGACTCTGTGTGAACGCTGCGTCCTCCGGGCCTCTATAAAGCAGTGCTGTAATGACTCTGTATGAACGCTGCGTCCTCCGGACCTCTATAAAGCAGCGCTGTAATGACTCTGAATGAACGCCACCTTCTCCCAGCCTCTATAAAGCGGCGCTGAAATTACTCTGTATGAACGCCGCGTCCTCCCAGCCTCTATAAAGCGGCCTCTGTAATGACTGTATGAATGCCACCTTCTCCCAGCCTCTATAAAGCGGCGCTGTAATGACTCTGTATGAAGGCCGCGTCCTCCGGCCTCTTTCGTGGTCAAAGGAGATTGAGAAGATGTTGCTTGACCAGTCCTGTCCATAGCTGACTCCATCTGTAAGGAGCTGGTTCCGGGGCGGTAGGTTTGAGCCCAATGTGCAATGATATTGCTGAGAATGAGGTATATGAACAAAAGGGTTTTATTAGGAGTAAAACCTAAGGCAATAAACAAATGGGAAAGGAGAATACTGTGTAAATAATAACCAGCAATAAGAGTAACTAAAAGGCAAGCTAAGGCAATACTAAAGCTATACTAAACTACACTACATATACGAAAAAGGAGCCTATGAATAATAGGGACCAGAGCAGGGTTTGCTTAAAGTAGAAGGTTCTTGGAGCAGAGAGTCCTTGGAAGGCTGAAGGGCTTTAGCAATAGAAGGCCTTGAGAGTAGGGGATCATTGTAACGTAAAAGGGTACTTGGAAGCAGGAACTCTTTGGAAGATAGAGGGTCCTTGAGAAGCAGGGAGTCTGAGGAGTAGAAGATTATAGGATCAGAGGGTCTCGGGATCAGAGGGTCTCAGGTAAGCAGAAGATCAAAGGAGCAGGTGGTCTCAGGTAAGCAGAAGATCTCAGGAGCAGGTGGTCTCAGGATCATAGGGTCTCAGGAGCAGATGACCTTAGATAAGCAGATGGTCTCAGTTAAGCAGAAGGTCACAGGAGCGGATGATCTTAGGCAAGCAGAGGGTCTTGATGCAGAAATTGTAGATATAGAGGAATCAGGATACAACTAGTTATAAGGGATTAAAAGGCCGCTTCCTACTAGTGAGGGTTCACCTTGGGAGTGGCTCCTTTTTATAGAGGAAGAATCTGGATGCATTAACCAGCACCTGGTTGCTGGATCAGCCTGGGTTAGTAGGAGGATTACCAGTCCCATTACAGGGAACCAGATTGCTTTGGGGTTTCCTGCAGCGCTGGCGTCTATTCTCCTGACACCATCACACTGTTAAAGTCCCGCCACTAAAATAATCAATGGCTGTGACTATGAAGTAAAAATAATTTTTAAATAGTTTTGCGGCTTCTTCTTTGAAGCGAAAACATTAATAAAGAGTTTGTGTCCTCTGATAGAACCTTCCAAAATAAGAGCGATCTCCAATCTGGGTCATTTTATAAACGTTCAACCTCATTACTGACCCTAAAACCAAAATAGACATCCCTCTCGAGGAGGAAGTATACGTGGAGTGTAAATGTGTAGGGTATCGCATTGAACAGTATTTGGGAATTATAGCTTTTACTGAAGTGGTTTCCTTTAAGAATAAGATGTCTGACCCCAATTTCACATAATGTGCCATGACCATCCTACATTTAATGGGTGAGTTTTTTTTCGTATTCAAGATTTTTATTTGGAAAAGGCATCAGCAATAACACACACAATATAGAAGGACGGTCAGACTGTACCACAGCCACGCAGGGCTAAGTCTCAAGAGGCATATAATCAGAAAAAACTCCGCAAATCATATTGTAAAAGCACAGAGACACGTAATGTGACAACGGTTATCCAAAATAGGAAGGGGAGGGGACACATCAAAAAATACTCCAGTTCCCTAAAAAAAAGAGTAAAAATAGATATAGAAAAAGATGGCTAAGGCCAATTATGTGACTTTCCTGGCTCACTCCTGAAGGTCCAAGGACCGGTTGGAGGCCATGGAAATGTGCAGGTCACAAGGCCTGGGGTATTCGAGGGCCAAGGATGGCGAGTAGAGCCATGGTAGCTGCCACAATGGCACAACTTGAGGTAGCCCCAAACGCCAAAAGAAAAATTTAATAAATTAAAAAAATTATTAATTAATTTTTAAAAAAGGGGGGGTCTGTGGCACGAGGTGGTGTGTAGAAAATAAAAACAAACGGGGGGTGGGGGTCAACAAAAGAAACAATCAAAAACATTGCGTGAAATAGCAAAAACAAGTGTCCTCAAAGTCATCCCCGAGTGGGGGGTCTCATCAAGTAGTATTAATGGGTGAGTTTAACCTCTAGCATTATGGGAAACAATTTTCAATTGGTGATCCAATACCAGTGGGTAGGATGAAATAAGTGTGAGGCCAAAAGGTCTTCCCCACTACCTAGCCTAGGGAAAATGCTGAGGTAACGGAGCCTCTGGGTTTATGATCATTCCATTACTGCTCCATCCTAAGCGTTTACAGGGTAATCTAGAGATGAACCCCTTGCTCGAGGTGTCTAAAGGGGTGTCAGCTATACCCTCCTGACAAGGCCTATCAATGCCAAAACGATTGTCAGGGGGATGACATCCATGGCATTCAGTACTGGCCACCCTTTCTGGGTGATAGTAATCAGATTTGCATATGGAGCAGTTTTTCCTGTAATGGATCAATCGAGCTAAAACCTTGTGAGACCTGAGCGGGCCCCACCGTAGAGCAGGCCACTAGTGCCGTTGTTCGGCCTCAGGACCCTCACAAACCTCTTTTTTTTTTTCTCACCCTATGAGTGGGGCAACCTTTCATCCGGTAATACGATAAATGGCACATCTCATGAGCAACAACACGGTCTGGAGATCTAACATCGAATTAAACATTACTTTCATAATCAAAACATTCATAAAGAATCAAAATAGATTAAACAAAAAAATATATAGAAAATTGTGTGAAAACAAGAAAAAACACTAGAGGAGAGAATAACTCTTCATTCCTCATTATATGAATGAGATGAGACATGTGAATTTATGTACACCTTTCAAAAACGGGTAGAGGCTTCAGCTCTGGGTAGCTCTTTCAGTGGTGCAGTGAGGACATCGAGGGTCCAGAAGGATCATAGACAGATACTTCATCTTGAGAGGACAGATCATTTTCACCATGGACCATTCTGCTCTGGGTAAAGCTGATGTGGATTCCGTAGAAGGTTTCAGAGCAGAAGGATCAAGTATTAGGCTAAAGTCGGAGGCGGTCTGATTTTTTTTTTAAAATTTCGTGTCCAAAAGCGGTCTATTTTATTGTCCCCCTAGCGGTATTCCCGAGTGTGGCTCAGGGCTAAATTCCTATGCTGGAAGCGATAACCCCGAGCAACACTCAGGATGCCGCTGGATACATCACCTGTCCCTGCGTGGGACCCAAGTTCAGGGGGTTTGAGCCCAGTATGCGGGGATGCACCAGTGGTACCTTGGTATAGGCAGGCTGATACAGGGAAGTATCCATAGCGCGGTAATTTGAGGGTAATCCAGGGAGAGTAGTCAGACAGTCCATAGTTAAATGGCTGGCAGAAAGGAGGCTGTTACATCCTCAGCCCCTGCTGTGCTTCCTGGGGGGTCTGTGCATGGTTCAGTGCCAAGGGCTGGTCGAGTGCCAGCACCAAGTAATGGCCGAGCGGCGTCCGAGGGGGCAGGGCCTGGCGTGGTCACGAGGAGCCGCCGGGTTTAAAGCAGGGTGCGAGGAGTTGCCTCATCGCCCTGACGATGAGTTCTGTTCCCACATCGCTTCCTATTGCATTCATTGCTATTTTGTTGCCGACCCATTTTTCTCTACGATTCCTGATTTTGACCCGGCTTGTCTTTGACTATTCTCGTGTTACATTCTATAGCGGTGGCTAGTGTTGTGCACCGTTGGTTTAACGCTATGCACGCTGCTTGGGGTTTGACCCGCTTCGTGGGGAGATTCCCATTTCGCCCTGGTTTTCTTAATACAGCCTTATCGAGGTTATACTCCAGGTCTAAGGTTTATGAGATACGATCTTGTACGCTTGTACAATCTGCAAATACGAAATACCGTTGGTTTTCTGCTTATCTTCATCTTACTTCATCGTGATTACAAGTTACAGCATGCCCCATCAAGGTGGTCTGAAAACGTGAAATCCGTCAGTGTGTTGACCGCCCTGCAGTCCGAACAATTCATTGGCTGTCGTACCAAATACCTCAGTACTGACGCTCAAGTCTTGCAATCCGCTGTATTGTTGTGTGCTCTAAGTTTTCCGTTCGTCTCGAAAGCTTTGGAACTTAGTAGCAGTTCAGTTGTCCTGTCATACTCCCTGGCTTTGGAGTAGAAGTCTTAAAGTACTCTTTATTGTGTTACCCTCGAGCAGATAATTCTGTCCTAGAAGATCTCAACCTCTCTACTCCTGTGTGAGCGCCGCAGTGCCCGTTACAGAGTCGGAGTGGAATGCAGGTGGTCTGGTACACTGTATAGCATGAGATAGGACAGGTCTGCACAGTATCAGGGTTTGACTTGTAATGCCAAGTCAGGTTGCATAGGTGGGGAGTGACTCTTATTCACAGCCAGGATGGTGTAGTGTGTGTTTGGTGTTTACTGATTTAACCCCTTTTCAGTGCTGGATTGGACTGAGGGCAGCACTTTACATGTTTGCACACATTCAGATAATGTTCCTTTGCACATGCAGGTACTGACCCCTGACACCCAGCTTTCATAAAGCTTGATGAATTTACTCTCATTTTGAGAAATTTCTTGCTGTTAAAGCTCCTGCATTTTTGTGGTTAATTTCCCTCTCATGTGGATTTCATGGCATGCCAGCCCTGAGGAGGAGGCAGCTGGATGCCAGATATAACCATGAAAGGTATTTATGCGGGGTTATAATCGCCAGCAGACTTGCATGTCAGTCATTATAAACTTTATGGCCCATAATACATTCTTCACGCTAAAAGGGGGAGGCTAAGGAGAAAAACCTGCGCCTGCAGGTTTCTTCTTAGCGTCCCTGTTTTAGCGTGATATTACGGTTCAGGTGCTAATCCAGCAGCCTGCACCGTACCAAGGCACTAAGCCTCGGGATGCTCGAGGCAGCGCTAAGCGTCGACGCGAGCATCCCATCCATGGAGTCCGTAGGACTACATTGAGGTTTCCACTGCCGGTCACATGACCTGCAGGACCTCTCCTCTCCCGAGATCCGGCAGGTTGGCGTAGTGATCGCAAAGGGAGACTGGGGGACTCCCCCCCCCCCCCCCCCCAGTCTCCCTCTGCTCTCAGCGGCCAGAAGAAGCGGATCGGGCCGCCGTTCTCGCCGTGGGATGAGAGGTGAGTATGTGATATTTTTTGGGGGGGGGGGTTAAGCTGATGCTGGCGCTACCTCTCCGTCTCCTCTACCCTGGACGGGACGGTCGTCGGCATCTGACATCATCAGGGCATCTGCAGATGCCCAGATTGGTTACTTGGGCCTAGGGGGAGGGCCCCCAGACCCGGCGGACCTGAAGTGGAACTGCACCAGCCACCTCCGTGTCCTGATTGGCTACTCCTGCAGAGTGAGCCGATTGGTGGGTACTCCTGGGGAGGAGCTAGACTACTTCACCACCTATTTAAGGATTCCCTGGGCAGTCTCTCATCGCTTCAGCGTTGCATCACTCCTAGTGGTGTTTACTCTTGAGAAGCTATTCCTTCATGATTTTCCTGTGTATCAGTTCCTGGCTAGTTACTCGACCATTACTGTTTTGCCGCTTGTCCCTGACCACGTCTTTTGGAATATCCCTTGGTACCGTGTTTCTGAACCTGATACCTCACCTCTGCACCTGGGTTCTGCCTCAATGCCTACCGACCCTGACACCTTCTATACAGAGGGGGATTTTGAAAGGGCTGCAGTGACACACAAAAAGTAACATTAGCAATAATAACAGTAATATATAAAACACAGACAATAACCAATTCCAATATACACTATTTTTATTCACCATATCTATTGTTATTCAGTTAATGCATGGCCAAGAATTGTTTTGACTCTTCATGATTTGTAGCCAATCTATGTTATAACCAGTGTGCCTCTGTATTATTTTTATTATATTTTATCAGGAAGTCCCCCCCCCCCTTTTTTTCTTTTCCCCTTCTCCCCTCCTTGCAGGCTATTGCTATTATCATATAGCCCGCTTATTCAATCAATTCGATCATCCTATCTATGTACCCCATTAAGCGATCTATACCATTTAAGTCACAGGATGCCATGGTAGTGCTCAAGTGCCGTTCAGCTGTTACATACAGTTGTGTTCAAAATTATTCAACCCCCAATGCTGTAAAGGGTTTTAGGGAATTTAGTGTACATTTGTAATTGTATTCAGAATGAAATCCTACAAGGACTTTTTAAAGAACCATATGCAACTAAAATGACATCAATTGGTTTTGTAATTCAGTAGTAAATGTTTCTTTTGTGAATTCTTCATTGACACAATTATTCAACCCCCTTAAAGACTACCACTCTGAAGAACAGAGGTTCATTCAAGTGTTTTCAATCAGGTATTGAAAACACCTGTGGATGTCACGGAGCAGCAATAAATCATAATAAGCACCAATTAGGCAGTTTTAAAATGACTGTGATACTCAGCTCCTTCTAGACATTTACTGGTGTGGTTACAAACATGGAGAAGTCAAGAGAATGGTCCAGGAAGACAAGAGAAGAGGTGATTACTCTTCACAGGAAGGGCAATGGCTATAAGAAGATTGCAAAGATGTTAAACATACCAAGAGAGACCATAGGAAGCATCATTCGCAAATTCAAGGCAAAGGGCACTGTTGAAACGCTACCTGGTCGTGGCAGAAAGAAGATGCTGACTTCGACTGCTGTGCGCTACCTGAAGCGTAGAGTGGAGAAAAGTCCCCGTGTGACTGCTGAGAAAAGATTTGTCAGATGTGGGTACTGAAGTTTCAGCTCAGACAATACGGCGCACACTGCGTAATGAAGGCCTCCATGCCAGAACTCCCAGGCGCACCCCCTTGCTGTCTCCAAAGAATAAGAAGAGTCGACTGCAGTATGCCAAAAGTCATGTGGACAAACCACAGAAGTTTTGGGATAGTGTTCTGTGGACTGATGAAACAAAATTAGAACTGTTTGGGCCCATGGATCAACGCTATGTTTGGAGGAGGAAGAACAAGGCCTATGAAGAAAAGAACACCTTGCCTACTGTGAAGCATGGCGGGGGGTCAATCATGCTTTGGGGCTGTTTTGCTTCAGCGTGTGCAAGGTACCATGAATTCTCTTCAGTACCAGGAGATATTGGATGACAATTTGATGCAGTCCGTCACAAACCTGAGGCTTGGGAGACGTTGGACCTTTCAACAGGACAATGATCCCAAGCATACCTCCAAGTCCACTAGAGCATGGTTGCAGACTAAAGGCTGGAACATTTTGGAGTGGCCATCACAGTCACCTGACTTAAATCCGATTGAGAACCTCTGGTGGGACTTAAAGAAAGCAGTTGCAGTGCGCAAGCCTAAGAATGTGACTGAACTGGAGGCTTTTGCCCATGACGAATGGGCGAAGATACCCATAGATCGCTGCAAGACACTTGTGTCAAGCTATGCTTCACGTTTAAAAGCTGTTATAACTGTAAAAGGATGTTGTACTAAGATTGAATGTCACTTGGGGGTTGAATAAAACTGATAATGATGTGAGCACAGAAAAGACATTTGTGGTTATTTCATTATAAATGTTATGTTATATTTGTCTAACCTACACGTGCCTCTATGATTTAATTGTAAGCAAGATGACTGAATGATCAAAATCAATGTCAAACTGGCCAAAACACTCAATTTCAGTGGGGGTTGAATAATTTTGAACACAACTGTATGTGCTTTCTCAAAGGCTAATTAAACCTAATGCAGCGCTATGCAGCACTATCAGCAAGGAATGAGGCGAGTCTTGAACGATCGCCATGGCAACATTAAGACGCATTACTGCCGCTGTGTTTTCGCTTTAAATAATTAAATCAGCTGGTGGTTTTAAAATAAAAATGGCAGAGATACATCATATACACCAAAATTTAAATGCAGCGTGATGCTGCTCCCAGCCACAAATTAATGTGTAGCGCTGTGTTTAAAGGAACACTCTAGGCTAAAAATCCCCCCTTTTTTTAAATTAAAATCTACTTATTCCCTAACTAGTTATTGAGTGTAGGGATGCACCGATACCGATACTAGTATCGGTATCGGGGCCGATATTACCGTTTTGACGAGTACTCGTACTCGTCAAACATCACCCGATACTTGTACCGATACTTCAGGGACAGCAAACTCTGCCTCCGGCGCCAATCGCGGCCTCCAGCGCCAATCGCGGCTTCCAGCGTTCAATCGCGGCTTGAATCGCGGCATCCGGCCTTCAAATGCAGCATCCGGTCTTGAAACTTGGCCTCCGGCGCTCACTCTGTGCGTGTTCGTCGCACGAGGCAGCGCATCACCAAAGCGAGAGGACTAATAGATCACGTGGGACTGGCTGCAATCATTAAGGAGTGGCACATCTCTAGAAGCAGGTGCGTATATTCTGGCTCTTTCTCTCCCCCCCCCCAAACGAAAAAATATATTTATTTTATACTTGTTTTTGTTAGTCTGCGGGGGAAGGGGCAGACATACAATAAACTTTAGAAGCCTTATGCAGCGGATCGGAGGCCTGTCCCGACACTCCGGTAATTTATTTTAGCCAGCAACTTGATGCTTTCATTTGCGGGGGGAAGGGGCAGACATACAATAAACTTTAGAAGCCTTATGCAGCGGATCGGAGGCCTGTCCCGACACTCCGGTAATTTATTTTGGCCAGCAACTTGTTTACCGGAGTGTCGGGACAGGCCTCCGATCCGCTGCATAAGGCTTCTAAAGTTTATTGTATGTCTGCCCCTTCCCCCCGCAAATGAAAGCATCAAGTTGCTGGCTAAAATACATTACCGGAGTGTCGGGACAGGCCTCCGATCCGCTTCATAAGGCTTCTAAAGTTTATTGTATGTCTGCCCCTTCCCCCCGCAAATGAAAGCATCAAGTTGCTGGCTAAAATAAAATACATTACCGGAGTGTAATAATAGGGTGAAAAAAACGGAGTGCTGGGAGTCGGGACAGCAGGACTCTGAAGTTTATATTCAGTCTGTCTGTCCCCTCTCTCTCCCCATCCCCTAAACAAAAGAAAATAAATTGATAGGGGAAAAAAAAAACGGAGTGCTGGGACAGGTAATAATATCAATCATGACATTAATTGATGTTAACATGTCATGATTGATATTATTACCTGTCCCAGCACTCCGTTTTTTTTTTCCCCCTATCAATTTATTTTCTTTTGTTTAGGGGATGGGGAGAGAGAGGGGACAGACAGACTGAATATAAACTTCAGAGTCCTGCTGTCCCGACTCCCAGCACTCCGTTTTTTTCACCCTATTATTTCCTTTCATCAGGGGAAGGGGCAGATAAATAAACTTTGGAGGCCTTATGAAGCGGATCGGAGGCCTGTCCTGACACTCAGATTTATTTATTTTGCCCAGCAATTAAATTTTTTTCGTTTTGGGAAGGGGGGGGGCAGATATACCATAAATTTTGGAGGCCTGATCGAGCTTTGCAGACCCGTTTAACACTGTATTACCGTGGCCTCAGCATGAAATAAGAACATGCAATTTTCACAATGGCCACTAGATGGGGTATGAGTGATCTTTATCTGTAAATCTGCAATGTAACTAAATCTACACTACATGAATGAATCAATGAACCTCAAAAAATATAATTTATTTAATTTAATAATATACAGTCAGTCTGTCATCAATGTATAATCCAATCAACTGTGCCACTGCCTAGTGTACAAAAACAAAATAATTAAATGTACATTTACAATTAAATTTTTAATTATAAAGCGCGCCGCCAACATATCTTGTAGCGCTGCACAATGGGTGGCATAAGAAGAATAATAAGAGTCATAAGACTGACA
This sequence comes from Leptobrachium leishanense, assembly GCA_009667805.1. Classification (NCBI taxonomy): domain Eukaryota; kingdom Metazoa; phylum Chordata; class Amphibia; order Anura; family Megophryidae; genus Leptobrachium; species Leptobrachium leishanense. The sequence goes on along the minus strand of CM019068.1, from coordinate 149,002,284 downwards.
CACACAATTAGAGAAAATGAACATGAACAGCTAAGCTTGTAGTACCTTGCTCAAGAGCTTACAGTTACTAATCTAATCTAAATTAAACTGAAAGCAAGGGCAAATACTAAACTATAGCTGAGTATGAGAGGCAGTGAACATGGTTGAGGCTTTGAGCTGATTGCAGAGTTTATTGAAGCCAACAATTTATTTTTTACTTATATATCTCACTCTCTAAACCAAAGGCTTCTGTTTCATTTTGTTTTCCCTCCAAGGTGGAGGGACACATTGTGCGCTGAAAAGCCCCAATAAGAAACACCAACAAAATGTCAGCAGTCTGGAAATATTTTAAAATATGCGAGGACAACCCACGCATGGCAGAGTGCAAGCTTTGTTCAGCCAAAATTTCAAGGGGAGGTGTGAAAGTGAGTGCTTATAACACCAGCAATCTAATAAAGCATCTAAAGCTGAAACACAAAAGCGAGTATGGAGAATTTGCTGCCGGCAGTAGCAGCACACAGCAGCCAACACTGCAGGAGACACTAGCAAGACGCCAGAAACTGGCCAGAGACAATCCAAGAGCCATTAAAATAACAGAAGTGCTCACCCAGTTCATTGTTCTCGATGATCAACCACTGTCAGTAGTTGATAATTTGGGATTCCGTCGACTTCTCAATCTTTTGGAGCCGAAGTACGAGATTCCAAGTCGCCGTTATGTCACAGATGTCATCTTACCACAGATACATGACACCGTTAAAAAGCACATTAAGACCATGTTGCAGGATGACATTGACATTAAATGGTTTAGCTTCACCACTGATATTTGGAGCAGCAGTGTGAGCCCAGTGTCTCTTATTAGTTTAACGGCACAGTGGATCAATGGAGATTTCTCACTGCAACAAGTCATGCTCCATGCAAAGAAATTTCAAGGCTCTCATACAGGCCGAGCAATTGCAGACATATTTGAAGAAATGTTGGAGGCTTGGGCGATTCCTAAAAATTCAGTGCACGTTGTGGTCCGTGACAGTGCAAGGAACATGATCAAAGGCATGGAGGAAGCTGGACTTCCTAGTATTTCCTGTGTAGCACATACGCTGCAACTGGTTGTTTCAGAGGGTCTGTTATCACAGCGTAGTATTTCGGATGCTGTGGGAGTTGGGCGCAGGATAGTCGGCCACTTTAAACACTCTAACCTGGCATATTCTCGGTTGCAAGATATTCAATTACAACTCGGTCAGCCAATTAAAAGACTCCAGCAAGATGTCCAGACTCGCTGGAACAGTACCTTTTACATGCTGCAGTCTCTGATTGAGCAGAAACGGGCCATTGGAGTGTATTCATCTGAGAATGAGCTGCCGGCCACTTTAACAGCGAATCAGTGGAATTTAATGGAGAAGACGGTAAACATCTTGGCTCCATTTGAAGAACTAACCCGTCAAGTGAGTTCATCAGAAGCTTTTGCCTCGGATGTGATTCCTACTGTTGCTGTGCTACACAGAATGTTATCAAAAGAAGCAGATGAGGATCATGGGATCAAAACCATGAAGAGCACATTGCTTGGAGCTTTGAAGAAGCGCTTCTCTGAGACGGAGCAAAATCCACTTTACTGCATCGCAAGTTTACTTGATCCAAGGTAAGGTAAAATGTTTTATTTCTGGTAACATTTAAAATAGCTGCCTAAGCTGCCTTTAATGCTGATCATTTTGATTTAAATTTAATTTTTAAATCCTGTAAGGCTAGGGTCAGACGAACGCAGCTTTAACGTGCGTTTAGCCGCACAAAATCACGGCCGTGCTAGCAGCAAATGACGTCCAATGCCGGGGAACACACGAAGTACGGCCGCACGAAAGTTCGTCCGCGCAACGCAAGTGGCTAACGAACGCATTTTTTCGAGAACGTCAAACCGCTACTACTGACGTACAGAGTGCGCTGCGGCCGCATAGCGGCGTGTGTGTGTGATTGGGAGACATCAGACGCTGCTAATGTACGGCCAACATAACGTCCAGACACAAAAAGTGTTTTATTGATGATCCGTACAAAATCACGGACGAAAAGGCGCATCGTATGACCGCTACCGCGTATTCCGTGAAAAAATATGTCCGTTCGTTCGACCGCACTTTTCCACGGTCGACGCGAAAAATGCGTTCGTCTGACCCTAGCCTAAGAGTGGCTTGTTTACTTTTTTATGTGTTCTGATGAAGATTAATTTTTTTCTTTTATTGCAGAAGACAGACCTGATAGTATGCTGCTTATCTGATGCCATTGTTGTTTGTTTTTATGATTATCCCAGGTATAAAGATCGATTTTTCTTGAATGCTGACAGTGGCAGGCAGGCCAAAGAAATATTGATGCAAGAGCTGCAAACAACTGCAGAGAGAGACGCTCCTCAGGAGACCGGGGAACCAGCTGTCAAAAGGCCTCACACTGAGCAAGCAAGTACCAGCAGTGTGGACAGCATTTTCCAAGAAATAGCTGGTGAAGGTGCGTCTACATCTCAGGGCAGCACTCCAACAACTGCGGCCATACAGCTGGAGTCCTTCTTTGCCGAGACCACTGTTCCTCGTTCGGACAAACCACAAAAGTACTGGGCAGTTAATAAACTGCGCTTTCCAACTCTGGCTCGACTGGCACAAAAATATCTTTCGGCACCATGCAGTAGTGTGGAAAGTGAAAGATTGTTTAGCTCTGCATCACAGGTTCTCTCTGACAGCAGGAACAGGCTTCTAGCTGAACACGCAGAGATGCTCCTGTTCCTTAAAAAGAACTTGCCGCTAACCTTTGAAAAATAAATTATTATTATGTTTGAATTTGTAGCACTAGTAGCATCCTTCAACTTCTAGTTCTCATAAAGTCAAATTTTATCTTAAAACAATTGCACAGAGGAGTCTAAGGAGGATTATTTATGTTACCCAAATGTTTCTCTTAGTACAGTAAAATGTTATTTTCACCGTATTTCTTGGTTCTCTTTACACATTGTTAAGTTATTTTCTTATTTAAAAAAGTTCTGTGAAATTTGTTTGAACGTTCAAAACTGTTTGACAAGCAAATAAAAATGTTTTAGTTTTCAAAATGTCTTTTGAGTTACAGTTCTTCAGAACAGGAGATGGCGGCGCTGTCCTAAAATATTTATTTTTAAATCTATTGGGCTTTGAAATTTTTTTTATGATGACATCTAATAAAAGTATCGGTACTCGGTATCGGTGAGTACTTTTAAAAAGTATCGGTACTCGTACTCGGTCTTGAAAAAATGGTATCGGTGCATCCCTAATTGAGTGTATATATATATATATATATATATATTTATTTTTTTTACTGTAATACTTCCCCTAAAAACCACTTGTTTCCAACGGCATTTTTTTTCTTCTTTTATACTCGCCTCCCTCCTCTTCCGTCCTGAAAATCTTTAACTTGGCTAATGGTTTACGTGAGAAGTGCGCATGCGCGCCTCTCACGTAAGCCAGCCAATCAGCAGGCTTCCTCCTCTTCTTGGATTAGTGTTATGCGCAAGAGGATGCGCGCAACACTAATCGCAGCCGCAGACTATGCCGGCGGCTCGCTCCCGCCAGCTACTGTGGCGAGTTGGAGACGTCATCGCGCTGAAAGCGGGTTGAGGCATGGTTCCTTCTCAAAAATAGTCGCATTATCATCAGAATGTAATACTTGTGTTTCTCTTTTGGTGTATTAATTTAATTTCTTAGCGCCGCGTTATGGTGCTGGATGCTGGAATAACACCTGATCCGTTATATCACGCTGAAAGTGGGACACTATGAAGAAACCTACAGGCGCAGGTTTTCCTCCTTAGTGTCCCCGTTTTATCATGAACTTTGTGATATGGCCCTTATCTTCTGTCCAGGTACAGTGGGGCTCTCCTTCCTCCCCATTACTTCTGATGGCGGACATCCCTGGGTTTCTTATGCAATTTGTCTATTGTATGTGTAGCGCTGGTTTAAAACACTGTTGCGGTAGTACTTATTTTTGGCCACCAGAGGGAGACAAGCGCAATGTAAGAGACACTGGACAATGGGACTACGTTTTCCAGCATGCTTTGCGCTGGGAACCAGAAGTGGGTGGGGAGAAACAGACTTACATCCGCAGCCTCGTGCAGGGGAAACCCAGAGCGCGCCGAGAAGCAAGAGAGCAAGACGCACGTGAGACAGACAACGATCGTGACCAGGCCGGAGCGCAGGTGCGGCCTTGCGGAGCTGGACATCGGTTTCACTTTACTTGTCAGAGACCTAGCGATCCACCGCTGATAAGTTTATACAGATACTGAGTAGCTGGAGGACCCCGAGTTAGGAGACCGCAGATGACCTAATGGGAGTGCAGGCGGTGAGCTAAGCATCTTGTGGCAGAAACGGACAAGCAAGACAAGCAGATCCAGTGGCACAGAGTCCCAGTCAAGCCAAGCGCAGAGACGTTCTGGGTCGAGCAGAGCGCAGAGTATCTGGCGGATGGGTGAGAGGCCTTCCTGGCCACAGTACAAATAATAAAGCACGCTGCAAGTTTGTCTAAACCTACAGGGCGGGCCCCAATGTGACTAGTCGAAGACACCTGTAAATTATTCACTGGCCAGTTGAATCTTGTACCCGGGTACCAACACACGCATACACGTACACCTTTTTGGGACACAACCTGTACGGAACTCACATTCCAACACCGAAGGGGTTAATATTTAATTTCCTTTTCCGCTACGCGTTTCTCGCATTACGAACACCTGTAAATATATATGTATACCGTGCTGCTTTATATATGCCAGTTTATTTGAGATCAGTAAACTATATAACGTATAAAATCCACAACAGTGCTGGTGTATATTTATTCCCAAGTGCGGGGAGACTGACCTGAGGTTTAAATTCAGCAGCTCCTCCGGGAGTGAGCGCTACATATGTAAGCAACTTCTGTATCTATCTCTTGCGCAGAGCTGCACACGCACCACCAACTTGTGGCTGGTGTCTCTATGAATGAGTATGCAAAATCCTATCTGCCACATGGCAACTGTGTAGGCCACAGGAAGCCATCCACTTCACACAGTGCTACCAGCCAGGTGGGGCTGGAAGAGCAGGGGAGGAGGGGGTACTTCACCCAATATGACCACTATAATAAGCTAATGCGATCAGGGTGCATAGACTGATTTGCCCAACACCTAGTAAACAGAATGAGCTTCTCAGATAATGGAACTCCCAGGGGGTGAGTTTTAGACAAAAGGAGGCCAATATCACCAGAGCCACAAGAAGCCAAAAGGGGGCCACCAAAAGATTTCATCAGACCCACCCACAAATCTTCTTACACCAGTCACTGCTGTCATGGAATGGACATAGCGCTCTTGGGATTATTTAAAGGAAGCATTATTGAAGGCCACAGGCAATTGCATTCGGCTTGTTAGCAAAAACAAAAAAGGGAAGAAACCACTGTGGTACTCTGCAGAAGTGGCCAAAATAGTGAAGAACAAAAAGACAGCATTCAATAATTATAAAACAACTCAGAGTGAAGAAGATAGGCAAACCTATAAGATTAGGCAGAAAGAGGCAAAGCAATTTATAAGCGCTTCCAAAGCACACGCAGAAGAGAAAATAGCTCAGTCAGTAAAAAAGGGTGACAAAACATTTTTTAGATACATAAACGTGAAAAGAAAAGTAAAACAAGGATTAGTTAGATTAAAAACAAAGGAAGGAAGGTATGTAGAAGAGGATAAAAGTCTCGCTGACTGCCTCAATGAATATTTTTGTTCAGTCTTTGCAGAAGAAAAGGAAGGAAAGGGACCTCAGTTAAGAGGAAACACTAACGAGACATTTACATATCAGTTTACAGAGGAGGAGGTTCTACAGCAGCTGTCTAAAGTAAAGACAAATAAGTCAATGGGGCCTGATGGGATCCACCCTAAATTCTTAAAAGAGCTCAGTGATGTAATAGCAAAACCGTTAGCAAGGATTGGTTAAATAAATCTGTTAACGGGAGTCGACCCAGAAGACTGGAAATTAGCAAATGTTGTGCCCATTTACAAGAAGGGTAGTAGGGAGGAATCGAGGAACTATAGGCCAGTTAGTCTTACGTCAGTAGTGGGGAAATTAATGGAAACCATGTTAAAGGAAAGGATTGTTGACCATCTAAAAACACATAGATTACAGGATCAGAAACAACATGGGTTTACCTCAGGGAGATCATGCCAAACTAATCTTATTGATTTTTTTGATTGGGTAACAAAAATAATAGACACAGGTGGTGCAGTAGACATTGCTTATTTAGATTTCAGTAAGGCTTTTGATACTGTTCCGTATAGAAGGCTTATCAATAAATTGCAATCCTTGAGCTTGGATTCCAATATTGTTGAATGGATTAGGCAGTGGCTGAGTGACAGGCAACAGAGGGTTGTGGTAAATGGAGTTTATTCGGCGCAAGGTCTTGTTACCAGTGGGGTACCTCAGGGGTCAGTACTTGGACCCATTCTCTTTAATATTTTTATTAGTGATATTGCAGAAGGTATTAATGGTAAAGTATTGTCTTTTTGCTGATGACACAAAGATTTGCAACAGGGTTGACGTTCCTGGAGGGATCAGCCAAATGACAAATGATTTAGGTAAACTAAAAAAATGTTCGGAGCTGTGGCAATTGAGTTTTAATGTGGATAAGTGCAAGATAATGCACCTGGGACGTAAAAACCCAAGGGCTGAATATAGAATATTTGATACAGTCCTAACCTCAACATTTGAGGAAAGGGATTTAGGGGTCATTATTTCAGAGGATCTAAGGGTAAGTAGTCAATGTATTAGAGCAGCAGGAAATGCTGGCAGAATGCTTGGTTGTATAGGGAGAGGTATTAGCAGTAGGAAAAGGGAAGTGCTCATGCCACTGTACAGAGCAGTGGTGAGACCTCACTTGGAGTACTGTGTGCAGTACTGGAGACCGTATCTCCAGAAGGATATAGACATCTTAGAGAGAGTTCAGAGAAGGGCTACTAAAATGGTGTACGGCTTGAAGGAGAAAAGTTACCAGGAAAGGCTTAATGATCTTAACATGTACAGCTTGGAAAAAAGACGAGACAGAGAAGATATGATAGAAACATTTAAATACGTAAAGGGAATCCACAAGGTAGAGGAAGGGAGTATATTTAAACGGAAACAAAGTAGCAAAACAAGAGGACATAGTCTTAGATTAGAGGGGCAAAGGTTTAAAAGTAACATCAGGAAGCATTATTTTACTGAGAGGGTGGTGGATACATGGAACAGTCTTCCAGTAGAAGTGGTTGAGGCCAAAACAGTAATTGAATTTAAGCAAGCATGGGATAGGCATAAGGCTATCCTAAACAAAATATAAATCCAGGTAAAGTATCCATGTAATTGGGCAGACTAGATGGGCCGGAAGGTTCTTATCTGCCGACATTTTTCTATGTTTCTTCGCTTCAAACCCCAAGACTTTTATTTTCCTGGCCAAAACTCCAAAAGACACAGACATTTGCTTTGGGAAAGACTTTATGTTCATTTATATTGTGTGCAGGGGCGGACTGACAACTAATGGGGCCCCCAGGTAGTAGAAAATCAAGGGGCGCCCTTGTGCCGCACTCACAGGAGGCCACTCCCATACAAAACCCCACCTCTACAATGCAATACCCACATGTACATTGTTGTGATAAATAGTCTTTTTGAAAATTGTGTGAAGATAATCCACTTTGACCCAACAGCAATTTGGGGGAATCTATTGTGCCCGCTTCAGACTTACAGATGGCCACCGCTCTGCTGCAGCAGCCATCACCCACTCACTGCAGCTAAGGCTGCGCTGCGACACAGAATGTGCCTGTGGTAAATGTGAGAAACTGCCGATCACTTAAAAAAAGATACTGTACATTACTGACATACTGCGCATTACAGAGGTCCACAGCAATAAAACTCACTTGTAATGTGTGGTGCAGATGAGCGTATCACAGAGCTCTACAGCAATAAAACCCACAGTAATGCGCAGTGTGTATGCGAGTATCCCAGAGCTTCACAGCAATAAAACTCACAGTAATGTGCGGTGTGTATGAGCCCATCACAGAGCACCACAGCAATAAAACTCAAAAAATATTATAGTTATTATGTATTACATATAGAAGGAATAAAAAGATTTATTTATTTATTTATTTTTATTATTATTATTTTACACAATAATGACATGGCAAAGATAGTCATGTGATATATCATTGGAAAGGCCAGCCTCTGGCCTTTCCAATGACACCAGAACCGTTCTTGTTCTAAATGACCTCTGCATCTCCATCATGGATTTTCCCTGCCTAGCAGGGGAAATCCAAGTTTGAGGCGTCCATCGGCATGCACGATGACTCCCGCGGCCCGGGGGGCAGTTCCACAGTGTGGCTGACATCCAAGATGTCAGCCCACTGTGGCTGCAGCCCCTTGCTCGGTGCCATCTGGGACCAAGCATTGCAGGGACACAGGACATCCATGGAGCATCCTCCGAGCTGGAGAGGGAATCCCCATGATGCTCCACAGATGTCCAGCACTGCAGGGGCAGCAAGGTAGGCTGAAGGGCCACCAATGTGGGCCCCTCCCCCATCCGGGCCCTCGGGCAGTGCCCGATGGGTCAGTCTGCCCCTGATTGTGTGGTTTTAAATGTATTGTAAATTGCTTGGCTTTAGTTTAAATGTACTTTTATTACTTTATGTAAATGTGAACTTGGAGATGTGTTTTGAAGGTGCAGACCTTTCTTTTATGTGCAATGTAATTATGTTTGAGTAATGTGTGATTATGCAAGAAGGATTTTCTCCTTGTCTATTCTCTTTATATTTTTGCATGTTTGAGGAGTCATGAGTCTGCGGCAGTGTTTGACTTTAATCTGATCTATTGGAACAATGGTTATGCAAATGATGTGTGTGATAACTGAATGCTAAGGAATGTTTACTGTAAATATCTAAATCTAACTGACATAATGTAATTAGAGGTCTAGTAAGTCAATGTTCGTGGTTTGGTATGTAAATGAGCGCAGCCGCGAGCATCCACTCGATGGAGTCCATAGGACTCCATTGAGTTCCCCCCTACCGGTCACATGACCAGCCGGATCCCGCAGCGGCGGATCCAGGGGGGCAACGGAGCAATTCCCCCCCCCCCCCGAGAAAATCGCTTTTTACCTACGAGCGGCCGCCACGGCCAGCATGCAGCTTGGCCACTGGCCTGGGATGGGAACCACCTGACCAGCGCACGAGATCGCAGAGTTAATGGGAACTTCGCAATCTCGCGAGATCGCGGCTGCGCTGGTCAGGTGGTTCCCGGTGAGCGGTCAAGCTGCATGCCGGCGGGCGCTCGTAGGGAGAAGAACGGCCGGCGGGTACTCGGAGCGGCTGCGGAGGGGCCTGGCAGCAGAGGAGGTGAGAGCTGGGGGCAATATATCCATGTGAGCTGGGGCAAATATATCCATGTGAGCTAGGGGCAAATATATCCATGTGAGCTGGGGCAAATATATCCACCTGTCACTGCGAACCCAACACCAGCTCTTGGCCAAAACTGGTAGAATGCCCCCCCCCAAACCTGTGTCTGGATCCGCCCCTGGGTCCGCGTAGTGATACGCAGGGAGAGACTGGGGGGACTTTTTCCCCCAGTCTTTCCCTGCTCACGCCAGACGGAGGAGGCGGTCGGAGCCGCGGTCGGAGCCGCGGGACAGGAGGTGAGTATCTGATTTTAATTATTTTATATTTTAGCCTGGTGTTAACGGATTCTGCAGAAGCGGAATCTGTTAACACCAAGTCCTGGCTGTGGATAACTTTCCACTAACCACAGCCGGACGTTAATCAGCGTTGGGACTTTGTAATCCAGCACTGATTAACACTTTGCGCTCCCCATGTTAAGTATAGGGAGCACAAAGTACAATAACCTCGCGTTGCAAAGCGCAAGGTACCAAACGCTAACAGGTTACTTAACCCGTTTGCGTTTGGATTGTAATATGGGGTGAACACCGCATCAAACGTTAAAATACTCACGCAAGTGAACGTTTGCATTAAGATCGTAATTTTTCCCACTCGGTGGTAAAGCATTTCCTTGGCTTCAAATCGTGTTTAAACATGAGCAAAAGTGGTAAAAATTAGCTCACCGCTCAGCAGTGAAATGGTTAAAAACTTAATTTTTTTAAATTTGTTTTTCATTGTTTCCTGTCCCCCAGGGCAGTACCTGGACCCCCATACACCTTTTTTGACCAATATCTTGTATATATGCCCTCTGAAAGGGACCTTAATGTTCGAACTTTTGAGCCTCGAACTTTTTCTGATGTTCGAATGTGAACCGAACACGGGGGTGTTCGGCCCATCACTACTTTATATGTCCAGCACCTATTAAAGGAATATAAATAAATTATTTGCTGTTGAAGCCTAACATTAGAACGGTATCGACATTCAGTTCCTACAGCAGCCGAACTCTAAGGAAGAAACATTAAAGGGCAGCCCTGTTGCTCCCCATAAATTAGTGGATTTACTTATATTCCAAAAGTGCTGTGTTTGGACATTGAAGGATAGTACTTGTCCCTTGTAGTGAAATAAGATGGAATTAAGAAATAATTTCCATATATCAAGTTCTATAAGTTACCACCAGCCCCCATTAGACTAAACTAACATAACCTAATTCTACATTTTGTAACTGCTACTATTCAATGTGTTTTCATGTACAATACATGTGATACTATACAAGTCAATAGAAGTTTTTGTTAACTCCTGCTGAATGAATCGCTGAGTCTATATCTCAAGTGATTAAATATACAGCTTATATTGCTTGGTCCATCATATGTGTTACAAAGTAACTGTGGTGATCACATTGTAAGTCGAGTATTGACGCGGTATTTAATCTGTGGAAGGGATAGTTTACCTAGCAAGAGTGTTATGTGTCCCCCTGAAGAAAGCTGCAGTTAGCGAATGGGACCCACCACAATACTAAATTGTGCTGCAGGTGTTGCCCCGCTAATGGAGTGTTTTAGCCAGGTTGAGGGTTGTTTTAAAATGGGAGAGCTTATGATGGTGGAATAGAGTTCGTTTTAGAATGCCAGTTCTTTCATACTGTGTATTGCCCCCTTTAACATCAATGGCAGCTTGGAAGTCTTTTGTGGCATCTGTGGTTGAGGTCGGGATCTCTATCTTCTCAGATGGTAAAGCTGCCCATTCTTCTTGGCAAAAAGCCTCCAGTTCCTGTAAATTCTTGGGCTGTATTGCATGAACTGCAGGTTTCAGATCTCCCCAGAGTGGCTCAATGATATTGAGGTCAGGAGACTGAGATAGCCCCTACAGAACCTGATGTTCCTTTTTCCATGTTTTTGTTTTCAACCCCAAATGGGAAGTGCTTGGTGCGCGTATAAATAAAACCCACCATTTTTGGCCTCTTAGCTGAAAAGCAACAAAAGAGCATGCAGCTGCACAGAGAAGCGGCTTTTGGTTACATTGGTTAGGTACTCACTCTACAAAGAGGTGCCGTGATGTGGCGACTGAGCTTACACTTCAATGGTCATTCTAGCAAACTAAAACCTCTAATTTTGTTTTGTTGCACATGGAACTGTATAGAAACGAGCGCAGATAACAACTTTTTTTCATGCACAATCTTTATCTCCAGTTTCAGAAAAACTTTTTCCTCTAATCGTTCCTTTCCACAAGAACTGGGTGTCCGGATAAACTGTGATAATGAATAAAAACACAGCCAGGGATCCGCTGACCCAGAGGATCCTGGATCTAACTCTGGAAATCATCTTTCTGCTGACTGGAGAGGTAAGAGATTCTATGAAATTCACATATTACTGATGCTATTTATTAACCCCAGAGATGTCATGGTTGCGCCATGCTGGCAGTAACATGGCTCTACTTGGTTTGTGGCCACTTCGACAGACTTATCTTCCCTTCAAGGATTTGGTAGAGGAATGCCACTTTAAATGGAGGCCCCCATCCCATTTTTTTTATTCCTCATTTCACCTCCTCCTGCACCTGGTTCTCTTCTATGGAGACTGTTTGTTTATTGACATACCCTGATCAGTCACAACATTAAAAAACACAACCAGAATGGCTGCACTCACCTCACATGTGGTTTTTAAGGGGGCTTCTGAGTGGCCAGTTGGCAAAAAGAGAAAATTCAGAGCACGCCATTACAATACAGGCAAAAGATAATAAAAACTCCTAGGTAAAACAAATGATGGAGATTTAGTTAACAAGATGTGATCACATATTGTATAAGCCTGTCACAACGCCAATGTACCTCATCAGCAGGTCCTACTCTATGCCAACCTAATGTCTGCTCTTTTGCGATATACCCATGTACTAACTCTTCTGTGTTACCAGAGAGGCGAGCCTTCACTCCCCACAAGCATCGATTAAGCCTCTGGCGCCCATGACCCTGATGCTGGTTTGCCGACTGTCTTTCTTTGCACCACCTTTGGTAGGTACTGACCACTGCAAACCAGGAGCATCCCACAAGACTTGCCGTTTTGGATATGCTCTGATCTGGTAGCATGGCCATCAATATTTGTTCCTGTCAAAGTCACTCAGATCTTTTCACTTTTCCATTTTTCCTGCTTCCAACACATGGAATTCAAGACAAGAACTGGCTGTTCACTTGCTGCTTAATATATCGCACCACTTGACAGGCGCCATTGTTATAATGCTGTGGCTGATCAGGGTATTCTGTTACATTGATCTTGTGATATTGAGCTGAACCTGCGAAACACTTCCCTTATTTTACTCTGCTGTTCACAGTGTGAAGCAAAATCTTATAAAGAATATATAAAATACATTCCTGGAGCTCTTTGATACTGAGACCTTTCAAAGGGCAGATCACTACTAGCATCATCTTAATGTGCCGCTATCATGGGTAAACGTTTGACAGGGCATCGCTTCTTATCTTCAGATCAGTGTAATTTTGCTTCCCTATGCTGCATGCCATGGGGGGAGGGGTCAATGTGAGCATAAGAGCCATTCTACAGGACAGCCTTCCACTTGGTTAGTGTGCTGCTCTCCTCTGGCTGTCAGTCATGACCTGAGTGACAGCTAGTGCAGCAAACAGAATGAACGTGGGGCCGACCTGTAGGATGGCACTCATGCTGGCAGCGGCCCCATCCCACAATCAAAATGGGAGAGAGGGAATCTTTGAATGAAAACGCTGCCCTATGTAAAGGGTGTTATGCCCTGTCAAATGGGCAAAACCTATGTAAATAAAGGTTACAGGATATCATACAGCACACTATGGAAATAAGAGTGTTTTTTCAACCAAAGGATCAGGGGCTCCCAGGCATGCCCAGGGCTCGGACATGTTTATACATGTAAAAGGCAAACCTCTCTATATTGCTGTCATTTTCATTGTTTAGGATCACATGGTGGTGAAGATCCATGAGATGGTCACTGACAACAATACCCACCAAATATCAGAAGGAGGATACCGCAGGATCCAAAGCTTCAATGCGGAGCATCCACCTCCCTCAGGAATCGATGAGCAAAACAATGAGAAGATCCTGGAACTGACCAATAAGATCATCCAGCTGCTGACTGGAGAGGTGAGGCTACTGGGAATGGAATATTATATGGTCAGGGTAGCACTTACACGCCGATTTCCGTTCAGGTGGTGTGCGGAAAAACTACGTTACTTGGGCATATGGCTTCATGCAGATGTCAGTAAGATCCCTTCCCTTAATTTCCTGCCTATTTTATCGGTTATACGCCAGGACATGAGAGGATGGTCCTCTAAATATCTCTCATGGCTAGGTAGGGTTGGGGTTCTAAAGATGAACGTCTTGCCCCGCCTTCTCTACCTTGTCCAGACCATCCCTCTGCAGGTTCCTAGAGGCTGGCTCGCTGAGGTGCGGAAGTTGTTCCTGAATTTTGTTTGGGCTGGTAAACGGCCCCGCCTTAAATTTACGACCATGTGTAAACCTACCTCCTCGGGAGGTTTGGCATTACCTGATCTAGGATCCTATCTGTTTGCCAACCACCTAACTAGACTGCTGGATTGGATGGATCAGGGTTCTACCCGTAGATGGCTGGACCTGGAGTGGGCGCTTGCAGAATGCCCCCTCTGGGCGTTACCGTGGCTCCTCCAGCGACATGTGCCCTTGTCTTCCAGACGGGCCCCTGCGGTGGGATGTACGCTCAGATATTGGCTTCGGGCCCGCCCCCTTTTTGCTCTTTCGCCCTCTCCCTCGCCTCTCCTTCCCTTGTCACACAACCCAGCGCTCCCGAGTGGGGTTTGTGCCTCAGTGCGCCTTCGCTTCACTACCTCGTCATGTCTCAGGGCGCATCATCTATTCGCAGAGGGGCAGTGGATACCGCTGGGGGGACGGGACAGGAGACTCCAGTGCCTACGTTTGCGGAGTCCTTCAACTATGCACAATTGCGCTCCTTTCTATGTTCTCTACCTGATAGAGCTGGTCTTCTGAGACAGCTCACTCAATTCGAAAAATATTGTGTGTCGGGAATTACTTTGACACGCAGCCTCTCCACCATATACTCCATGCTACAAGCTTTTTCAGCCGATCTGCCATCATTTGTAGGAAAATGGGATGACATGTTAGGGGACAATTTACCTGAAAGACACTGGGCAAAGACGTTCTACTTTGTTGCATCGGGCTCACCGGTTGCCAGATTCCGAGAGTCCTCTTACAAATTGATTTCGCTGTGGTACACTTCTCCGGTGCAGACGGCGCGTTTCTGTACCTCGGCCACAGATGACTGCTGGAGATGTAACTTAGATAGAGGCACATACCTCCATATGTGGTGGTCCTGTTCGCGCATTCGTCCTTTCTGGGAAGCCATACGGAAGCTGGCGTGTCACTTGACAAACCTGGATTTGGCTTTGGATCCTAAGTTGTTTTTGCTTGGCCAGACGGATTTGTCATATAAGTCATTTAAACGTTCTATCTTGCCTCGACTGTTACTGGCGGCGAGATCAGTGCCACCTTTATTTTGGAAATCCGATCACACTCCCCTTTACGAGAAGTACTATTGAGGATGGAGCTCATTAGGTCGGCGGAGCAGCTGCTGCATCCTGCAGACAGATGGGACGAGATTTTCCGCCGTACCTGGTATTATTGGTCGGAGTTTGTATCTTCCTCTAAATGCACGGAGTGGCTTCAGGAGGCCCACGATTCTGGGTAGGTTACTCCTACATACAGAGGGATGGGCTTCCCGGCTGGGTGTTCTTGACTTCCCTTTTCGGAGTGGGAAGTATTTCGGCATATCCCTGATGGTAGACTGGGCCTTGGTACGCTGTCCTTTGTCTACCTCTCTTCTGGCCTTTCTCCCCTCTCTCTCTACTTACTTTCCTTCTACTTCCCTCTCTCTGATCTTCACTTCGTTTCTCTGTCTCTTGGTATCTTCGGTTCCTTTTCTCAAGATCTCTCTATTCACTTTTTTTTTTTTTTTAAAGGGTCTTTCCCATTCACTTTTTTCTTTTATTGTCTAATTTGTCTATATATGTCTGTCCCGGTTTCTTGTTAATTGGAGTTAGTCTTTGTTAGTAGTTCGATCTATCTGCTCCCCATAATTCTGCGCTAACCTCGCCCCTGCACTCAAGTTTTCTGGTCCGAGTGAGTCTGGGAGAGAGACCCCAATACTATGGGGCGCAGGGGACGTTTTTGTCACGGCTCCCCCCCCTTTTTTTTTTTTTTTCTTTCCTCTTCAGGGGTGGGGTGGGACAAAGCCGTTGTCTGCATGGGATTTCCTCTCTATTGCGATCATAAATACTCTGCATGGCTCTCGGAGAAGATCATATTACTGTATGGTTATGTAGAGTGAATACCTCAGTTGTGATACCTTTTCCCTGTTTTTTGTTCCTTATATTTTATGTCAAGCTTTCCCTCTTATGTTTTGTATATTGTTCTTTGTCCTTTTTGAAAATAAAAACTTTTCATGCAAAAAAAAAAAGGAATATTATATGGTAACACAAAGGGGTGTGTCTGGACGATGACTGTGTCATTGTGTGTAAGAGCAAAAAAATGTTCTATCCCTGGGATCCATAGAGCACCCAGAACATGTATCAATACACTGTACGACGCCAGCTGGTCATGCTGTCTGTCCATGCCAGAGCAGGTGCCATTCTGACCATCTCTCATCTGGGACTTCTCCACCTGGTCAGGGCCCTAGGAGGGCTTTATATAGCAACAACTGACAGAGCTTGGTGCTCTGCCGTGATTTCTGGTGACCCCTCAGTGCGTTATTATTATACTTTATTTATATAGTGCCAGCATATTCCGCAGCTCTGAAAAATGGGCATGAGATAAACAGGGTTACAATACATTGAGACTGAACAACATTTGATAAACCGATACATGAGGAAACGAGGGCCCTATTCCCGTGGGAACTCACAATCTAGAAGGGTTGGTGGTGGAAACAAGAGGAGAGGACTGCAAGGTAGGAGTGATGGACTGGTTGGAAACAGGAGGAGAGGACTGCAGTGTGAGCGTGATGGGCTGGTTCGGGCAATGAGGCGTATTAGTGAGTCGGGTGATAGGCTTCCCTGAATAGGAATGTCTTATAAGAGAGGGAGAG
Organism: Leptobrachium leishanense; assembly: GCA_009667805.1. Classification (NCBI taxonomy): domain Eukaryota; kingdom Metazoa; phylum Chordata; class Amphibia; order Anura; family Megophryidae; genus Leptobrachium; species Leptobrachium leishanense. The sequence continues at coordinate 148,985,822 of CM019068.1, read as the reverse complement.
ATGTAGATAGTGGAGGGGTTGGTGGTACAGAGGCAGGAGTTCGATTTTAGGATGAATGCAGAGTAAAAGAGTAGAAGAGACAGGGAGCGCATTGTGCAGCAGTATGTGGACCTTGCAGTTCCCTAATTCCAGGAGAGGGGAGAGGGAGCTGGTGGCCAGAAAAACACTGCAGAGCTTGCATGGGAGAGACAAGAAGCCTGGGATTAGTAAGAGTAATTAGAGAGAGAAGTGGAGACAGCTGGAAAGGATGCCTGAAATTAGAGGCTGGTCCTGGGTGGGCGGTGGATGTGGGGGGTGGATGTAGGGGGTGGATGGGGAGGGAAGGGAAAACTGCCAAGTGTCGAAATGAAGCTTGGTCTGTGTGAAAAGGAAATTAGTACAGGTAAGTGTCTAGGTGTCAGAGGCCTTTGTAATGGGAGGGGAGGGGCACTGGTGAAATACGATCTAAAAATGCGGGATTTTAGAGGATAATCTGCCAGGAATTAATAAATGCAGACACAAAATACAATGGCGATGATAGAATATTGCAGAGTGTGATGGTGGCCATCGTGTTGAGATCTGTATACCTGGGCTGTGATTGCAGGGATGTTTCTTGCTTGAGGATCAGTGCCCAGGTGGTGGTGGCTCAAGCATAAACCTCAGACATAGCGTCGGAGCAGATTGTCTTCTCAGCTCAGGCGACCACCCTTCAGTCCCAGGTCGCCCTTCTGACCCATTCGGTGAAGGCCCTCGAATTTCAACACCGCAGAAGTAACTGTATATGTACGTGGAGTCGGTGCCCCCGACGGATCTGCTTCCTTATGTGAATCGTCTGGCTCACCAGACGTCTGAGTCATTCCCCGATGCGGAGATATTTGCTGCTGTGTATCAGATCTGTAGCTGCGACGGCCCCTAAGGATGCTCCAAGAGACGTCATCACTTTTGCCAGGGACATGGTTGCCAAATCGCGACTTATGTCGGCCCAGGGAGCTCAGACTGCTGTCCAGTTTGAAGGGGCGACACTGAACCCTTTACCATGATCTTCCCTTCATGACCTTGGTGGTAGGACAACGGTTACATGAGGTGACAGCTTTTCTCCGCCTCAATGGGGTCCGCTACCGCTGGGGCTTGGCTGGCTGTCTTCTGGTAATTCACAATAATGTGCCCTTTACCATCTCTGACTTGGCCAGGGCCTGGCCTGTGCTTTTTGGAGAGGGACTCGCCGCTGATCGGACCGATATTTCTCCGGGCTGAGATCCCCTCCCCGTGTGCCTCCTGCTCTCCGTTTTTGTTCAACAGGGCTGTCCGCCCAGCCTTACTACTAGACTTGAGCTGTGCCGGTCTATTTCCCCTGGATTTTCGGTCCTAAACCTGCTCTTAATGGGACACTGGTCCCCTACTGTGTTTTTCGTCATCCCTCTCCTAACCCCCGTCAGGACACTGACCCAGAGGGCGTTTTTCATTCCCCTTTTTTGTCATGAGTCACCTTGAGGACTTTTTTAGGTTTCTTGATTATTCTTCCCCAATGTGACTCGCTTTCTTTTTGAGTCTCTGCTGGTGCTACCTTTTGGCTCCTGATAACACTATTTGCGCCTGTTTGCTAACAGTTGCAGTGTCAGCCCTGCGATGCCGCGTTTTTGCTGGTCGCCTTCTGACCTTGTTTAAACTTCTAAAATAATTTAAAAAAAAAATCCGCAAGAGGAGGTGCAGGTGCAACAGTCTAAAAAAAATCAATACGGGGCAGACAGCTTGTCTGCGAGACATAAAACAAAAAGGGAGGGAGATGAAGGTGAGAGGAGAATGGAGGAGAGGGAAAAAAAAACGCGTCATAGAACAGAAATGGGAGGGGAGGTAGCGCCTGGACAAGAGAGTGGTATTCGGCAGTACACCGCCGAACCCTCAAAGGGGATCAGATGGCCACAGCCTGAACCACAAGGTAAAGGGCCACCCTAGGGCCAAGGAGCAGAGAGAGCCTAGGTGACTGCCCCACAGCGCTCACAAGGTAGGACCATACCTCCATGTCTCCCGAGGGAAAAAAAGGAGGGGAGGTGGGTTAAGGGAAATAAACGGGGATGGGATGGGATGGGATGGGGGGTCTCAACAAGGTCAACCAGGGCGTGGCGACCGCAGTACCAGAGTGTAAAAAAAAAAAAGCCAAGGTGGGGAAAGAAAAGAAAAATGTCCAATTCCATCAATCTAGTCTGTCACAAGGCCTCGCAGCTGGTGGTGATGGCGACAGGTCCCTATCAGCACCTGCCTGTCTGCAAACCCAGAGCCAGCAGGTGAGCCCGAGCTTCCTCTGGCGATGCTGCTGCCTTCCTGACCCGGATTGCTGACAACACAGGGTCCGGGGCACCACCAGGCAAGGCCAGGACAGCAATCACTAAATGGTTGACCAACAGCCGGAGCTCAGGGTCAGGTACAAAGTCCAGGATACCCCTCAACTTAAGGTCTGGCAGCGGTGACAGATCTCCATAGCTAAGGCTAGGGTCAGACAAACGCATTTTTGACGTCTACCGTCAAAAAGTGCGTTGGTACGTCCGAACGCATTTTTTCACAGAATACGCGAAAGCGGTCAGACGATGCGCAATTTCAGACGTATTTATTGACGGAGCTGTGAAAAAAGACAGAAATCTGATTAATCGAATTGCTGAATGAAAAAATAAGGGTAAGGGGTATAAAAAGCCATTTTGTGGATGGTGTCGTTTTTCCAAGATGGATGCAGTCCAAGTCTTTGTGTTTGCTGCAATGGGGTACCTGTACCTTTTAAGAAGAAGAGAAAGCGGTGAACCTGGGTTCATCAAATTAACAGTGCCTGATAGACGCATGGACACTTTGTAACGCTGTACAGACCACTGCGAGGGAGAGACCCCGTGTAATGCCCCGCTCCACGGCCCGCTCCCGGTCCGGACCGCCATGCTGGGACACACGCCATACTCACCCGAGGTCCCTCGTGGCGCACTGCTCCGCTTTCCCGGTCCACAGGATGGAGAAGGAAGCCCAGGGTACGCCCCACGCCGCCGACCAGATCCGAATGCCAGGAGTGGAAGCGCGCATGCGCGATTGCATGCCTCCCTAAGTAACGAAACGCCTGGTACTCTGGCGCCCTCGTATGGCCGATTATGGGTACTGCTTGACACCTGTTCTGGAGATCCTCGTATTCCTCCCTTTTGACCTACCAAGAACTCAGGTATCTCAACTCCACCTACGATACCCAGGTGAAAGGTGTTCCTATGATCCTCTGAACCCTATTTAAACCTGCCGCCCTTCTCAACTCATTAACCAGGTTATACTTTTGCCCTTACACTTCAGTTTCCTAGTGCTCCTCGTGTTCCTGACCACGCTGTCTTCTTCTGATCATCAACCCGGATTGCCATATCGACCACGCTACCTTCTTCTGCCCATCGACCCAGATTGCCATATCGACCACGCTGCCTTCTTCTGACCACTAACCCGGATTGCCATATCGACCACGCTGCCTTCTTCTGCCCATCGACTAGGATTGCCATATCGACCACGCTGCCTTCTCCTGCCCATCGACCCGGATTGCCACATCGACTACGCAGTCTTCTTCTGCCACCTTAGTTACTATTTCATTATTTCTGGAACCTTTGGTACTTGATTTGCATTCCTTGCCTATTCATTAGAATCCCTACTCCTCAAGAAGACCACCTCCGCTATACCATTGTTCTGGACTTAAGTTACTTTCCTTTTTTGCTTCACTAAACTTGTTTATTACTACGTGGTATCCTGGCTTCCTTATTCCCTCGGCTTGCCATTGGGTTCCATACTCATACCACTACACAGGGGCCTCAAACCCTGCATTACAGAATAACCTGGTTAATCATGGAACCCGCACGCACAGCTCAAGTCCTTGCTGTACTCACCGAACAGATGGCTGCACTAGCCAAGGTAGTACAGACTATACAGACCAGTCAGGAGACCTTGCTCTACCAAGAAAGAAGTCGTGCTGAGACTACTGCATTGCCTCCTCCACCTTCTGGTTCCACCATACAGCAGGCAGAATTACTCGCCCCGGAACCCAGAGCCAATACACCTGAGCGGTTTTCTGGTGATTGCACGAAGTACCGCAACTTTATCACCGCCTGCGAACTCATGTTCTCTCTTTGCCCACGTACTTATGGATCTGACTCCGTGAAAGAATGTTCAGCCATTTTCTTACTGTCTGGAGCTCCACAGGACTGGGCCTTTCAACTCCTACGTGAAGGGAGCCCCCTATTGACTTCCTGGAGTTCCTTTGTCTGAGCCATGAATCCTATTTACGATGACCCTCTGCGTTCATCAGCTGCATTATCCATCATTCGGTACCTGCGACAAGGACGTCGACCAGTGGAGGACTATATCTCTGAGTTCCGAGCTGTGGCTGCAGATACAGGCTTGAACGACGTTGGTCTTAGAGATCACTTCCGTCACGGTCTCTCTGAACAACTAAAGGATGAATTGGCCCGAATAGGGGTACCCACAACATTGGACGCTATGATCCTGCAATCCCTGGTCCTGGATCAACGCTTCAGGGAGTGGCGTCAGAGAACAGCCACTGCTCCTTCATTACCTCCTCGACGATCTGAGACCTCCTCTATGATCCCTGCCCGACCTTCCAGTTCCACTCCTTCACTCCCAGAACCCATGGAGGTTGGCCTAACAAGAGGTCCTCTGTCCCCTGCTGCACGAAGCAGACGATGCACCCAGAACCTCTGCCTGTACTGCGGTCAACCAGGTCATCTCTTACGTGGCTGCCCTATACGACCACCGCTTCCCTCCAACGGAGGTAAGAACCATCCATTTTCCATTTCTCTACAATGTGTATTTGGTTCTGCCTCCGCTCATCTGACCTTTTCTGTCATCTTGCAGTGGGGAGATAGAAGCGCTAATGTTTCCCCCATCATAGACTCCGGAGCCAGTAACAACTTCTTTGACCTCTCTCTCGCTACCTCCTTAGCTGTTCCTACGCGGCTAAAGACGACTCCCACGCCTCTGCAAATGGTAGACGGAAGCACTTTACGTACCGGTCCCATCACTCATGAAACCACTCCTCTGTTGCTGCTCATCGGAACCAAGCACAAAGAGCAGCTTCAATGGGACATCCTTCCTCCTTGTTTCCTATCGTTCTAGGGCTTCCTTGGCTTCGTACCCACAACCCCTCCATCAACTGGTCCTCGAATTTCGTCTCTTTTGCCTCCCATCACTGTTGACACTTTTGTATGAACGGCTCCGCCACCGAAAAGATCGCCTTTTCCACCTACCCATCTTCTGAACTGCCAGCTAAGTATTCTGACTTCCAAGATGTGTTTGAGAAAAAAGGTGCTGACACGTTACCTCCACACAGAATATGACTGCCCTATCGACCTCCTTCCGGGAGCACCCATAACCCATGGGCGCATTTACAACCTGTCTGTTCCCGAATCCCAATCCCTGAAGGAGTACATCGAGGATGGGCTCCAAAAAGGATTCATACGCCACTCCACTTCGCTTACCGGGGCTGGCATGTTCTTTGTTGGGAAAAGAGATGTCGGACTTCGCCCTTGCGTTGACTATAGGGCACTGAACGCAATCACGATACGTAACCGCTACCTGCTACCGTTGATCCCCGAGCTTCTGGATCGAGTGAAGGATGCTTGTGTCTTCACCAAGATCGATCTCCGAGGGGCCTATAATTTGGTACGAATGACACAAGGGGACGAGTGGAAGACCGCCTTCCGTTCTCGATTCGGCCACTTTGAGTATCGCGTCATGCCGTTCAGCTTGTGCAACGCCCCAGCTGCTTTTCAACACTTTCTCAATGACCTCTTCCGTGACATCCTAGATACTTTCCTGGTGATCTACCTGGACGATCTATTGGTGTTTTTCCGTTCTATCCAAGAACATGAACAACACGTCCGACTCTTCCTATCCCGTCTCAGTCAACATAAATTGTACGGAAAAATCGAGAAAAGCACCTTTGAAACACCATAGAATTCCTGGGATACATCCTGTCGCCGGGACATGTCGAGATGGATAAGACCAACGTCAGAGCGATCCTCGATTGGCCGACACCCAAAGACAAAAAGACGGTCCAACAATTCATGGGGTTTGCCAAGTTTTACCGGCGCTTCATCCGATCCTTTTCCCACCTTAGTGCACCCATCACGTCCTTGACCAAAAAAGACGTGCGATTCCATTGGACCAAAGAAGCTCAACAGGCCTTCGAGAAACTCAAAGCTTTACCCAAGCACCGATCCTTAAACAACCAGAGATTCACCTTCCGTATTACTTGGAGACAGACGCCTCTGCTATTGCCTTAGGAGCGATTCTATCTCAGAAATCCAGAGTCAAGAATCTCCTGCACCCGGTGGCCTTTTACTCCAGGCGCCTTAGCCCCACCGAACGAAACTACAGCATAGGCGAAAAAGAGCTCCTGGCAATTAAAAGCGCTCTTGAAGAATGGAGACACCTCCTTGAAGGAGCAAAACATCCGGTAACAGTGTTCACCGACCACCGCAATCTGGAATACCTCCGCACTGCCAAAAGGCTCCGACCTCGACAGGCCAGGTGGGTGCTCTTCTTCGCTCGCTTCTCGCTACACATCACGTATCTACCCGGAGCAAGAAACGGAAAGGCAGATGCCCTTTCCCGTCAGTATGACTCAGACACTTCCAAGACGACTCCATCCTGCCTGGCGGCTTCTTCTGTGCCACACAAGGGGCCCTGATGTAACCTATACGAAAGCACAGTCTCCACCCACCAGTCAACATCCAGGGACTCGTCTCCATCAATGGGTTCCTGTACCATGAGAAACAGATATATGTGCCTCCTGAGGCCCGTCTACAGGTGCTACAACATGCACACGACATCCCAGCTGCCGGACATGGGGGTGTCAAGAAGACCATAGACGCCGTTCAATGATACTTTTGGTGGCCATCCACCAAGAAGGACATCGCCGCCTTCATTCTTTCCTGCCCTGTCTGCGCACGTAACAAACCACGTTCTCGTCCTGCCGGTCTTCTACAGCTTCTGACTCCTCCGTTACATCCATGGAAAGACATCTCGATGGACTTCATCGTGGACCTACCTCCTTCACATCAATACACAACTATTCTTGTAGTGGTGGACCGCTGTACCAAGATGGCCCACTTTATACCGGCAGTAGGCCTACCTACCGCTGCCCACACGGCTACCCTTTTTATCAAGGAAATATTTTGACTCCATGGCACCCCTCATTCCATCGTATCAGACAGGGGGTCCCAATTTACGTCCCGCTTCTGGTCTCAGATGTGCTGTAGCCTACGGATTACCAGGTGTCTCTCTTCAGCCTTTCATCCACAGAGTAACAGCCAAACCGAGCGGACAAACCAGACGCTAGAACAGTACCTTCGCTGTTATACCACGCATCTCCAAGACGACTGGTTAGACGTCCTGCCAATTGCCGAATTCGCCTATAATAACCAGGTACACTCGTCAACTCGCCTTTCTCCTTTCTACGCCAACTATGGATACCCTCCTAGCATCCTGCCCGACATGCCACTCAACACTCCAGTTCCTGAAGTATCAAACCGGCTAAGGGCCCTACGCCTCCAGCTACGGACGTTACGTCGTCAACTACAACTGGCTCAACAAAATCAAAAGAGATAAGCAGACCGTGATAGAAAAGCTGCTCCGGTATACGCAACTGGGGACAAAGTGTTATGTCCACTGCTCATCTTCGACTGGACTGTCCGTCTAAAAGGCTAGGCCCTCGCTACATCGGCCCGTTCCAGGTCCTCAAGATGGTCAACTCCATGGCTGCTCGTTTAATTCTCCCTTCATCCCACAGGATCCACCCTGTCTTTCATGTCTCCCTCCTGAAGCCTTGGCGTGAGAACCCTTTTCCTGGACGATACACTGAACCAGCCACTCCCGTATCCTTGTCCGGAGAATAGGAATACGAGGTCTCGAGGTTCCTGGATTCCCAACTCCGTTACGGCAAATTGGAGTACCTGGTCCACTGGAAGGGATACGGCCCCGAAGAACGATCTTGGGAACCTTTCGCCAATGTTCGTGCTCCAGCAAAGGTTCGTGCCTTTCACCTTCGTTACCCTTCCAAGCCCTCAATTGGGCGCACCCGGGGGTCGCGCCTTGGTGGGGGGTCCTGTAATGCCCCGCTATGCAGCCCGCTCCCTTTACGGACCGCCATGCTGGGACACATGAAAAGAAAAACCAAAAGGTTTAGTGTGAAGGGCGCTATAGAGATTAGTACAAATGATATGTCACAAAGCAGCTCACTAAGGAAGTGTATCCTTCACTTCAGAATGGAACAAAAAAGGGGGGGAAACACCTCACGGTGTATAGGAGCGCATATGGAGTTAAACAAAATCGAAAAATGAATTAAAAAGCAAAAACAGTTCTTATTATTCTTGGTGGTCCCAAATTTCTTGCTTAAAGCGTCAGTCTCTGAAAAGGCAGAAGAGAAACCTCATTGCGTGGCATTCAATTACACCAGGAAAAATGACAAAAGGTATATAGAGATTCCACTCACAAACGGGGAGTCTACAAGACTCTAGATGTATGCCTTTAAGCCTCTTCAGGGGGGCTCCTCCCGTCAATGGGGGCGAAGACTTTAATTATATCAAGCCTGGATATATACTTCAGTCCAAGGGATATATTGTGATCTCAGAAATAAAAGGAGAACATAGTATAATTCTGTATGGTGTTCAGAAAAAGAGGGTCAAGAGAAATTGCACTCACGTTTATGGGAGCCTCCAATTATGGTGGCTCTGTACAAGCGCATAGGACCTCTAGTCTGAGGGGGTCCCACCTCTTCTTTTCACTGGTCGCTAGGTTCTGTCTTCATTCGGAGAATAAAAATCAGATAAACCAGGGTAGCAAAAAGGTAAATTTATTAAAAAATAAAATAAAAAAAGTGCAGTAAAGCACCAGCATTAATAACAAATGGGTATAAAAACCGAGACGCGTTTCGCCTACTTCTGTAGGCTTTATCAATCGGATTAGCCCCCTGGGGGACATGTTACAGTTTATATAGTCTCCCCTCATCTGATTTGGAAACCGCATGTGTCCGGCGTGCGGTTCATCTGCGTTTCACGCATGATTGGTTGTTCCCGAAGTGACGCACTTCCATTTCCGGAAGTCTGCACGTGGACGGATCTCTCCGCCGGATGTTTACAGTTCCACTTTGGTTTTAAGCATGAAGTCATTCAAACCTCGTGCTTCAGTACTGCAGCGGCAAGTATTGAACAAAAATCAAAGGGGAGCATCAGATGGAAATATGGCGGAATAATCATATACTTTTATTACCCACATAGGTCTAACACATGTCTTATCTTCATTCCACCCATGGTATAGTTAATACTCATAGGGCGTTTCTTATCTTCATTCCACCCATGGTATAGTTAATACTCATAGGGCGTTTTTACAAACATAAATCTCCCTAGCCAAACCTTTTCGATTTTACTTGCATTTTAACCTTAGGATTATTCGGACTTTCCAACTGCTATGTGTTTAAAAGAACACACAATAATTTTTTGATCTAAAAACGATCAAACAAAAATCCAACTGGAGAAGCGAGCAGAGATCTATAATTTAAAAGATATATAATTAAAAAACGTTTGGTAATATTACCTATATCTCCTGTACATTCTTCCCTCAGAAACATTATATAAGGGAGGATGGGTATATCTATATGCTCTATCATTATGAATACATTCGCACAATGAAAAGAAATCTAAAGGCTTTGATCATAGAAAATGACAGACTTCAAAGTCTACATTCATTCCCCTAGGAGTCATAGTGTCTAATACAAAGATCCACCTCATCTCTGTTTTGATTAGTTTTTCAATCAAATGCGCGATTGCATGCCTCCCTAAGTAACAAAACGCCTGGTACTCTGGCGCCCTAGCCTGGCCGATTATGGGTACTGCTTGACACCTGTTCTGGAGATCCTCGTATTCCTCCCATTGACCTACCAAGAACTCAGGTATCTCAACTCCACCTACGATACCCAGGTGAAAGGTGTTCCTATGATCCTCTGAACCCTATTTAAACCTGCTGCCCTTCTCAACTCATTAACCAGTTTATATTGTTGCCCTTACACTTCAGTTTCCTAGTGCGGCTTGTGTTCCTGACCACGCTCTCTTCTTCTGATCATCGACCCGGATTGCCATATCGACCACGCTGCCTTCTTCTGACCACCGACCCGAATTGCCACATCGACCCACGCAGTCTTCTTCTGCCACCTTAGTTACTATTTCATTATTTCTGGAACCTTTGTTACTTGATTTGCATTCCTTGCCTATTCATTAGAATCCCGACTCCTCAAGAAGACCACCTCAGCTATACCGTTGTTCTGGACTTTAGTGAAGCAAAAAAGGAAAGTAACTTAACTTGTTTATTACTACGTGGTCTCCTGGCTTCCTTATTCCCTCGGCTTGCCATTGAGTTCCATACTCATACCACTACACAGGGGCCTCAAACCCTGCATTATACCCCGTAAAGTTCTTCAACTACATGCGGATGTCCATCCCCTCCTTTGATGAACTGTTGTCGAGGGTACGTGAGCCGCTGACCAAGAGGGACACCAACATGAGGGCCGCCATACCACCGGAGGAGATGCTGGTCATCACTTTGCGGTAAGTACTATCACACACCTGCATACATGACATCGCTACCAGTCATCAGACATGCAGAGCCCCTTTTATCGGTCTGTAGTTATATGCCCACTGGCACATGCATACCCAGACACACGCGGGCATCACATCACACGTACAGAATCATACATGACACCGACAACAATGTAGACCAAAAAAATTATATTGTAGCAAACATATCAAATAAAATAACAATAATATATTCAAAACATATATTCTAGTTTGTAAACTGAAGGTCAAGATATATTACACGTCAAACCACAGAGCAAATTTGAACAAACAAAAATAAAACAAAATTAAGCTATACATCACATATCATGATACCGACGAGCATCTGGGTCATGAGGGCCGGTCCTGTGGCTACAGCGGGACTCTGACTCTGTGGGTGGCCTAGCTACAGGGGACATGGGTGGGTGGGTAGACAGCGCCTGACTGGGGTGGGAAGATCCACTGGCATTGGCAGATTGTGGCACAGCACCGTAATAAACGGCTGCCTGTTGGGGACGGGAAAGGATGTTATCTATGGTCGCCAGGGATCTGCGGCGGTACTCCACCTTCTGAGCCGGGGTCATCTGGTTGAGGAGGGACAGACATGAATTAAAAAATGACATGTCCTCGGAGTTGGCGAGCATGCAGCGTGGATGTGGTTGGGGAGTTTGCCCCTCCATGAAGGTGACCATGTCCTGCTCTAAGTCTGCAGCTGGTGCCCTTCTCTTATGTGCAGGTCTGGTGCTGGCTGTTGGTGCTGTACCTGGCACCTGTCCGGTCTCCACATCCTCCTCCAGCTGCGATTCTGCACCACTCCGGTTGACCTCCTCCTGGCAGCTGGCAGAACCTCCTGGCAGCAGGTTTTGGTCCTGTGAGCCGGAGGTCGATGGCTGCTCAATGCTGCTGACAGTACTTTGCGGCTCCTGGGTCCTTCAGAGGAAGGACAGTTGGTCAGCGTGTATATAGCCGCGGACTTTCTTCAAGCCAGCTCCAGAGCGCGCAGCTATGGCTTGCTTCTTCTGTACCCGCGTATAGTTGTCCCGTACTGTGCATCATTTGTTTATGACCTCTTGTGCTGCAAAACATGATGAGAGTGACATTAGCTTGGGTTCATCGGATGTGATCATCATCAAACATTTTAATTTTGTCTTCTAGGTATCTTGCTAGTGGATGCAGTTTGAAGGATCTGCATTACAACTTCCGCATTGGCAGATCAACAGCTGGTGAGATTGTCAAGGTGTGTCAAACAATATGGCACACCATGAAGGACCAATGTTTGCCAACACCCACACACAAGGCATGTGTAGAAATTGCAGCAGGATTCTGGGAGAGAGCCAACTTTCCAAACTGTCTGGCAGCCGTGGATGGCAAACATGTCCTCATAGTGAAGCCACAGCAGAGTGGCTCACTGTATCAAAATTATAAACATTATTTTTCAATAGGCCTACTGGCGGTGGCAGATGCCAACTATAGTTTTGTGTATGTGGATGTCGGATCATACAGCAAGGACTCTGACTCCACACTGTTCAGGAACTCCACACTGTGGAATGAAATTGAGAGTGGGTCCCTGAACATCCCCAGACCCGCACCTTTGCCTGGCAGTGACGTGGCAGTCCCCTATGCCTTTGTGGGGGATGAGGCATTCGGCCTATCCACACATCTCCTGCGGCCATACTCAGGGACACACCTGAATGTGAAGAAGCGGGTGTTTAATTACAGGCTGTCGCGGTCGAGACGGTATGTCGAGTGTACCTTTGGCATACTGAGCAACAAGTGGAGGATTTTTCATAGGCCGCTTGATGTAAATGTTGATTTCTGTGTGGATATAGTTAAATGCTGCTGCATCCTACATAATTATGTTCGTGCCAGGGACAGTTTTATTTTGATGATACCCTCACAGTTATGGGTTTGGAAGATTATGCGAACAATGACATAATACCTGTGAATAGACACAGCAATAGGTTTCGCGATGCTCTGCCTAATTATTTCATTAGCAATGCAGGTCAGGTGCCCTGGCAGCTGGACAGCATTTAAGATTTGACGACAATAAATATTTGTTATTTCGTATTATTATAGTACCTTACATGTATGCGATTATGAATAAAATAATCATATACTCACTCTGAATATTCTGCTCTTTCTCTGACCACGTATCATACATTGGGTACACGACTCGGGACACCAAGACCCATGCGCTGCTCTTCTTCCCCTTGTCTTTGTACCTCTCGCAGGCCGTGTCCCATATCTCGGGATGCTCCCCACAGCGCTGATCAGCCTCTCCACATCTATTTCAGCGCCTGACATTTTCTGCAGCAGTTTCAGGTACACTCCAACAAAACCAGGAAACTTTGGGTGTTTGGACGTTTTGTAGGCCGGACATTAGCAGCGTCTGACGTCTCCTAATCACGCACACACGCCGCTATGTGGGCGCAGCGCACTCTGTACGTCAGTACTAGCGGTATCAAGGTCCTGAAAAAATGCTTTCATTTGCCGCTTGCGTTGTGCGGCCGCATTTTTGTGCGGCCGTACTCGGTATATTGCCCGTCAATGGCTGCTACTACGGCCGTGATAAAGTGCGGCTGCACACGCGTTCGCACTGCGTTCGTCTGACCCTAGCCTAACACAGCTGACTGTAGTCCAGCAACCTGGGTCTGGAGCGCCACGACACAAGAGGAGGTAGTGACCTGCGTTTTCTCCAGGGTCCAGGCATGGGTGCTGAGCTCCACAACCTCAGAATGGAGGGATGATATGTCAAAGCACACCTCCGCAAGCTTCTGGGTCCAAGACGAGCGGGCTTCCTCTGACCGGGAGGTCATCAGAGTTAGTTGGGAAGGTAGGCTGCGCAGCATGCAAGGGTTCAGCAAGGCCCAAATCACCACAGACCCCAGCAGCCACCAGTGATCGGGGCAGATTGCACAGCTCCCTCGAGCTGGCTAGAGAGACTCGGATGTCTGGGGTAGTGGAGAGTTTCTGTGTAACAATCTCTTTATCCCATTAACTCATGACTGGGAAAGTGCAGGGACACCAGGGAGGGTTGGAGCAGGAGGTGGCAAGATGGCGGACGACACCTCTGCACACTAGGCCCGAGGAGCAGCAGCAGCTCACAGGCAAGGCAGACGTGCAGGACTCTGACGGGTCAAATGAACCAGGCTCCCGATCCTAGTATCAATGCTGTGTAGGGAGAAGGGAAGAGCAGCAGAAAGCCGAGAATCGAGGAAAATCCGCAGTAGCCGCTCTTATCCAGCACCTAGCCACGCCCCCTATATTGGTAGTGTTTATGCAGATTAGATCCGGCCATTGGGTTTTGTCTGCATCCTGGGTTACTCGTTATTCTTGACATACGGCATATGCTGAGCTGTGTGCAGAACATTTAACTGCAGTTTTATCATTGTGTTTTTCAGGTTCCTATACGATGTGAGGATGTCTCTGTCTATCTCTCCATGGAGGAGTGGGAGTATTTGGAAGGACACAGGGATCTCTACGAGGACGTCACAAGGGAAAATCACCGGCCAGTTATGGCACTTGGTAAGAGAAGGTTTAATTCTCATAATCTTTGTGTCAAACACTAGAGAAATGTGTCCAAACAACAAACTGAAATGTTCGCTGTGCGTCTGATAGACTCGTTCCTGAATGAACTTCTCACGTGTTAATGTGATTTTCCCTTTCAATAGATAAATCTGTATCTGGTGAATCGCACACTCCGGTTTCTTTATCTGATTCTGGAAATAAATCTATAACCAATAATGTGGAGCAGCATCTTAACAAGCAAACAAAAGGACGAGCTGAATCTGCAACGAATACTGACCAAGAATCCCTGGCTTCTGGAGAAGAACAAGTCCCAAATAAAACCAATTATTCAACCATAAAATGTACAGAATATTCACCTAGTGATATTAAGCAGGAACCGGCCTCTTGGGAAGAAGAAAATCTCACAGACGTAAATTACAAAGGAAATTCAGCTTCTTCTGACATGGGGAAAGCTGCATATTCTAAGTCTGACCTTGTGATTATTGAAACAAATTACAAAGAAGAAACCTTTTCAACTACTTTTTTTGGGGAGAGTTCTACGCCTAAGTCAGCCCTTATCCACCAACAACTTCACACCGAAGAGAAACCATTCTCCTGTTCTGAATGTGGGAAACCGTTTACAAACGGAATTGCTCTAAAAGAGCATCAGAAGATTCATACAGGGAAAAAAACATTTAAATGCCCTGAATGTGGGAAATGTTTTAACACGGCTTTATCTCTTGCAAGACATAAACTTATTCACAAAGTAGAAACCCCTTTTAAATACTCTGAATGTGGGAAGTGTTTTGCTGAGGCTTTTGATTTGGCAAAACATAAAATGATTCACACGGGAGAAAAACCATGTAAATGCACAGAATGTGGGAAATGTTTCACAAAGGCCTCAACTCTCAAAACACATAAAATGATTCACACAGGAGAAAATCCATTTAAATGCACTGAATGTGGTAAAGGTTATACCACGGCTTTATCTCTTGCAAAACATAAACTTATTCACACAGAAGAAAAATCTTTTAAATGCTCAGAATGTGGGAAATGTTTTGATCGGGCCTCAGATCTTGCAAAACATAAAATGATTCACACAGGAGAAAAACCTTTTAATTGCACAGAATGTGGGAAATGTTTCAATCAGGCCTCCAATCTTTCAACACATAAAATGATTCACACAGGAGAAAAACCTTTTAAATGCACAGACTGTGGGAAATGTTTCAATCAGGCCTCCAGTCTTGCAGCACATAAAATGATTCACACAGGAGAAAAACCATTTAAATGCACTGAATGTGGGAAATGTTTCAATCAGGCCTCCAATCTTTCAACACATAAAATGATTCACACAGGAGAAAAACCTTTTAAATGCTCAGAATGTGGGAAATGTTTCAATCGGGCCTCAATTTTTGCAGCACATAAAATGATTCACACAGGAGAAAAACCATTTCAATGCACTGAATGTGGGAAATGTTTCAATCAGGCCTCACATCTTGCAACACATACAAAGATTCACATGGTGGGCGTGGCTAGCAGCAGATGAGAGAGGTCACATGCAGAGAGAGCTCTGCTGTATTTCAGCATTTTACACAATTTTTTTGGGACCCTCTCACGCTGCCTGGACTCGCTGGGGACCTGACACCCATAAGACACCTGTGGGACATCGGATACGCTGTTTCCTGGGTGCGCATAGACATTTTTGCGCCGATCAGAACTCGGGCCTGGTGCGGCCTTGCTGCGGCAGCTATTTTGTGGAGACTGGGGAGTTTCCTGCTGAACACTGCAGATCCGCACTGTGTATTCTATTGTATTTTTGGAACTTTTTTTGCTTATTTACTTTTTACGAGACCCCCCCCCCCTTTATATAGAGAACCTTGATAACTTTGTTTCCGATGATCACCAGATGGGCATTCTCTAGATTTTTGTGCTACCCTTTCCCCCTCCTTCCCTTCCCCTCCTCCCTCGCCTTTTGTTTGTTACGTTTCGCTAAGACCCCCCTGTCTGGGGATGTTTATTGTTTTCCTTAAGCTATGTTTAATAAACAAAGTACCAAAACAATGGTCGACAATCACTTCTCTAAAAAGGTGTTACCCTGAGACAACACTCCCTGAGCAGGATTAAACCTGTGAGGATGAATACAACAAATAAATATAATGACCAGCGAACCAACCAGAAGGATCAGTCACTGTTTATCTGGGAGCGGCAAGACCAATGGCTAAATTGCCTTTATTGAATAACTACGAGACACTCCCAAATACCAACTAAAAACAACATATACACATGGGCATGGTGAAGGAAAAATAGAGATATAATAAGGGATAAAGGATCAAAAACCGGCAAAATGTAGTATAAACCCCAAAACCATGGGTGTGTGGGACAATCAATTGCAGAGTGACCAAGAGATTCTAGGGACTAAATTCCCCAAAAAAGGACCACATCCAAAAAACAGGATGGAAAATAGGCACACAATGAGCCCAATCACATGTGGGCTGCTGTCCCTAGAAATACTTCCAAATTCTACTCTGACCCTCACCTAATGCTTACAAGACAAACAGCATTAAAATCAACAAGATTATACACACAGCTCCACATATGTTTCGCCGGTAACAACCGGCTTCATCTGGAGCTAAAACCAATTTTTGCTCCAGATGAAGCCGGTTGTTACCAGCGAAACATATGTGGAGCTGTGTGTATAATCTTGTTGATTTTAATGCTGTTTGTCTTGTAAGCATTAGGTGAGGGTCAGAGTAGAATTTGGAAGTATTTCTAGGGACAGCAGCCCACATGTGATTGGGCTCATTGTGTGCTTATTTTCCATCCTGTTTTTTGGATGTGGTTCTTTTTTTGGGAATTTAGTCCCTAGAATCTCTTGGTCACTCTGCAATTGATTGTCCCACACACCCATGGTTTTGGGGCTTATACTACATTTTTGCAGGTTTTTGATCCTTTATCCCTTATTATATCTCTATGTTGTTTTTAGTTGGTATTTGGGAGTGTCTCGTAGTTATTCAATAAAGGCAATTTAGCCATTGGTCTTGCCGCTCCCAGATAAACAGTGACTGATCCTTCTGGTCGGTTCGCTGGTCATTATATTTATTTGTTGTACTTAAGCTATGTTTAAGCTGACAGTTTTGGATGGCCATATGTGGCCCTTATTTTGTCTGATTGTACGCTGCCTTATTTACAAAATAAAATTTTCAATTACAAAAAAAATTATGATTCACACAGGAGAAAAAACATTTAAATGCTCAGAATGTGGGAAATGTTGTAATCAGTTCTCCAAGTTGGCAACACATACAAAGATTCACATAAAAGAAAAATCTTTAAAATGCACTCAAGGCTCACGTGAAACCTGTAACTCATCTCCTGTAACACATTAAATTATTGCAACTGGATAAAAAACATTTCAGTGCCTTTTTAATTGGAAATGTTGTACAGTTGCAAGAAAAAGTATGTGAACCCTTTGGGATTAAGTGGAGTTTTGCATGAATTGGTCATAAAATGTGCTCTGTGTTTTTCAAATTGTTGTGATGAAGATCAGTCTGCTTAAAATAATACAACACAAACATTATATGTTTTCATGTGTTTATTGAACAGAACATGTAAACATTCACAGTGCAGGGTGGAAAAAGTATGTGAACCTTTGGACTTAATAACTGGTTGACCCTCCTTTGGCAGCAATAACTTCAACCAAACGTTTCCTGTAGTTGCAGATCAGACCTGCACAACGATCTGGAGTAATTTTGGACCACTCCTCTTCACAAAACTGTTTCAGTGTAGCAATATTCTTGGGATGTCTGGTGTGAATCGCTCTCTTAAGGTCATGCCACAGCATTGTCAGGGATTATTATTCAATAAGAAACTTATACGAGACACAAATATCAATCGTTTATATTTCCTAGAAATTCTCCTAAATTCTTTTAATTGTCTGTGTTTTGCTTTGAAGAATACGCTAATCGGATAAAAATATATATATTTATTACGTATACAAAAAAGTTTTAAATCTCATATCATAAACAAAAATTTATAAACCACAAAATCCATCAGCACATAGAAACTAGCTTCACAATGCTCCATATCGCATTCAGGGTAATCTAATTGCTATTTGCCAATTTTCTCAATATTGGTATTATACCACGTATGACAAGCAATTGGTTACCTATCTACGGTTTGGTCAATCATCATCCTCTGGGTGATATATTTTTCAAGTATATGTTTTTATACGGTCGGTTGTTTTTTGTTTATGTACACCAAATAAAGTATGATTAGGTAGCTGGTGTCTACCATTGCTATATATTTTTTCTTCAACGTTATACTGGGTGATGCCCGTTTGTAGGCACTAGTGTGATTAACCCCAGTGTTCTCTTGTTCATTACTATTTTATGTTCAATAAACACATGAAAACATATAATGTTTGTGTTGTATTATTTTAAGCAGACTGTGTTTTTAAAATTGTTGTGACTTAGATGAAGATCAGAGCACATTTTATGACCAATTCATGCAAAACTCCACGTAATCCCAAAGGGTTCACATACTTTTTCTTGCAACTGTACATAAAGTACTTTTCTTGCCCGTTTTGTGTTTTTGATCACAGAAAGTGGAAACCACTTCATCCGGTCCTCACATCATCCCTCACATATAAGAGGTTATTCATATGCACCACTGTTTGCCACTGCTGCAACTACAGTGAAGATCAGTCATGCAAACTGGGAAATGTCAAACAGTGGCACACAATACTAGTTGGTTTCAGGTAAAAATCTGAACCCCATAGTGACCAAGGGCGTACAGGGTACGTCCTACGAAAACTGTTGCTTAATGAACAAGGATGTACCCTGTATGTCATATCACAAGAGGGGCTCTACCTCCCTATACTCGCCTCTCTGGCCAGGTCATACTACAGCTTTTATTGCTCCGACACCATTTTCAGGTACTCCTAGCTGTCCAGTGGTGGAGGACATCCATATCCTTGGCAGCTAGTGGGTCATGTTTGGTATCATTGGAAATGCCAGAGCATGGCCTTTCCAGTGATACCAAACCTGACTTTGGTTTAAAAAGAAAATTAAATAAAAAGTGGGTTTTTTAAACTATTTTTTGTCTGGGTCGCATAATTAAACAGGACTTTAAATCACATCTAAACATGCTGAGCACAAAACGGTCAAAATGAGCTCAGCAGACAGAGGTAAAATGGCTTGCAGGGAAGGGGTTAAAAAAACACATGTACACATGGGGGCACTATTACAAATTTGGTGCTAACTTAACCAGAGCTGTTATAAACTTAACAACTCCATAGAGTATAATGGTTCCGGGAAGTTTATAACAGCTCTGGTTAAGTTAGCACCGGCTTTGCAATATGGCCCTGGGTATTTCTAAACTCAGTGCAAAATTTTGAAACTATTTAGCCGGGGTCTTTTTTGGCGGTTGTAGATTTTGGGGGTCCAAAGTTCAAAAAGTGAAGGGGGTTTCTTTCATTTCTTTTTTTTTTTGAGCAATATTATTTATTTTATTTTGCACTGAAATCTACATCTCCAGCCATCGCTGAACATCACCATTGCTATGGTTTACTTCTTCTTTAAGGAGAAAATTATAGAACTTAATGCAAAAGCTTGAACATTGCCAATTTTATTTCTCTGAGCAATTAATAGGCAGGAGTCTATAAATGTTACTGTGAAACACTTTGCCAGTTGTACTGTTGTATTTACATCGCTAAACATATTTTTAAGGGAAAAATAAAAACCTTGGACCATAATTTTTTTTTTTTTTTTTGTATTTCAAAATTTTATTTTGCAATAAACGAAGGGTCACAGACTGACCAGCCAGGTGGCCTCACAGGGCCAGATAAGACATTCTCAGAGAAATCACATAAAACATAAAAAGGGGATCTCAAAAGAAACTGCAGAATATCAAAAATTGGGGGAGGGGATACAATAACAGGGGGGGGATGTATAAACTCGTCAGGAGGGTCGATCCAGCAAGAGCAAAACAGAGCGATGGAGTTCGCTGGGGGGGGCACCAGGAAAACAAAAATAAAAGAGGAAAAAAAAAAAAAAAAGGAGGGGGGAAAGGGTAGTGAGGGACTGCCAAATATATTGTGGTATTCCTGGCTCACCTCGGCAACCTTGAAGGAACTGAGGGCCATGGAAGAGGCCACTTGGCCGGGGGACCTGGGGCCAAATGGGTGGACAGAGCCTAGGTAGTCACCCTAGTGGCTCACCCAGGCTACTTCCCAATGTCCTACACAAAAAAAAGAGGGGACTTAAGTCCCAGTGCTCCAACAGACGAACACCACTATACCCAAAAATTCAGCAGGCATGACCATAAAATCAGTCAGGAGAACATAAAAAGGGGGGAGACACAAAGTAAGAGGATAGGAACACAGAGCAGACATGAATAGGGGGGGTTAATTCGCAGACATCAGTGAGGGGGTGTCATCAGGGGGGGTAGACCATCAGCATCAAATGGGGGGGTCTCGTCAAAAGAAAAACTTTAGCCGATGCATCCAAAGTCCAGCATATATTCCTTAGCCAGTGTCACGAAACTCGAGGGGGACCAAAGAGTCAGCCCATCCAGGCCCAGCGATTGGGAAACTAAGGCACATCATTTCCCTGCACCCTCCACTAGCACCGCGGAGGGGCAAAACCCCACAGCACTCTGCTCCAAGTGTAAGGGAAAAGATCCTCTGCATCACCATCTCCCCTGATGTCACGTTAGGGTGCCAGACCTCCGCAGCAGAAAGGCCCAAATCTCCAAGAGACACCGTAGTCTCGGCAATCAGTGTCTCAGCTGGACGCCCGACTGTTGCGGCGTGCACTTATCATCCTCCGCCAGCAGCCTGGAGTCCTGCATCGTCCCGACGCTCCCGGGGCACCGCTCTCCATCCTCCTCTGCGGCAGAGCAGCCCGCTACCAGGGCCACGGTCGACGCATCCTCAGGCCAGTCTGCGACAGCTCGACACGAGGCCGCCTCCAACCGGGAGCTCACCTCCACAACCGCAGCTCTCACCTGGAAATCCGCCTTCCACAGCGTGCGGAACTCCGCCATGAGGCGCCAGCCCTCCCCCCTCGTAAGAAGGCAGAAGTCATCAGGGCGCTCGATAACAGCCGTCACCGCAGAAGAGGAAGCAGGCTCCACTAAGGCTTCGACATCCCGCTGGTGGGGGCCCTCCACCAAGCAGGACCCTCTGCCAATCCACTCCACCATCAGGTCACTCCACAAATCAGGTAAGATTGCCCCAGGGGGAGAGTCGGCGACTCCCGCACAGGCTTCCAAGCTGGCCACCTCCGGCTAGGCCGCAAATATCTTCAGTGTGCTCAAACTCCACTGCAAACGGTAAAATGAGGGTTGCTTCGGGCCATAAATGATGCTCCAGCACAGCAGGAATTAAAAGGACCCAGGTAACAGCTCTCCTGGACGGTGGGACGTGTATAATATTGCCAGAAAGGCCAGGTCTTCAGAGAGCTCCGCAGAAACACGTCCACACTCATCCACTCACTGCTCCGCCTCTTTCATTTCTTTTTTAATCGTAATTTCATATTTTTTTAATAGTACATTATTTTCATCATATCGTATAATTTTTCTTTAGAAAGTCTATTTAATAGCGAGAAAAACTATATAATATGTGTGGGTTTCTGTATCGTTTGGGTCAATAACCAATTTATATTAAGTGCCGGCTGGGTGGAGTAGAGGTAACATCACTGCTCTATAACCGTGGAGACACAGCTTCGAATTCCGGCAAGAGCACCTCTCCAGTAAGTGTCCTTGGTCAAGATACCTAACGATACATACTCGCCACCCAGGACATACTTGAAAACGAGAGAAATCTCATTGTATCCTTCCTGGTAAAATACTTTCTCAAAAAAAAAAAGTGTTCCCATTCATGTGCAGCAAAACAGTGGCTCATTTAGGTATGTGACATCGAGTTACGCAACCCTAGCCATTTCCTGCCAATAATTGGTATCTGTTTCTGGACCCACCTTTCGAGGGGACACCAGCCACCTCCAATGTGAGGCAAATTTGGCTACAGGCATTGGTCAGTCAAACGAGGTCATCAGTATGGGACAGGGGTAATAAATACCTGAAAGGAACCATGATGGGGGTAGTTCCATGACTATACTGGAAGAAGCCAGATGTGTAAGAGGTGCCAGTGTACAGTAAATGAACATGTGGCAAGGAACTCACCTCATTGTCCTGCGTCTTATGCTGATTGATATATCCTGTGTAAGCTACTGAATCTCACCATCATTTAGAGCTAAGTATACCTTTATTATTTGTCGATGTAGCCGTGTATGTTTAAGTATTGTCATTTGTATTTTAAGTCTTCTTGCGCCTTATCTATATTCACCAGTAAAGTTTTGATTATGCTTTTAACAAAACTCTTCCTCTTTGGATTTATTTTCTTGAGATATTTGACCATATTTACGTGACCGACCAGTATACCTTTGTAAGAGAACTTATCAGTATATTACTTTTAATGCAGCTTCATAAACGAGTAAGAGGAACATTAGAACTAAACACAAACAGCGTGTAAAAACAGCAGTGGATACTTTTAGACAGACAATGGTAAAACAGCCCAGTCACTATGGGGTTTAAACTACAGCTATTATTCTTTTAGCATTAGTCCAACGTTGTTTGAAACAAGGAAAAGGTATACTTTGGTGATATCAATGTCCCTTTATTCGTGGTAGTGGAGTAATATTCCCATTTGTGATGAAGTCTGATAGCTGTAAGTATAGCTGCGCCCGGTCTCAAGCCATGGCCATGCTTCATACTGATGTCCTTTGCCTTTTATTTTGTCTTTCTCTTTTTAGCAGACACCGTTAAAACTGCAGGAAATAAAACCATATAATGTTCAAAATATGCATTTCTCAGGCAACACATAAAAATAAAAGAAAAAAGTCGTCAGCGGGGTACTGATTAGGGATGAGCTGTTCGGTTCGATCAGTTCGGAGTTCGATTCGAACTTTGGCCGTTCGAAGTTCGCAAACTTCGAACTTTTTGGCGTGTTCGGTTCGAGTTCGAAAAAAAAAAATGTGAAAAAAAGTATAAAAAATGCTTAAGAAAATATACCAAAAAAATCTAGAAATAAAGTGACTCTTTACTGCAGAATATTATAAGCAACGGTTTATTAGATATTGAATTTAAAAATAATGTCTACGTGCAAAGATTCTCACCTCTAAATGACATGTGCTCTCAAACGGCATAAACAACAGGTGTTTAATTAGTGTTTGGAAATAACATGTGCTTCTAATTAGTTCGTCTCATGAATTTGATACATTGTATGCAGACTGGAGGTGCCAGGTGTCGTGTGTGGGTCTGTGCTGTGATGGCGATGTTTCCATACATCCTACAAATCCGCCACTTCACGGGCAGGTTATGGGGACCTCCTAGGCACGATATTTGAAGGAATTTTTCGTTTTTATTTTTAACCCTTATTTTATGGAAAACTCACTGTTCCTTTAACCCTTTCACTGCTGAGGCATTTCACCTCTGTGTGCTGAGCGAATTTTTACCGCTTTCGCTCATCATGTTTAAACGCGATTTGAAGCCACATTTTATTATACGACCCAGACATATTATATATCGTTCTTTCCGGCAGACTCGGCAGATTCATAATCTATCATTTTTATATGTATACGTCATGTTCTGCCTGTATATTATAACAAAAAATGCAATAAAACTTGAATTTTTAATCATCTGCAGTCAGTAAAGTGTTTTTTTCACCTTTTATCACATGAACATTTGCGGTTATATTTTCTATGGGGTGCACTTGTACAAAAATTAGAAATGGGGACTTATTAAATTTTTGGGGGGGAATTATGTGATTTTTAGCAAACGCATACCATAGAAAAAAATCATTAGTGCAGCATCATTGTTCACATTATAATTGAAATGTGAACAATATTGCTGCATTAATAAAAACACACAAAAAAAATACATTTTTATTTTGTTTTATTTGTCTACTTTATACCTGGTCATGTTGGGTATCATTCGAAAGGCCATGCTCATGCCTTTCGATTGACACCCTCCATGACCCGCTAGCTGCCATGGTTCTGGAGATATTGGGGTTCAAATGAACCCCTATCTCCACCAGGGGATTACGGGCAGCTAGGGGTTCCCCGGCTATCGGATGTCATCACGCTATGTGTGAGGACGTCAGGCAGTGAGGGGGGACCCGGGGGTGGAGCCGCCATCCAAGATGGCGGCCCCCACCGGAGCTAGGCCGCACTTCTGCGCCGCTGAAGTGCGACCCGGTGCCTAAGGGGTTAAAGCCAGGCACCGCTTAAAAGGGGAGACTCTCCCCTATTAAGCGGTGCCTGGCTTTTTTTTGTGGGACCTCCCGATCGGGAGAGGGATCCGAACGGATCCCCCCTCCCTTCCAGGCAATCTCCCGGCATTGCCGGGGGCAGGGCCGGCGCTAGCTAACCCTTATTTCATGGAAAACTCACTGTCCCTTTAAAAACGTCTTTTTTTTAACTTTTTGTCCTTGTTTCCTGTCCCCCAGGGCACTACCCGGACCCCCATACACCGTTTATGGCAAATATCTAGCATATATGCCCTCATGGAGGGCACTCTAAAAATCAAACTTTGAGTCCCATTGACTTGTATTGAGTTCGTGTTCGTGTTCGAACTTTTGAAAAGTTCGAGTTCGAATGCAAACCAAACTCGGGGGTGTTCGGCTCATCCCTAGTACTGATACGGCCGAGCAATAAAAGAGTCTTCAACAAGCTTCAAAAGGGGGGCCAAGACGGGGGGGGAGTGACAACACAAACTAACAACACACAAACCAACAGACCAGGGATCTCTTCAACGAGCATAATAAAAATAAAATGGGGGAGGAGAGGAAAAAATGTCAAAGGCCATATCAGTGCTGCTCCTGGCCAAAAGACTGCAGGAGAAGGCCACGGTGGGTAAATGGCACCAGGCCGCGGCTCTGCCTGAGACAACCAGGTGAGGTGAAAATAAAGAAAAATTGGGAGGTACGGGGGAGGGGAGACAAACTTAAAAAGAAAAGTGTGAGGGTCATCCCCGATTAGGGAGTCTCATCGAAAAAGTCTCTGTATGGGTGGGGAACAGCCAAAAATGGTACATTCCAAAAAACAGAGTGTGGCAGGCCCGGCATGAAAAAATTCAGCGGGGAAGCTGATCCAGCCAGTGTCCAACAAGCAAGCATAAGCCAGTGTCTCTGCCTGGTGCGTCCGGATCCCAAACCCAGCTTCATGGAGGAGGGTGAAGACCAAAGGCAAAGAAATCACACAGCTTCAGTCTCTGGTCCTGGGGGGCACAAAAAGGGCCCCGGACAACACGTCGCCAATGGTTAGCCGGCCTGGGCTCCAGGGAGTCAAATCTTGCCAGCCAAAATCGTCAAAGGAATCCGTACAGAAAAGGATGGGTCGGAGCTCCAGAGACACGCATCCTTCTCCATATTTTTTACATTGAAACCTATGGGATTATTTTGGTACTGGATGTATTTTATTTTTATTGCAGTACCGACTGTATTTCCATTTTATTATAGCACTGGATAGTATTCCATTTTAGCCAACGATCCACCGAACAGAGCACCGACCAGCTGCCGGAAAAAGCCGACAAGTTGAACGGGGTAAAAAACAAAACCACTGCAACTTTTAAAATTTTAAACGCAGTTTGCAAAAAAAATACTGGACGAAAACGTCTGGAATTAACATATAAGGTTCTATGAATGATAATAAAAAGGTCTGTTACAGAAAAAAGATAAACCGCTATTTAAATTTTTTTCTCTCTGAAAAATGCCTAAAAAATACTAAACAATAGACTTTTTGCAGCAGATAAAATAATAAATGGTTTACTAAACATTCAATAAAAAAAAATTTTATTAAGTATTTATTAAGTGACAAAGAGAAGAGATTCACAAAATCAAACCAATAAAGAAAACGCCGCGTAATCGAAAACGGATAGAGCTGTAAAATAGCAGAGAAGTAGCTAATAGCAAACCAAAATAAGGAGTCAGGGCGCAGCGCCAAAACTGAAGGGCAAACAAAAAATAAAAAGCGACCCTAAGACTGCCAGAATCTAGTCATCAGAAGAAATTGTTCCAGAAAGTCCAGATAATCCGCCAGCAATAGTAAAGATAAAAAATGGGGGGAGGGGAGTTCTTCAGCCCGGCTGATCCGTCTCGAGTTCCATCTGGACACCCGCTGCTTCAAGGACCCTCAGGGCCATGTCGGGATCGGTGATCATATGAGGAACATTGGCGTGTGTCACAACCAGGGAGCCAGCAAAACCCCATCTATAGCGGATCCCCTTCTTCCTTAGGGCAGCAGTGACGTCACGGAACCGCCTGCGAGCCATCAAGGTCAGGAATGGAAGATCATGATAAAAGGCGAGAGTGGAACCATCGAACTGCACCGGATCCCGTGCACCAGGGGCAGTCATAACCCTAACCTTCAAGGCCACTTCACGGAACGCCACTACAACGCCCCCTTCTTAGACGTCGCGGGTCTACTGACCCAGTGCACCGAACCAATCACATCCGTGGTATCAGGGGGCAGACCAGCGACCTGGATAGCCAAGCGAGTGACATACAGGGTTATTCAGAGAGCGTGAAAAGCAGGAGAATAACTGGAGAATGAAAAATTCTAGGTCAAAATAGCCAAACCAGAAAAATTCTCCCTTTCATCTCACTTTCCAAATCGGCTATTTTGACCTAGAATTTTTCATTCTCCAGTCATTATCCAGTCTTTCTCCTGCTTTTCACGTTCTCTGAATAACCCTGATAGGGTTGTAGTTCCTCCGCCGATGTCGAATCTGGAGTTCCCCGGGCCCTAATATTGCGACGTCGATGTCGAGCTTCAAGCGTTTCGACAGAGCGGGACAGGGTCTCAACCTGGGAACGGAGGGCAGCCACCTGGCCAGATAGCTGGGTTTGTTCCGCTGCCACTTCGACTGTTTTCGCTTGCACTTCAACCACCTGCTCATGGACTTCTTTCACCTCCGCACGAACCGCTACCTCAGGCTTCCACATGTCCCTAATATTATCCAATAGCTTGCGGAGATCACCTTTTGTAGAGGAGAGATGGTCATCAGCCACAGAGGTCCGGTTTGTCAGCATTTGTTCTCCAGGGTCGGTTTTTCTAATCCGAGTCGTCGTCATTCGTGGCTCATGTGGTGAGCTCGGCCGTTGGTCAGACGCTACACTGCTGCCATCAGACAGCTGCCGGTCCTCTGCCGACTCTTCCCCCGAGGAGCCTCTGGTGGCCTGTGGAGTTACCTAAGACGCTGCCAGTGCAGCCTTGCGCTTCTTCTGCGCCCTCTTTTTAGCTGCCGCAGATAGAGGTCGTTTCCCCCGTCCCAGACGCAGGGGCGACAGCCACGACATCACATTATCCCCACCTTGGGGCCAGGAACCGTCATCCTCCTCACACGACTAATAACCTGGTGGGAGAGACGAAGAAAGAGACCCCCTCACCAAAGCATCCATAGTGTCCTGTTGTCGGGGACCCCCTTTCGGAATAGGTCTTTTAGGCATGATCTGGCGCAGTTGTACAAAGATCAGGACGTGAAGAAAATCCGCCGGCTTACACGAGGATCTCCAAGATGGCCGCCGCCTTGAGGCCCAGACCTCCTCCGGGGCAAGAAAAAAACACCTCTGATCGCCCAGTAAGGAAGCAGCAAGGTCCGCAGGGTCCCACAAGGTCCTCTGCGGCCAGCCGGGTGTTGGATGCGGGCAAACGAGCGGTAAAATCAATAATACAGCCGAGGCTGCAGCGGAGCAGGTCAGACACACGTCTGCTCGTTGCCGTGGCTAGCCCCGCCCCCCAAAAACAGGAATATTTTTAACATTGAAGCCGGATTAAACCTACCGAATGAAACCTCTGAACAGCAGGGCATTTCACTGACATTTCTCTGCTGTTCGGTGTCTCTGAATAGATTAACCATTGCTTGTCTATGGGGGAATGCACTGCAGTCGAACAAGCACTGTATTTGCTGGCAATTCGCCAAAATTTGGCAAACTGACTGCTTTCTGAATCGCTGAATGGCCACGAAATGGCACCATATGGAGAAATTCTCTGTTCGGTTGCATTTCGGCTCTCTGTGAATAACCCTGTATGTTACATATTTTTGAGCAAAGATTCGCTTGGGATTTAGTGATTAATTAACACTTGAGGTCTGGAGATGGAATAATATTGCACATAACCTTATGTAAGCTCTCGAGCAGGTCCTCTCTCCTACAGTTCTATGTGTTTAACTTGTATGAATTACAGATGTTCGTTTCGTTCTGAATCAAAATTCCGATGAAATTTACCGATTCGTATTTTGGAAGTGTTTCTGATATACGAATCGGTTCCATCCGAAGCGAAAACGAATCGATTTGGACCGAAACGGGATAAAACAAATTGATTTCGTTTCACTTACACTCGATTCCCCATAGACAAGTAGGGCACTATCATGTATCTTAACCCTTTCACTGCTGAGCCATTTCACCTCTGTGTGCTGAGCTCATTGTTACTGTTTTGTGCTCATCATGTTTAAATGCGATTATTATTCCATAGTTGGCGCTAAGATTAGCGTTTCAATATGTAAACATTACCTCTAGGATAGGTGATTGTAACGCACGCCGCACATATTAAATTCCTGAAGCTGCCCTCGTTAGTAATGCGTTTGCTATCTGTACTTTATGCATCCTATACTTAACATGGGGAGCGCCAACGTCCATTAGCGTTTCGATAAGTAAGGTATTACAAAGTCCTAGCGCTAATTACTGCAGGGACGCGCAAGACAAAATGTTAGCACCTTCTAAAAGCTGGTTCTAACGGATTCTGCATTTGCAAAATCATTTAACACCCCCTAAACCCCCCATAAATCCCATACTCCCCTCTCATCCCGCAGCGTGAACGTGAGAAACCCAACCCTATAGACTCCAGAAGGTGACATTTGCGGCGGCAGAGAAGCTCTAACGTGAGTATCCCAGCGGTAAGTTAGTGCTGCATTCTGGGGTAAGGGGTTGAGGTACCGCCTCGCCAACATGGGGACGCCACGGGGAAACCTACAGGCGCAGATTTTCCCCTTTCGCATCCACATGTTAGCGCAAACTAGGGAATAGGGTCCATAGTATTTACAGGGAGAGAAGTCACAGAAAATGAGCTGGGATTTAACCCTGTCACTACTGGAGGAGAATCAGTGCTCAGCTGGGAGGTATTTTACAGAATAAAGGGTTAATGAATGGCCTGATCGTGCTGTGTCTCCCTCCCTGTCCCTCAGTGCTGGATCCAGACAACTCACAGCTCAGTGTCTGCCATTCCCCTCCCCCAGCAGCAGCTCCTGCACCATGTGACCCCATGCAGTCACATGAGCTGTGATGTCATCAGAGTGCGTCCATTCCTCCCCCCTGTAATGTGTTGCTTGGAAATTGTGTGTGACTGAGAAGCTGTGGCTGTGCAGGGAATGTCCGACCCTGTCCCCTTACTACAGGCTCCATGAAGCTGCTCACACCCCCATGTGACTGGAGAGGACACACACAGGAGTAGTAGAGACAGAGCTGGTGCCCTGGGAGAGGAGGCTCAGGTATGTGTGGGTGACATGTTCCACATGCTATTTATTGCATGGAAAGCTGTCTCTTGTCGTTGTGGGACAGTCATGGCGCAGCCCTCATATCGCCATGCGCGATGATGTCAGTTATCCGGGGAACTCCCTAGCTGCAAAGGGATTTCCTATGGAAATCCCTTAGAGGAGATAGGGGGGCTCTTTGAACCCCTTTATCTCCTGATCGGTGGCAGCTAGGGGGCCATGTATGATATTTCTGGAAAGGCCAGAGCATGGCCTTTCCAATGATATCAAACGTGACCATGTTATATGTAAAATAAAAGTTTAAAAAAGTAAAAATAATAAAAATATAAATAAATAAATACGTGTTTTTTTTTTTAATGCAACACTATTGTTCACATTTCAATTATAATGTGAACAATGATGCTTCACTAACAATTTTTTTTTTGGGGGGTTTAGCTAAAATCACGCAATTTCTCCCCAAAACAAATTTGGGTTCTCCGTTCTAATTTTTTTAACAAATCTACCCCACAACATATGACCGCAGAGCCTCGGATAATAAAATTTAAAAAAAAAACACTTTACACACTGGAAGATTGAAATTTTATTGAAAATTCACATTTATTTACTTTTTGTTTACATTTTTTGTTTTAGCATTTTGGCAGGGCATGACATATACATATAATAATGATATATTATTAATCTGCCGAGTCTGCCGGAAAGAACGATATATAATTTGTCTGGGAGGTATAATAATACGTGACTTAAAAACGGTCAAAATGAGCTCAGCAAACTTCTACTTCCGAAACAGCGCCGAAGTTGTAAAATTACACCCGTCCTTAAGGGGTTAAACCCTGCTAAACTTTGCTTTCATTATCGAAACATTCACAAAGAATCAAAATGCATTAAACAAAAAGAAAAATATCGAAAATTATGTGAAAACAAGAAAAAGCACCACAGGAGAGGATAACTCTTCATTCCTCATTATATGAATGAGATGTGAATTCATGTACATCTTTCAAAAACGGGTAGAGTCTTCAGCTCTGGGTAGCTCTTTCAGTGGTGCAGTGAGGACCTCGAGGGTCCAGAAGGATCATAGACCGATACACGATACATCATCTTGAGGGGACGGATCATTTTCACCATGGACCATTCGGCTCTGGGTAAAGCTGATGTGGATTCCGTAGAAGGTTCCAGAGCAGAAGGATCAAGTTTTAGGCTGAGTCAGAGAAGTAACTTAATTTCCATTAAGTTTGTCAACCCCATTTAATATGTTATTTCTTGGATTATTTTTTCTTGTAATCTTTGTAGAAGGTCCTGATTGAGCTTGTATAAGTTCATACACATTTTGTAATTAAGCTTCCAGACCTTCAATGCTCACCATCATTTCTCCCAAGTCTCGGTCGAAGCACTCATCCTTAAGTTTGGTATGAATAGTTCTATCTTGTTCTTTCCAGCTTTCATAAAGCTTGATGAATTTACTCTCCTTTTGAGAAATTTCTTGCTGTTAAAGCTCCTGCATTTTTGTGGTTAATTTCCCTCTCATGTGGATTTCATGGCATGCCAGCCCTGAGGAGGAGGCAGCTGGATGCCAGATATAACCATGAAAGGTATTTATGCGGGGTTATAATTGCCAGCAGACTTGCAGGTCAGTCATTATAAACTTTATACTTGTAGGCAAGAGGAAGGGGGAGCAGTGGGCCATAGTCCAGATCATAGGTGTGCTGGTAATAACTTTGAGATCCGCTCAGGCGGACGTTGGAGTGTGTTGAGACCAACAGAGGAGGCTCTCCCTTGTGTTCCACCTTGTGTAGACCAGGTGGGTCCTCCGGAGCATGGTGGAATTGCTGGCCAGGAGTGAGGCCTACTACGTGGCTGTACCTCCATTTTTGAACTCCTTCGGTGGATGGTAGGCCAGTGCTACTTAGTAGCTATAGGTTGGAGAATATCCACCTTACTTCACCCCTCATTCCTCAGAATTGGCTGACACTGGAGTGGACAGGGTGGCCTGGTAATACCCGGTCGATCGTCTTGCGGCCTTCTGTGGGCACAGAGCCTAAAGCCTGGATAGGCAGCCTCTCTTTTCAGGAGTAGGCTAGGCTGAAACGATATTTTCTCTTTGCCACCTCGCCCCCCCCCCTGGAGACTTCTGTTGAGTGAAATAGTTGGTGATTCCGGCCACAGGACATGACATGGACGGGTGAGACGGGATGATGATGCGGTGCCTGTCGGAGTTAAAATCAGGCAGGTGGTATGACTCATTACTTTGTTGAGGTTAATTCCTCCTCAGTGCGGTCTTCGATATACTTCTGTGTATGACCCAGGCTCTGTCTGATTACCCGTTCTGGCAATTAACACATTGTACTGTCTGACTACTCGGTTTGACATTTTACCCCTGGCATTGGCTGATGACCCGATTTGGCATTAACCCTTGGCTCTGTCTGATGCCTTACTCTGGTGTTTATACTCTGGTTAACATTATATATTCATGTTCAGAAATCTGGTTGGCTAAAGACTGGCAGTGTATGTAGATTATAAAGGAATGTGGGGTTTCCTCTATGTGGCGCTGCTTGCAAATTGCGATGAAGTGCTAATTGAACCTCCATTAATGAATCAGGTTTTCACAATGTCTAATATGGACCATCAATGCAGCGATTAAGCGAAAAAAACCCACAGATTATAGTCACAATGCCCTGAACATTTTCTACAATCAATCTCACATATTCATGGCTTTGCAGACTGTGCATGAGTATATTCCTTTGGTTTTACTGCTACCTGTGGTTATTATCACAAAGTTCAGTGGTGTACACACAGTATTCCTTTTATCTTCTGTTTCCTGATGTGGTTTTTATCTTGTGGGGGCTTCAGATACCTTGCTGCTCTCACCTCCAAAACAGGAAAGTGCAAAATAGTGTGTACCGTTTGTGGCAATGAGAAATATGTAAGTTAAACTCACGTGGTTTAGAGCCAAACTGGGATCCGGCTCACTTATTGCTCATCTTTGGCCCATAAAGGTGGCCAAAAATCCATTCTTTCCTACTCCTTTTCCGTATCCCGTCTGTTGAATCTGATGTCCTCAACTGGATGACCTCTGGATCCCGGGAACTCAGCTCCTCGGTGGTATCAAAAGAAATACTGGAGGCAAGTCGTGGTAAAATAAAGGGATTTATTGTAAAAACATAAAATAATAAAACAATGGTTTAAAATATATGGGGCGGGTCTCCAGAAAGAGTTTTGCCATCCACTGGCCTCATCAGTATTCCTTTTGATACCGCCAAGGTCAGGCAAACGTTTGGCTCGCATGACTACTCCCAGACGTAAACACGAGCACATTATGTGCTTGTCAGGGATGGGGGGCATGCCTGTCTCATGTCCTGCCCAAATTAAATGCTTATTCTATGAGTTTTTTTAAATCTCGCTCCCATCCAATACAGGATAGGGCCGCACTGGGTGAGGCATTTCTAGATAGTTAACTGGCACCACGCTTCTCACCTGAACCAATGGGAAGCCCTGGAACAGAGAGGAAGGTGGCACCATCAACTCACTTAAATCTGGTAATGCACCATTTCCAGACGGCCTGTCCGTAGACTACTATAACATTTTGAAAGCTCAAACAGCCTGTTTAACGACATTTATATCACTGGTAATTCGATAGACTCTGTCAATGCAGCACCATCCTCCTCCCCAAGCTTGGAGATGGTGCGGTGAGGACAGCTCTTCCTTCAAATGAGAATTCCAATGAGAAAATTTTTATCCTCTTTGCGCTTTCAATCATGTTCAAGCCTTAAAGGAAACACAAAAAGCAGGACATACAGGGTTATTCAGAGAGAAACGAAAAGTCGCCGCACGTTCGGTGACCTTTTGTTCCCCGCACTTCAGGGCAATTCTAGGTCGCCAACCCTGCGGTGTGTCCAGCAAGCACTGCAGAGCTCCCCGTAGTGCAGTGAACACTTGCCGAAACTGCAGCAAAAACCCACCGGGCACTCCGGAATTACCCGACTAGCCGCTGATCACAGCGCAGAGCAGCCGCCAGGAAAAACCCGACTAGCAGACGAACGTGGTGAGAAAAAAAAACACAACAGTGAGATTGAAATTTGAAACGCTGATTGCAAAAAAAACTACTGAGCGAAAATGTCTGGAATTTACATAAAAGATCCTATGATTGATAATAAAAAGGTCTGTTAAGGAAAAATGAAGAAAAAAAACGATAAAAAAAAACAGAAAAAAAATTTGCCGAAAAAATCCCGATAAATGCCTAAAAGATCCTAAAAAATCTACAAATAGACTTTTTACTGCAGAATAAAATAATCAACTGTTTATTAGATATAGTATTAAAACGTGAATATTTTTAACATTGGGATTCGCCTGAATATGGGAATATGGGATTCGCCTGAATAAACCTGCCGAATTAAATCACTGAACAGCAGGTCATTTTGGCAACTTTTCACTGCTGTTTGGTGTCTCTGAATAGTTACATTACATAGTTACATAGTTATATAGGCTGAAAAAAGACATGCGTCCATCGGGTTCAGCCTCTCCCACATAACCTACTGCTGTTGATCCAAAAGAAGGCAAAAAACCCAGTCTGAAATGCTTGCCAATATGCAACATACTGGGAAAAAATTCCTTCTTGACCCCAGAATGGCAGTCAGATTTCTCCTTGGATCAAGAAGCTTTTACCCACATATTAAATATTATAACCCTTAATATTCTGTGTCTGCAGGAAGTCATCCAGTCGTTTTTTAAAAGTCTGTACAGACTCAGACCCAACCACCTCAACAGGCAGAGAATTCCACAGCTTTATTGTTCTCACCGTAAAATAACCCTTCCTATGCTTTAAGCTAAATTTTCTTTCTTCCAGTCTAAATGGATGACCCCTTGTCCTATGTATAGTCTTGTTAATGAATAGGTTATCAGACAATGGTTGATAATGGCCCCGTATATATTTATATAAGGTTATCAAATCCCCTCTAAGGCGCCGTTTCTCTAAACTAAACAGGTTTAAGCTTGTTAGTCTTGCCTCATAACGTAACCCTTCCATTCCCCTTATTAATTTAGTTGCCCGTCTCTGCACTTTTTCTAACGCTATAATATCTTTTTTTAAGACCGGTGCCCAAAATTGCACGGCATATTCAAGGTGCGGCCTGACCATTGATTTATACAGAGGCAAAATTATGTTTTCATCCCGTGAGTGAACTCCCCTTTTTTTTTTATTTTTATTTTTTTATTCAAGAACAAGCCATGTAGCGGAGGTACAACACATAGTTAAGCGTAAAGGCATGTACTACATGAATCATTAATATCTTGCGTAGCGTTGAGGCAATACAGTTATATACGTCGTATGGTTAGCGTACAACAGGAAGCGTAATGGTTCGAAATGTTTCAAAACTTAGATACATTAGGAGGTAACGGTGTTTAGAGAATAAGTGGGGAAGTGCGAGGTCCGTTTCATGGGGTACTGCTCGTGCCCTCGCATCCCCAACCCCCGTCTGGTTCACGCGTGGCCCCCCACGCCTCCTCTCTTTGGGAGCGAGAGTCGAGCCTCCTCTGCTGTCTAGGGGGCTGACTTTGGGAGGAGCGGATGGGTAATCAGCCTCATTAAGGTGGGTCGGTAGGTCTATGTAGGAGAGTGATGAATGACAAGGGTCACGTATTACGAGGAAGGCTATCGGGGTGTGCTTCCAGACAGGGAAGGGGCATAGGTTGTTTCTCTGATCTGTATGTCGTTAATGGTTGCTGATATTGAGGGAGGGTAGGGACAGTATGGGGAGACAGTTCCTGCATTTTTACGGTATCAAGTGTGTACTCCACGGTCGGGGCGTGACTCGGCCGTAGGCAGGAAGAGGAGACAATAGATGTGTGGGGGTATGGCGGAGGGAGAGAAAGAAAGGCGGAATGAGATAGAGAGAGAGGAGGAGAGAAAAAAAGGGGAGGGGGCAGTTTGGAAGGGTAGTTGTTGGGACGGCGGGACCGGGCACTTCGTCGCATCGTGTCCACGGTCGAGCACCAACAGATGCAATCAGAGATGGCCACGGGGTCCCTCACTCAGGGAGCCGTCCCTGGGCGTGAACTCCCCTTTTAATGCATGCCAATACTTTGCTTGCCTTGGCAGCTGCTGTTTGACATTTGCACATTGTTACTTAGTTTGAAGTCTATGATTATTCCCAAATCCTTCTCCTGCTTGGATTTCCCTAACTCCGTACCATTTAGGGTATAAATTACTTGTGTGTTCTTCACTCCAAAGTGCATAACTTTGCATTTATCTACATTAAATTTCATCTGCCATTTAAGTGCCCAGTCCCCCAATCTATCTAAATCCCTCTGCAGCGAAGTAACACCTCCTGCTCACATTGTATTACTTTTCCTAGTTTTGTGTCATCTGCAAACACTGATACATGACTTTCAATGCCTATCCTCAAGGTCATTTATAAATAAATTGAATAGTATTGGTCCTATAACAGACCCCTGAGGGACACCGCTTACCACTGGTGTCCATCTTGAAAATGTACCATTTATGACCACTCTCTGTACCCTATCTTTTAGCCAGTTTTCTATCCAAGAAAAGTATTTTCATCTAGACCAATTTTTCTTAATTTAAATAGTAACCTTTTGTGTGGAACTGTGTCGAAAGCTTTGGCAAAATCTAAGTAAATCACATCCACTGCGACCCCCTGATCTATACTTCTACTTACTTCCTCATAGAACGTAATTAGGTTAGTCTGACATGATCTGTGTTTCATGAAACCATGCTGATTTTGCCAATAACATTATACCTCCCAATAAATTCCTGAATATTATCCCTTAGTAACCCCTCGAATACTTTCCCAGCCACAGATGTTAAGCTCACAGGTCTATAATTCCCAGGCACAAATTTTAAACCTTTCTTAAATATAGGGACGACGTCAGCTTTTCTCCAATCCTCTGGTACTATTCCTGAAAGAAAAGAATCTTGAAAGATTAAGAACAGAGGTTTACATATTTCAACACATAGCTCTCTCAGTACTCGCGGGTGAATTCCATCTGGCCCTGGGGCTTTATTCACATTCACATTGTTTAATTTCTGCAAAACCTTGTCCTGAGTCAACCAGTCACTTTGTATTAGTAAGTTTTTATTAATGAATTGCATGTCTCCTGTTATAGGTTTCTCTTTGATAAATACTGAAGAAAAATAATCATTTAAAAATTTCTGCCTTATCCTGATCTTCAGTTAACAATAACCCTGACTCAGATTTTAGTGAACCTACATTTTCACTCTTGGTTTTTTAGAATTTATGTACCTAAAGAATCTTTTAGGGTTGGTCTTGCTCTCTTTGGCTATTTCTTTTTCATTTTCTAGTTTAGCCCATCTAATCGCATTTTTACATGCTTTATTGGCTGCCCTATATGCTTTATAGGATGCCTCAGATTTATCAGATTTAAAAGCTTTAAATGCCTTCTTTTTATTTTTCATTTCCTTAGTTACCTTCCTACTAAGCCACATTGGTTTCAGTCTGTTTCTTTATATTTTTATTAACCAGTGGAATATAGTGTGACGTGTACTTTTCTAATGTTAGTTTAAAGATATTCCACTTATCCTCAGTGTTTTTCCCGTGAAAGAGTTTCTGCCAGTCAATGACATTGAGAGCTTCCTTTATTTTAATAAAGTTGGCCTTTTTAAAATTATATGTTTTAGCATGCCCCTATGAATGTGTTTTTTTGAGTTTATTTCAAAAGTCACCATATTATGGTCACTGTTTCCCAACTGTTCCTTTACATTAATATTTGAGAAAAGATCCACATTATTTGTTATAACCAGGTCCAGACAGTTATCCTCTCTAGTTGGTGTTTCTACCAGTTGTGACATGAAGGTATCATTTAAAATATTCAGAAAACGGATTCCCTTTGCTGAATTACTAGTCCCACTATCCCAATAATGTCCGGGTAATTAAAATCTCCAATAATTAAAGTGCTACCATGATCTGCAGCCTTCCTAATTTGCTCTAACAGTTGTTCTTTCCTCATCATTATCTATATTAGGTGGTTTATAGCATATGCCAACCAATAGTTGACTTCCCTGTTTATTCCCAACAAATATTTACCCATAAGGATTCCACATTTCCCTCATCGCTTTCCAGTTGTGTAATATTAGGCTTTAAATCCTGATTTACATATAACACACTCCCACCCCCTTTCTTATGTTTCCTATCCTTTAAACAATGTATAACCGTTTAAATTTACAGCCCAGTCATGCGTTTCGTCCCACCACGTTTCTGTTATTCCTATAATGTCGTATTGCTTAGTGTATGCTATTACCTCTAGTTCCCCCATC
Source organism: Leptobrachium leishanense (assembly GCA_009667805.1). Classification (NCBI taxonomy): domain Eukaryota; kingdom Metazoa; phylum Chordata; class Amphibia; order Anura; family Megophryidae; genus Leptobrachium; species Leptobrachium leishanense. The sequence goes on along the minus strand of CM019068.1, from coordinate 148,947,887 downwards.
TTGTCATAAGGCTTCTTGCATTAGCAAGCATACATTTAATGTTGTCTCTACCCACACATGCTGAATGCGACTTTACATATATGTGTCTTACATTATCGACATTAGTCTGAGCTGAAACTCTTGCGCTATCTGCTCTGTCTCCATTTTGTAAGATACTGTATCCCTCCCTTCCACTAGTTATTTAGTCTCCCCAACCTTTTAACCATCCTCTCCCTAGCACAGCAGACCCTATTCAGGTGCAATCTATCACAACTATACAGATTGTACCCCAGTACAAAATGAGCCCAGTGCTCTAAAAACCAAAAAAGCCCTCCTTCCTGCACCAAGCTTTAAGCCACGCATTGACCTCCCTAATCTCCCGCTGCCTTTCCACTGTAGCACGTGGCACAGGTAGGATCTCAGAAAATACTACCTTGGAGGACCTCTTCTTCAGTTTACTTCCTAATTCCCTGAAATCATTCTTCAGGTCCTTCCATCTTCGCTTACTTTGTCATTGGTACCAATATGGACCATGACAGCTGGGTCATCTCCAGCCCCTCCCAATAATCTATCAACTCTGTCAACCACATGCCTAACACGGGCACCCGGCAGACAGCAAACTGTCCGGTTAAGGCGATCAGCGCGACAGATTACCCTGTCTACTCTCTTAATAATAGAGTCCCCTACCACCACAACACCTGTCTAGGCTTACTTGCCCTCTTTATCCCTCCCTTACTTGGTGGGCTGATCCCGCGGCTGTTAGAGGGAGCAGCCTCCTCCAGTACTGCTACACCTGAGCTGATGCACCCCAACATCTTCGCTCAAAGGGGCAAATCTGTTGGTGTGCGCAAGATCAGACTAGCCAACCTTTTCCTCTTCTCCCCCCTGCTACCACGTGTCACTGACACCCAGCTACCAACCTGTTCCCCGGTTAACTCCACTCCTCCCACAGCCCCTAGATTCCTCAACTATACTTCTCCGTGAGAAGCAGGCTCCTTTCAAGATTGTCAATCTGCCCTCAGCGTTACGAATTGCCCTTCCAGATCTCCAATATGAGCTTCCAGAAGAGCTACACGTTCACACCTGCTACAGAGATGGACCCTGGAAGGATTCCTCCAGACATGCATACATGCAGCAGGATGGCACTGGGTCAAACCTTCAAGCTTGCTAACACTCATACCCACAACAATAACAAATATATAAATAACAATTGATACCTGTTATTTGAACTCCTGTTTTTAAACTCCACTAAAAATAGCCCACTTGGAAGTAGACCACTGACAACAAGCCCTTGTGAGCAAGCTCAGTGAGCTGCCACTTGAGTTTATGTAGCCATACAAGTGAAATCACCTGACAGGCTACATGCCCCCAATTATCAAGTCACCAGCCACTCAGGGAAAAAAAAACAACCAAAAAGCACAACAGAAAAAAAACGAAAAAAAAACAGCAGAAAAAAACCCCAAAGAGGAATTAAACAAATTGATAAATAAACCAGAAGTTTCTCTCCCTCTAGAGATACAAACCACAGACCAGTACAGGTAGAATTCCTGTTTTTAAACTCCACTTAAAAATAGCCCACTTATGAAGTAGACCACTAACAACAAACCATTGCTTCTCTATGGGGAATTTCACTGCTATCGAACAGGCACCGTACGTGCAGGCAATTCTCCAGAATTTGGCGAACTACCTGCTCTCTCAATAGCCGAATGTCCCAGTACGCTGAAATTCAGTATCCAGTTACATTTTGGCGACATTTCAGATCTCTCTGAATAACCCCCATAGTGTCACACATGGGCATCGTTCTGCGTGGTGTGTCAGATTTTAAACGCAAAATAATTTTTTTTCTCCTGTCTTTGCAAAAGCGTTTGTAAGGCAAGATCGCTGGTATTTACAATCCCTTATCTGATCTGCTCTCATAGAATGAATGGAAACTTGATCAGGGTGCCATACCTGAACCAAATGGGTTGGGAGTTGGGTGATGGACAGACAAAGAGCCAGCACTCACTGTACAATTGGTATTTCTCCAAGGACTTGGATTGATAAACATCTAAGAACCTTCTGGGGCATTTAAAATCTGGAAATACCCATGGAATATTTACCTAATGCAAGTTAGGTTTTCTATGTAAGTCCCATTTTATTTCAAGAACTGTATTTGCAAGTTTTCTTATATTTTGTATGTCTTGTTTTTGATATCGGCACTGTAAAGATTTTATTTTTGTCTTTTACTATTAAAACTTTGAAACCTAGTACTGCTTTGATCTAGATGCTTCGTGCTTCTTGAGTAGCTCGGTTTAGCGCTACTTTAGAATATAACCTTTGGTAGATATATTAGCTGTATATGGTTAGACTCCTGGATTGGGGTGGTATACAGCTATTGGGGTTTCAAAAGTGCCCTGTTACTCTCGTTGTGGCAGCATATAGTTGGAACGGTGTGTACTAGGGCTGTGCAATTAATTGCAATCGCAAACCAATCGCGATTTATCAACTTGCGATATATAAACTGCATAAGGCTGCGATTTTCGGCTCCCTGTGAGCTTCCGGCGGCACATGGTGCTTTGGGGCGTCGCAGGGGAAACCACGTGTACAGCCGCGTTCTCGCGGCTCGTCACGTGGTTCCCCCAGGCGAGCGCCCAAGCTCCATGTGCCACCGGAAGCTCACAGGGAGCCGAACACGTGGCGCAAAGAGGTGTGCTGGGGCAGTATCCGTGTGCTGGGGCAGTATATCCATGTGCTGGGGCAGTATATCCATGTGCTGGGGCAGTATATCCATGTGCTGGGCAGTATAATCCATGAGCTGGAGCAGTATATCCATGTGCTGGAGCAGTATATCCATGTGCTGGGGCAGTATATCCATGTGCTGGGGCAGTATATCCATGTGCTGGGGCAGTATATCCATGTGCTGGGGCAGTTATCCATGTGCTGGGGCAGTATATCATGTGCTGGGGCAGTATATCATGTGCTGGGGCAGTATATCCATGAGCTGGGGCAGTATAATCCATGTGCTGGGACAGTATCTCATAAACTGGGGCAGTATATCCATGTGAGAATTAGGAGTTAGGAGAATTAGGCAGAATTAGGAGTATTACCGGATCCCCTCTCATAGATCAGTCTCCTGCTCAGTTTCTGTGTTAAAATAGTTGCTGGGACCAAAGTTAAAGGCAAAATAAATGAATTTTAGTGTAAATAATAAAATAAATACAGCTGATCGAGCAGCTTGACGCTTAGCGCCTCGTTACGGGCAGGCTGCTGGATTAGCACCTGTCCTGTAATATCAGGCTAAAACGGTGTAGTGATTGTGGATGAATTGTGCCTTAATCATCATATTTAATTATATATTAAGTGCTATATCAAAGAGGGAACACTAGGAGCAGTGTGAGGCTTTTTGCCCTGTATGGCTAGCTGTGACATCATTAAGCCAGCCTACTCTAGAGTGGTTACCTCATGGTGACTCCCACTGGGGATAAATAAATCGGAGGGATGCCACTCTGGTGGGGGAGAGACACGACTGTAGTCCAACCTTGTTTTGATTCAACCAGGAGTTCCAGGAAGAGATCAGCCCTTTTGGTGATTTAGCTTGGACCTGAGAGCACATGGCTTGGGTAAATGATTGTTGCTCTTGTTGATCCCTTTTGTACATCACTTTACCTATGCTGCTGAGTCTTTGTGTTATTGCAGTGTCCTCAGTTTAGTTTAATAATGTTTTAATGTTTTATCTTAATGTTTATCCTTTTTTTTTTTTATTCTTTATTTAAAGAGCCATGTGTCCATTAGCACATAATACACAGTAGATAAAGGAACATCGCGATGATAGGACACAGTAACGCTTATTTTTATCAATTAAACATAGAAGAACAATCCCAAGAAATATGGGAAGACACCCTATTCAAAGGGAAAAAAAACCCCACATAAACATTAAAAGATAACAAATCATAAAAAATAAAAAAAAGGGGGGGTAAAGGGGGTATGTTCCAACCATCAGCTGGTGGTGTGTCATGAATTGGGACCATCACTAGCTTGAAAAGGGGCTAATCAGGGCAGGGCAATTAGTTTACTAATTAGGAGCATGCGATGTACTCGTCCCATAGGGACCATGTTTTAGTGAAGGAGCTGATGGTGTCTCTGACCTTGGCCGTCAGTTCGTCCATAAGACAGGCATCAGTAATCTTTTCTGTTACTACAGTCCAGGGAGGGAGAACGCTCTGGCGCCAAGATGCCGACAAGGCCCGTCTGACAGCAAGGGCCAGCCTATTGAATAAAAGTTGCTCAGGTCGAGACAGAGCTGACAAGGGACGAGACAGGAGGTATGCCCAGGGATCTAGAGGTAGTTGTCAGTGGAATATTTTCTGAAATTCTGTATGAATTAGAGACCAGAAGCGGCGTACTACCGGGCAGTCCCACCACATATGGATATAAGTGCCCTTATCCCCGCAGTCTCGCCAACAGAAATCACTGGAGGTGACTCCCATACGATAAAGGGATACCGGGGTGACGTACCAGCGGTACCAGCGGTTCCTGGTGAGTGACACAAATGGAGGACCTGGCTGTTTGTTCCCATATATCCTCCCATTCGTCTCCTGGCAAAGGATCGCATAAGTCAACCTCCCATTTATCACAGTACGTGAGGGGCCCCCACTGTCCTGGGCTGGAGCTAAGGAGGAGGTATAATTGGGATATAAGCCCTTTCAGGGGGCCATCTGCCATGCAAACGCGCTCTAAAGTGGTGAGGGGAACAGTTGAGGTCCTTTCTACAGTCAGAGTAGTAGCAAAATGTCGGATCTGTAAGAACCGAAAAAAGGAAGGAGTCAAATGGCCACGTTCCTGAAGTTCAGAAAAAGTGTTGAGCCGTCCACTCTGATAAAGGTCTCGGTACCTCAGTAGCACCGCTCCCACCAGTCCCCTAAAGTCTGAGGCTCTTAGTCCCGGAGGAAATTCTCTATTACGTAATAAGGGGGTGAAGGGAGAGGAAGTGCCCACCAGCGCAAATTTCTTCCTAGCTAGTTCAAAAAGACGGAGAGATGTCAAGATCGAGGGACACGCCGTGCGCAAAATAGGTCTGGAGGTTCTAGGGAGCCGTATGTATAGGTCAGGGCGGTCAGGGGACATGAAGGCAGATTCTAGTGCGACCCACCGTCTAGTAGAAGCGGGAGAGTGCCAGGCCACAACCTGAGTCAACTGGGCTGCGCAATAATAGAAATACAGGTTAGGGAGCCCTAGTCCTCCGCGGGTCTTAGGGCGATATAGAAGACGGCGCGCAACCCTACGTCTCTTATTTTGCCAAATAAACGAGTCGATCGCCTGTTGGAGCCCGGCCAAGTGTCGTTGAGTTAGTAATAAAGGTAGTGTCTGGAACAGAAAAAGAATACGTGGGAGTATATTCATCTTTATGCTATGAATGCGTCCTATCCACGATATGGGCTTGTCGCACCAATGCTCCAGATCACACTTAATCTGATGAACCATGGTTGTGAAGTTCTTGCTATAAAGAGCTTTTTGGGTCTGCTGTTAAAAGGATACCCAAATACGGCAATTCAGAGGAAGCAAGACGAAACCCAAAATCTGATTCAATCAAGGTTGTGTCTGTGTGTAACATATGAAGGGGCATAGCACAGGATTTAGTGTAGTTAACGCGAAACCCCACTATTTTACCAAAATCGGATAATAACGGTCGAAGGTGGGAAAGAGAAGAGATGGGATCTGTCAAAGTGAGAAGGATGTCGTCAGCGTAAGCCGAGACAGCAAAATTATCTCCTCCGACTGGAACCCCCTTATGCCGGGATGACCTCGTATGGCAGCTAATAAGGGTTCGAGAGAGAGGAGAAAGAGGAGGGGTGAGAGGGGACAGCCCTGACGAGTGCCATTAAGAATAGGGAACCGAGTGGGGCAACAGCCGGGATTCGGACCTGCGCAGACATACCAGAGTAAAGAGCACGCACCGTATTAAGATAAAGATCCGGGAGGCCAAAGTGGGAGAGGGTAGAGAAAAGGAAAGGCCATTCCACCCTGTCAAAAGCCTTCTCCGCGTCCAATGATAAGACAAGGGAAGGCGTCGCTCGAGAAGATAGCCACCAGATCAGGTCGGCATTACGTCTAGTGTTATCAAATAGTTGACTATTAGGAACAAAACCGACCTGATCCGGATGGACTAAAAATTGGAGGAGTGGACTAAGGCGGGTCGCCAGGACCTTAGCAAGAATCTTGGCATCAAAGTTGATGAGGGATATAGGGCGGTAGCTCTCAACCGCTGCAGGATCTTTACCCTCTTTAGGAATAAGGGCAATATTGGCCACAAGCAAATCAGGGTGGAGAGACCCCCCCCCCCCGCGCAGTTGTTAAAAACCGACATCAAAAAGGGACGAGTTCCAGACGCAGCGCTTTATAGTACCCCCCTGAAAACCCATCCGGGCCCGGGGCCTTCGTACCTCCCAGTGCAGAGATGGCGCAACTAACCTCCTCTTCCAGGATTGGAGCACTAAGACTCGATATGTGAGAATCCTCAAGCTGCGGCAAAGAGAGGGAATCTAAAAAAGAGGAGATGGCATCTAAATGGGATTTGTCAGAGGGAGTATGGTGAGGAGAATGGTTGTATAGGTTAGAATAATATGCTGTGAAAGCCGTGCTGATCTCCTGCGGGGAGTTAACTAAGACATCGTCTACTGTTTTAACTGCAGGGATAGAGGAGAATTTACTTCGGGACTTGAGAGTGCGGGCCAGTAGAGTATCTAATTTATTAACCTTCTCAAAAAACAACTGACGGGACCAGAGGAGCTGTTTGGCTACATCGTCGAGTAATAATTGTTTCAGGGAGGAGCGTGTGCGTATAAGTTCAGAGAGAAGTTCAGGGGAAGGGGAGGCCTTATGTCGCATCTCAAGGCGACGTAGGGACTGTTGTAGAGAGACGAGTAAGTGTAATTTGGTGCGTTTTCTGTGGGTGGCAATCTTAATGAGGTGGCCCCTCATGACCGCTTGATGAGCTGCCCATGTCGTGGATAGGGATGTCTCACCAGGTGGATTGTCTTGAAAATATTGTGTCAATAAGGTACGCAATTGTCGAATTACATCCGGGTCTCGTAGAAGGGACGAATTTAACCTCCACGACCAAGAGGTCGCGAGCTTCGGGGTATGGAGATACAGCGCAATATCAGCATGGTCAGACCACAAGATAGAATTAATCTCGGAGCGAATCACATTGGACATAGCTAAACCGTTAACCAAAAAAAGGTCTATGCGAGAGTAAGACCCGTGGGGAGCGGAATAGAAGTAGTCTCTCACACTTGGATATAAGACACGCCATACATCAATGAGCCCTACTTGGTGCAAAAAACAGGCAAATAAACTTGTCTTGTCTACCCAAGTTCGGTGTGCCTGTGGGGGCCAGGCGGTCACTCCGATCCACTGCTGGGCACGCTACAGCATTCATATCGCCTCCTAATATCACTGCCCCTTGAGAAAGGGATGATACTAAGGTGCATATGGAGCTCCAGAAGTCAATGGAGGGGGTAGTAGGGGCATAAATATTCAAGAAGTGATAGGTCATAAAGTATAGGGTACCAGTAAGCAAAACATATCGACCCTCAGTATCAATTTTTTGCGATAATAGTTGAAATGGACATGTTTTCCGAATTAAAATGGCAACTCCGTTGCGCTTACTCAAGGCTCCAGAAACATACGCCCGTGTATAGACGTGGTCAGTTAACGTAAGTTTAGCAGATTTAGTAAGGTGAGTTTCCTGGAGGAACGCGATATCAATTTTATCAGATTTCAGTGTGCGGAAGAGTAATCTATGCTTTGTAGGGGAGTTAAGGCCTTTGACATTAAGAGAGGTTAGTTTCAGTGCGATGAGAAGCGCAACAGATCACCTCGTCCAATTAGCAGTAGGCCCATAACCCAATCACTTTCCCCAGAAATAATAAAGGCCCCAGAGAAAAGATTGACCAATGTCCCAATAGCCCCATCCAGCAACGAGAACTGAATGCTTTTGCGATGGAAGGAAAAAACAAAAAAGAGGGAGAAGACGACATAATCAAAAAGAAAAAAAAAAGTCCAAAAAGCCCGGACTTACCCATAGCCGGGACCTGTGGGGGAGAAAGGGAGAAAACCCTCACGGCCATGGAGATCAAAAAAGGCCCAGTGGAGAGCCCCCACCCACAAGGAAAAAACTGGCCCCCGGGAAGGCCTGATCAAAAGACTGTAAGAGTGTAACCATTCACTAAACGTTAGGAGTGGGAAACAAGGAAAATACGTTCCAGTCGGAGTAGCTTTTGTAGAACAAAGAATAGCTTCCAAAGGAAAGGAGAGCCAGGGGCAGTCCAGGAAAGTACCACCAAAAGCCATAAAAAGGAACCGGGAAGCCCACGTCTCAGCGGTAATAAAATTAGCTATGCGAAATCGGGGACAATAAGTCAACGATGAGGGCGGTTCACTGTAATCCATTCACTGGAGAGACGCAGGAGCGGAGGTGTAGGACCTTCAGGCGATACGAAGTCCTTCGGGGGTTGGATATCCAAGGCCCGGAAGAACTTAGTGGGATCCGTGTGCGGGAGCAGGACATACGTTTTCTTATTGCGGAATCAGGGCCGTAGGAAGGGCGAGGCAAGTGAGGCACTCGCCTCGGGTGCAGCTAAGAGGAGGCCGCAGTCAGTGGCTAGTTAGGTCTGTAAAAATAAATTTGATAGCAGCATTGCACTAATTGGCTGCATAGCATCTTTCATGGTGTAGCGAGGGGGGGCAGGGGGTGGCAGTTGCACCCAGGCGCCGGTCAGCCTGTAGGATAAGGGGGGGGCGCAGAGTAAGGGGACCTCTCTAATACCGCCCATTATTTTAAAATAACTCAGCAGTGAGCTTGGATTGGCCGCCTCATTTACTTCCTGGTTGGTGAGTCACGTGCTGCTGGACTCAGGAAGTGGCAGCCGCTCACAGTGAGCCGGGGCACAGGAGAACAGGTGTTGCCTCCTGCTGCGCTTCCTCCTGTCAACCAGTGAAGAGAAGAGAGGAGGGGAGATGATGTGAACAGCTCAGCAGGATTCATCATCCCACCAGACCAGGAGGTGAGTGAGAAATCTGCCTGCCCCCTGTCTGCTCCTCTCCCCTGTACTACACCCCCCCCTGTGCAGGCCAGATAGTGACCCCCCCCCCTCCTGTGTACACACTCAGGGTCTGTCCAGCACAATAAGCTGTGCTATTTGAGGGGGGGGGGGTTACTCCTGGACAGGGAGACCCCTCACATAGAGCACAGCTTCTTGTGTTGAACAGACCCTTGTGTACACAGGAGGGGGGGGGCACTATCTCAGTTGCACAGAGAGGGGAACCTGTGCTCATTATATACATTTATATATATCATCTCAGTCTTTCATTTAGTATATTTAACATATAAAAACAAATCCATATTTTAAAAATGTTAAATATTTTTAAATATATTCTATAATCAATTTAATAATCTGTATTTAATATATTTTTAAAATGAATTTAAATGCTTCCTGTGGAACTTAAATAAAAAATAAATTAAATATGTTTGTGTTTATTGCAGTGGATCCTGTGAAACACTCCTACACACTGCACATTACTGTGATTTTTTTATTGCTGTGGAGCTCTGATACGCTCATACATACCGCACATTACTGTGAGTTTTATTGCTGTGGAGCTCTGTGATTAGGGTTCCCACCCCTCCGGTTTGACCCAGACCCGGTTTGGAGTCATGTGTGCCGGGTTTGACACCTCTGCCACCCGGACACATGACTCCGAGCGGTACCGGCAATCTCCTCCCCATACTTATATTTCAGCGTTCCCCTGTCGCCGCAATCCTCTCTTTCGGCTGTTTCTCCATTCACTGGAGACGCAGCAGGTCCGCACCGCCCACTGTCAGTTACGCACAGGCGCAATGGCTCACGTCATGTTCACGTGCATGCTCGTGCGCCTGGCATGCGTGCAGCTATCCTGGGCCGGCTCCTGCCTCCAGTCCCACGAGACTCCCAACGAGACGTGCATGCAATGCTCAGCCTCTGTCAGTGGTACTTCATTGGTGCTGGTGCTAGCCGTCAAGAAGTCCTCCTCCTGGGGACTGGTCTCGTCCACTGTCCCTCCAGATCTACACTACTACGTCTCCAGGGCGGCTCCACCACTCCGAGACAAGCAATTTGTGAGCGCAGTATCAGCCATAAAACCAGTCTGCCTGCCAGCCATAAAATACCAGTGTGCCATGTATAATAACAAAGTGCCATGTATAACAACAGTGTTTCCAGCCATTAATACCAGTGTTCCAGCTATACCAATGTGCCAGCCATAACACCAGTCTGCAAGCCATAATACCAGTGTGTCAATGGAAATGGCTTAAAAAAGGGTGGTGAAAATGAATGAATAAAAAAATTAGGGGGGAATGGACTGAAAAAGAGGGGGTGAATTGAACATGAAGAGAGGGGGTGGGCATAAAAACGAGGGGAGAATGGTCTTGGAGGGGGAGAATTTACATGGAAAGAAGGGAGGGGGAAGAAAATGGGCATGAGAAGGGGAGAAAGAGAGAAAGGGAGGAAAGGGGTAGAGGAAGACAATGGAAAAGAGGGAAAGAAGGTGCACGGAAGGGGGGGCATGAGCGTCCCTTAGCTCTGTCAATTTGGCAATCTGCTGATATGCGCACCCTCCATATAATGCGGAAAAAGGATCACCTGTACATGCATCCCATAAACATGACATCCGTGTTATCTGGCTGAGAATGCAAAATCACAGATGATTCGATAATAACTTGACACTTTGTTATGGTTTTTACAGATCTTCGTTTCAGTTTGTCGTCCTTCTGACAGTGTGCAATTACTTTGCTTTGCAGCCCTGCTGCCAGTGGGTTTGAACTGGAACTGAAGATCGGTAAAATTCAAAACAAAGTGCTCAATTTATATCTAATCTGTGATTCGCATTCTCAGCAAACCAAATATCACGAATGTTATATATATCTCTGTAAGAATATTGGGGGGGGGACAATTTACTGTTCTTGCCTCGGGTGCAAAAGGAGCTAGCTACGGCTCTGTGCGGAATGCCAGGATCTTGAAAGGATGGCCCCAGGCAAATGCAATGTGATGGGAGCGAAGTAAATCAGCGACAGGCTTCCATAAACGGCATCGGCGAAGGGTGTCAGGAGAAATATCCTGAAAAAGCTGCAGGGGAGTCCCATCGTATAATATCGGTTTAGTACGGTTTTTCTTGAGGATAAGTTCTTTTGTGGAAAAGTGTAAAAAGTCTTTAGATTTCGCCGATTTGGCGGGTCCGGGCATGGTCTGGGTCCCTTGCAGTGTTCAGCGGTGAGTAGCAAAGTCCCGGGGGAAGAGGATATTTGCGGTTTGCAGAGCGGGTGTAGCGGAGCTCAGGCACTAAGCGGCCATCTTAGGTGACGGCCAAGCCACGCCTCATCCTTTTTATTTTTAAGTAAATCCTTTATAACCATCACTGTGTCTTTGTGTCGTCACTCACAACTCAATCTCATGCTATCGGCTGGTATTACCTTTTTATTTTAAAATTATTTTTCATTACAAAGGGGGACGCTAAAGAGAAACCTGCAGGCACAGGTATACCTCCTTAGTGTCCCTGGGTTTTAGCATGAACTTTGTGATCGGGTTCTTGCCTTCTGTCCAGTGACACTGGGCTCCTCTTCCTCTCCATTTTTTCTGAATGTGGACTGTCACGGAATGACCCAAGAGGCTCGGCAGCAAAACCCAGGACTCTCAGCCAGGGACAGTTTCAATGGCGTTTGGGTTATTGTGGACTCTTCAGTGCCGTTGCACCATAGGAACCCCTTGATTCCTTTATTAGATGTGGTTGATATTGCGTGATGTAATAAAACTGTCCCCTGTATGTATAACCGTGTAAAGTATGTAAGACACCTATTGTATGATTCTGCCGTCGCCATTGCCCATCCCCTCGTGGGTCTGGAGAGGACAAAGGGATTCCAGGCTCAAAATGGGGGCCGAGCTGGATCCGGTCGGAGTGGCCGAAACGAAAAGTGGCCGAATCGTAAAATGGCCGATTCGGAACATCCGGTAACGAATCGGCACCCCCTCGATTCGGGGACGACCAATCTGAATCGAGACCAATGTCCCCAACTCGAGAAAGGGCCAATGAGACCCATGGGGGGGCGGGCAGGGATCCCATTGTCTTGGCTGTATGATTGTTGATAAATACATGTGGAGTTTTCAGTAAAGTTCAGTTCAACCTGTACATACAGCTTCGCCTGGTGTCTTCCTTGAGCCGTCACCACATGAGATTCCCCGTAGTCTCTTGTGCACCCCATTGCCCAGGTACCGATCCCCGAATCGGAGCGGCGGCGCTTCGTCCGCGCATCGGCCCAACGAACCGCCGGAACCACTGACCTCCGCACCCCTGAATCGGAGCGGCAGCGCTTCATCCGCGCATCGATACATTGAAACGCTGCACATCCAAAACGTTTCCCTCCAGAGCGGCTAACCCAGTAGACGGTCCCATCTCTCCCAAGGTCAGTGGATCAGCCGCTCGAGACGCCGAGTGCCGTGACGCTCGGTAGTCAGGCTGGTCTCTGCAGGAGTCCCTCCCTGTATCTTGCCAACCCTTCCCCAGGGTCATTCCGGGCCGCTCGAGACGCCGAGTGCCGTGCCACTCGGTAGTCGGGTCGGGCGGTGAGAGCACAAGGAGGGGCAGATAGGAGCACACCCGCAGGCGGACAACACCCATTCCGTCACATGGACATCCCTGGAGTTCTTACAGAAGTTGCTTACATACGACATGCAATTTGTCTATCACTTGCGCAGAGCTGCACACGCACCACCAACTTGCAGCTGGTGTCTCCATGAATGAATATTCAAAATCCTATCTGCCACGTGGCAGATGTGTAGGCCACCGGAAACCCTCCACTTCATACAGTGGTACCAGCCACAGGGGTGTGGAAATTTTAAAAAAATCTACTTGTCCAACAGACTAAGTAGTAGTCCAATCTACTTGTCCCTCAGGACGATCTACTTGTCCTGATAATTTCAACAAAATAGTGTTCAAATAGAGGTCTTTATTCATAACAGCCTAGAGAGGCAGCGTCAGATACAGTTGTGTTCAAAATTATTCAACCCCCACTGAAATTGAGTGTTTTGGCCAGTTTGACATTGATTTTGATCATTCAGTCATCTTGCTTACAATTAAATCAAAGAGGCACGTGTAGGTCAGACAAATATAACATAACATTTATAATGAAATAACCACAAATGTCTTTTCTGTGCTCACATCATTATCAGTTTTATTCAACCCCCAAGTGACATTCAATTCTTAGTACTTAGTACCAACATCCTTTTACAGTTATAACAGCTTTTAAACGTGAAGCATAGCTTGACACAAGTGTTTTGCAGCGATCTACGGGTATCTTCGCTCCATTCGTCATGGGCAAAAGCCTCCAGTTCAGTCACATTCTTAGGCTTGCGCACTGCAACTGCTTTCTTCAAGTCCCACCAGAGGTTTCTCAATCGGATTTAAGTCAGGTGACTGCGATGGCCACTCCAAAAATGTTCCAGCCTTTAATCTGCAACCATGCTCTAGTGGACTTGGAGGTATGCTTGGGATCATTGTCCTATTGAAAGGTCCAACGTCTCTCAAGCCTCAGGTTTGTGACGGACTGCATCACATTGTCATCCAATATCTCCTGGTACTGAAGAGAATTCATGGTACCTTGCACACTACGCTGAAGCTTCCCTGTACCTGCAGAAGCAAAACAGCCCCAAAGCATGATTGACCCCCCGCCATGCTTCACAGTAGGCAAGGTGTTCTTTTTTTTCATAGGCCTTGTTCTTCCTCCTCCAAAACATATCGTTGATCCATGGGCCCAAACAGTTCTAATTTTGTTTCATCAGTCCACAGAACATTATCCCAAAATTTCTGTGGTTTGTCCACATGACTTTTGGCATACTGCAGTCGACTCTTCTTATTCTTTGGAGACCAGCAAGGGGGTGCCCGCCTGGGAGTTCTGGCATGGAGGCCTTCATTACGCAGTGTGCGCCGTATTGTCTGAGCTGAAACTTCAGTACCACATCTGACAAATCTTTTCTCAGTTCCTCAGCAGTCACACGGGGACTTTTTCTCCACTCTACGCTTCAGGTAGCGCACAGCAGTCGAAGTCAGCATCTTCTTTCTGCCACGACCAGGTAGCGTTTCAACAGTGCCCTTTGCCTTGAATTTGCGAATGATGCTTCCTATGGTCTCTCTTGGTATGTTTAACATCTTTGCAATCTTCTTATAGCCATTGCCCTTCCTGTGAAGAGTAATCACCTCTTCTCTTGTCTTCCTGGACCATTGTCTTGACTTCACCATGTTTGTAACCCACACCAGTAAATGTCTAGAAGGAGCTGAGTATCACAGTCATTTTAAAGCTGCCTAATTGGTGCTTATTATGCTTTATTGCTGCTCCGTGACATCCACAGGTGTTTTCAATACCTGATTGAAAACACTTGAATGAACCTCTGTTCTTCAGAGTGGTAGTCTTTAACCCTTTCGCTGCTGAGGCTTTTCACACCTCTGTGCTGAGGTCATTTTTACACGCGGTTTTGCTCATCATGTTTAAATGTGTTTTGAAGGCTTATTTTTAGTATATTACCCAGACATATTATATATCGTTCTTTCCGTCAGACTCGGTAGATTCATAATATGTCATTATTATATGTATACTTTATGTCATGTCTGTATATTATAACAAAAATTCAATAAAATATGTATTTTCAATAATTTACAACGTGTAAAGTGTTTTTTTTTCACATTTTAACATGCGAGCACAGTAATAACAGATCCAGGATGCATAAAAGTGAGACAGAGGTCATTTGCATATCCTACCCAGAATTCCTTGCTGCATATGGGGAATGTGGCACAAGAGCTCTGGGATGCAATTCTTTGAATTGCTATGATGTGCAGGTGGCTTCTGCAATATATATATTATATAATATATATATATATATATATATCACACATTGCAGCCCTGTGTGTGTGTGTGTATTTACATATATACACATGTATGTACCGTGTGTGTGTATACATACACATTGTATGTATGTATGTATATATACACACACATGGCTGCAATGTGTATGTATGTAAATACACACACACGCAGGGCTGCAGTGTGTGTATACAGTACATATATATGTATGCATACACACACGCAGGGCTGCAGTGTGTGTATACAGTACATATATATGTATGCATACATACACACTGAGGGTTGCAGTGTGTGTGTATACATACGAGTTTTTGGAGTGTGTGTGTGTGTGTGTGATATATATATATATATATATTTAGAACACAATGTCCCTGCAACTACCTTGTAAGTCGACTTGAACAACTCGAAGACTGTCACGGTGCTTGCTCAAAAAGTTGCATAGAATCCACGAATGGAGCCGCACACGTGTAAATAAAATAACAAATTTATTAAATCTTATAAAATTGACTGACGTTTCGGCTCATGTGTGAGCCATTCTCAAGGTTACATACATAATGAAAACCTACCACTTAAATGTAAGACAGAGAATGAACTCACCAATCAGGTTGAAATGCCAGCCCTCCTGCATGTGCATCCAATATAATTAAATATGCAAATCACATAAGCATCGCTGCATGTGACCCATCACACACTCAAGAGAAAAGGTTACCACAGTGATGACATAAACACAAGCATGAATCTATAGCACGGACATTTAAAAACAATCATGGAGGAATCAAAAAACATAAACTGCTCAAAAACACGAAAGTTCTTAGGAGGAAAACGAAAAAAATATAATAAATAATAAATGAATAAAGAAAATTAGTGCCCCCATTCAGGGTACCCCAAAATGTAACTCAAAAATATAATAAAAAAATTCAAATAATAAACACATAACAAAAAATCCTCAAAAAGAACCTGAAAAAAAGAAAACACGAGCGACCAAGAATTACTTTTGCAAGAGAGATTGCATATTACCAAATCAAAATACATGTATTAACTTAGATTATCAGCCAAAAAGCAAGTGTATGAATTATATTCGTTCAGTCCACGTGGAGTGAGAGTATCCAATTTATGGATCCAAGAAGATTCACGCTGCAATAAAAGCTGAGATCTATTCCCACCACGGCAAAGTGGTGGGACGTGGTCAATGCCTATAAATCTAAGAGAGGGTGAGCGATGTTGACAAGATAAAAAATGTTTCGCCACTGGCTTGTCGGTGTGATTGTCTCTGTAGGCGGTATTTATAGCTGAGCGATGGCCACGTATGCGATCACGCAATGTGAGATCAGTTTTTCCAACATACCCCAAACCACAGGGGCATGTGATAAGGTATATAATAAATTGAGTTTGACAAGTAATCCGATATTTGATGTTAAATCTACGTCCCGAATATGGATGGACGAAGGATGTCCCTGCTTGCATGTGGCTGCAGGTAACGCAACCTAAGAGTTTGGCGTATATGAATTGTACGGATCAGTTTTGACCAAAAGATCACGAAGATTGGAAGTCCTTTTAAAACTAATCATAGGAGGTTGTTTGAATTGATGCGGAAGCGTAGTGTCAAACTTAAACAAAGGCCAGTGTTTCCTAAGATTATGAGCTACCAAATAGCCTTGGTTACTATATGTAACCGGTAGAAAAATTCTAGATGTAGAAACAGTCGATTGTTCTTTAGGATGCTCAAAACGATCCTGAGCTTTAATCAATGCTCTGTCTAACTGAGTTCGAGTATATCCCCTTTCAATGAATCTATTATACATCTCCTGGATCTGCTCTGAACGAAAAGTGTTGTTGCTGTTGTAACGAAGTACTCGCAAAAATTGGGAAATTGGCAAAGAGTTTTTCAAGTGAAACGGATGATGGCTATCTGCTTGTAATAGTGTATTTCTATCTGTTTCCTTGCGATAGCGTCTGTAGCCAAGAGAGTTGTTAGTTCGAAACACCTCCACATCCAAGAACGAGATCGAGTCACTGCTGGAGTTAGTTGTGACCTTGACAGGTGAATCCAAATTGTTAATAGATTGCGCCAAAGATAGGAACGAATCTTCATTGCCATCCCAAATCAAAAAAATATCATCGACAAACCTACAATAAAATAAAAGTTGCGATGTGAAAACATTTAAAAGATTCTGTTGCTCAAAAGAATACATATAGGCATTGGCATATGATAGTGCCATAGGGGCCCCCATCGCCATTCCAGAGATCTGTTTATAGAACCGGTTTTCGAATCTGAAATAGTTGTTCTCCAATGTGATAGTCAAAAGTTCCAGCAGAAACTCCAGCGGTGGTCCTTGGTATAATTCTGAATGCAATAACACTTGCTTGAAGCACTGTATCCCATGTTGGTGCGGAATTATAGTATATAAATTTTTGACATCCATAGTGGCTAACAACCAAGGAGTTTCCGGAAGTTGTTATGTCTGGAGTTTATTCAAAAAATCTGGTGTATCCTTAATACAAGTTGGTAATCGTTGAATGGTAGATTTGGAAAGTGAATCAATGTATTTTCCAAGGGGTTCAAGAACCCCCCCTCTGGCTGATACGATAGGTCTGCCAGGAGGCATTTGAGAATTTTTATGAATTTTGGGAATGGTATATATGATGGGAATTTTAGGATATGGTACCTGCAAGAATTTAGCGACTGATTCCGAAATAAATCCAGCTTGTACTCCCCTTTGAACCACAGTGTTGATTTTAACACTAACCTCTCCTGTAGGATCGTAAGTAAGTCTGCGATAGATATTGATATCAGATAGTTGTTGATAGATTTCCGTTTGATAGTAAGTATAATCCAATACCACTACACCTCCTCCTTTATCAGCTGGACGGATAACGATAGAAGGGTCTGAGGAAAGATCTTTAATAGCCATACGTTCATCCTTGGAAAGATTTGATCTATGTGGTTTATTGGTAGTCATAATGGATTTAGTTTCTTCCTGCATAATTTTACCAAAAGAATTAACAAAATAGTTACAAGTCTTGATATCATTAGTGCTCTTCAATCTGAGCTGAGAGTATGCACCGGCAGACGTTGTGTAAAAGTTCTCTTGGATCGCCAAAATGCGTTGAAGTTTATAATTTTGGACCTCAAAGTCAAAGGCTGGCTCATTGAAGGTTGGAACAAAGGTCAAACCTTTGCTGAGAACTTGTAGATGTGCCAGCTCAAGTTTCTTTTTGGAAAGATTGAAAACTGGGGCTAACGTCTGTGTGGTGGTGTGCCTCGAGTGCCCCTTCCTCTTTGCGCCCCGTCGTACTCTTTTTACATGAGTGAAGGTTGTTCCCCTGGTTTGGATCCTTGAAGGGGTAAAACCTCTGTGTTGTGGGATTGATTGCCACCTAAAAAAGAAGCCCCTCACCTGATTGGTGAGTTCATTCTCTGTCTTACATTTAAGTGGTATGCTTTCATTATGTATGTAACCTTGAGAATGGCTCACACATGAGCCGAAACGGTCAATTTTATAAGATTCAATAGATTTGTTATTTTATTTACACGTGTGCGGCTCCATTCGTGGATTATATATAAATTACACACACATTTCAGGACTCTGTATATATACAGACACATTGCAGCTGTGTGTGTGTGTATATATATATATTACACAGCTGCAATGTGTTTGTATATATACAGAGTTCTGTAATGTGTGTGTGTGTATATATATATATACACACTAGGGATAGACCGATATCACTTTTTAGGCACCGATACCGATTATCGGCAGCCTTTCAGGCCGATAACCGATATCAGGTGCCGATATTCTGTACATTGAAATTTTTGGAGGGGGGGGGGGAATTTTTCACAATTTCTATACGGTTACAAGCATACAGCCAACAAGTTCCATAGCGCTGTACAAAAGGGAGACACAGAATAACAAATATACATACACATTACAACTACAAAACAGTAGGAGAGGACCCTGCACGAGAGTTTACAATCTAAGGCTGGGGTCAGACGAGCGCAGTAATCACGTCCGTGTAGCCGCACATTAGTACATCCGTGGTAGCATAGAATCATGACCAATGATGCCCCACACACGAAGTGCGTCCGCACAACGTACGTGGCAATCGGACGCAAGTAAGCAAGAACGTTAAACCGCTAGAACGGACACGTGGAGTGCGCAACGTCTGCATAGCTTTGTGTGTGAGTGATGGAACGTGGTCAGACGGACTGCATTTATACGTCCAGCATTTTTGACGGACAAAATGTTTTTTTATTTCCCATCTACATCCGTCAAAAA
Organism: Leptobrachium leishanense; assembly: GCA_009667805.1. Taxonomy (NCBI): domain Eukaryota; kingdom Metazoa; phylum Chordata; class Amphibia; order Anura; family Megophryidae; genus Leptobrachium; species Leptobrachium leishanense. The sequence continues at coordinate 148,928,711 of CM019068.1, read as the reverse complement.
TAACGGCACTCACAAAAACTGACCATGTGCCACTACTGTGTCTTCCGTCAGAACGTGCGTTCGTAACACACGGACGCACAGTACAAATGCGCTTGTCTGACCCTAGCCTAAGGCTGGCGGCACACGAGCAGAGGAAGGAACGTCCGTAAAAGTGGACGTTCCTTCCACTCTCTGCGATCAGCGTACAAAGCGCGATCCTCCTATGGAGAATCGCGCTTTGTATCCTTTCAGCGTCCGTTTAGCTTTTTGACGGGGAGGGCTTTTTCACGTCCGGTGGAGGACCTTCCCCATCAAAACCCCACGGACGCAGGGAATTTGAGCCATAAATACGCTTGTGTGCCGGGGGCCTAAGAGGAGAGGGGTGACACGCTAGGTAGTTAACGAGTGTATAAATTGTAAACATAACTGAGGAAAATATAAAGGGTTTGAAAAAAGTTTGATGGATTAAGGAATTGCAACCACCCCATTTCTTTCACAATCTCTAACTTTATTTTCTCTTTTTTTGGTATTACACAGTAACCTGCAGTGCCAAATGCATGGAGCTTTACATTGCTGTGTGCAGGCACATAAAGGGTGCTGTGATCTATTTATTTATTTATTTAATGGGGGGGGTCCGGACAGTAGAGATTAGGAGGATTTATTGCAGCCAGTCTGAACTCTGAAGGGGAGTTTTACAGACTGGCTGTACAGCACTAAGGAAGAAAGGAAGAGCAGACAGGGAGAGATCAGGGGAGGAGCACAACCAAGGGACACTCGTAAAAAAACACACACAAAATGTTTTTTAATTAAAAGAGCTTCCTCCCCCTCCGTTTCTTACTGTGACAAGCAGATGGGAGGGGGAGACCTCGGAGTGACCTCATCACTGCCGGCCAGAGTCGCTCCCATAAGGAGACGCTGAATCAGTGCCGGGCCCGGGATCTGACGCATGCTCAGAGGGATCTCAGCTTCTCTGCGTTATCGGAATATCGGCAATGAAACGGCCCGATACCGATAACGTGAAAAATGCGGAATATCGGCCCCAAATATCGGTGGTACCGATAATCGGTCGACCCCTAATACACACACACTATATAGAGTCTATAGACCCTCTTCCGCAGCTCACATTCCTCCGTTTTAACCCTCCTGCCTTATCTTGTATTCCGCGCACGGCTTGCCTTTACAGCTCACCATGGAACCCTTCAGCTATGGGTTACCATGGCAGCAGACACAGCCGTCGCTTGTAATGACGTATCCACTCAGGCGTCACACACTCAGCGCCCGAATTAGACACGCTGATCATTTTCTTTGCGGCGTGCCTCCAGACACAGGGCATACAGGATTGGGGGGGTGAGTCTAAAGTTACATTATTTAAACCTATCTTTATTGCCTTGTTTTTATTCCTTGATAAAGGTTCTTAGGAACCGAAACGTTGGATTTTATTCATTAAAGTTTGTTATTTTTCCATAAGCCCCAGTGTGCTCCTATACCTGGCTTTTCTATATTCATCCTTGAGGATAGCACCTGGGCAATTAAATTCCTTATCACGGACTGAGTGCTCTCCAGATTTGTCTTTTTATATATCTATATATCTCTAACACTGAGGGCAGCCGTTTGTGTGACACACATGCATGTTTCAGACCTCAGACCAGACATGGGGCGCTGTCCGAACGCTATCGGCGTTCGGACAGGCTCCTGCAGTTTACCACGTTTCGTACCTTCTACCGAGTGCCGCGGGCAAAGTCTCCCAGCGGCCACTTGTTGCTAAGTCCCCAGCCGCGATCTCGCGAGATTGCTCCCAGCCGCGATCTCGCGAACTCCGAGAGATCACGCCTGGGGGCTTCCCAATGAGCGGCCGCTGGAAGACTTTGCCCGTGGCGCTTGTTAGAAGGTACGAAATGCGGTAAGCTGCTGGGGCCTGTCCGAATGCCGTTAGAGCGTTCGGACAGCCGCCCCAGCTCCTCAGATGCCAGCAAGCCAGCTCCACGCTGGCTTCCAGTATTGGTGACGTCCCTGGAATTAGTCCGCAGAAAACTACTCGCCCGGCGCCCGGATTTTCATGTCCTGGGCGTCGGGCGATACAATTCCCACACCCCTGCAGCCAAGTGGGGCTGGAAGAGCAGGAGAGGAGGGGGTACTTCACGCAGCGTGACCACTGTAATGAGCTAAAGCGATCAGGGTGCAAATAGTCCCTTAGTTGTAAGGAGTGTGTTGATGCTGCTCTGGGCTTTATTTCTGCTTCACACAACACCGGGCGACCTTTAACATGCATAATATTTATCTCCAGTTTCAGGAATACTGTGCTTCCTCTAATCGTTCCTTTCCACAAGAACTGGGTGTTTGGGTAAATTGTGATAATGAATAAAGACAAGCCAGGGATCCGCTGACCCAGAGGATCCTGGATCTAACTCTGGAGATCATCTTTCTGGTGACTGGAGAGGTAAGAGATTCTATGAACAAGCAATAGTAGGTATGTATTCTGGCGCCACCCAGTGGACAAAAGACCCTTCTGGCAGGTCTTCTTACCTCAAGAGAAACATAGAACGCAGAACAACATGGTGCAGCCAATTTGATATGAATAAATCATATATATTAAATAAAATGTGCAATTACGTTTTACGGTGTCACTCCTCGGACACCAGATGTATAAGCAGCCGGTAAAGTTGAAGAGGTACCGGATCCTCTCTGAGGCAGATATTTACAGCAATCCTTTGTGTCAGAAACCACCAGGACCATAAATAAACTTTGTCTGTACTATATTAAGCGGTCAATAAAGTGTTTTTTTTTTTTAAATATTCCAAGTTTAATACCTTGGGTTGTGTACTTTTAAAAAATATGTACATGTGGAGAGTTATTCAGGTATTCGAGACCGATATCAGTGTTACAATATCACTATCGCTAATTCTGAAAATATACCCTTTGGAAATAGCAAAGTGCTACTTGCACTTATTGTCGTATAAGATGGGGAAAAAAACTAACAGGGTTATTCAAAGAGAATCGAAAAGCTACCGCACGTTCGGTGACTTTTTGTTCTCCTCAATTCGGTTTGATTTGGTGATCCCATTTCGGCGACCCTGCTATGTATTCAGCAAGCACCACAGGGTCCACGACTTGCAGGGAAAAGTCGCCGCAAACCCGCCGAAAACTCACCGCAAAACGAGGGTGAACGCACACCAAAACCCACAAAAACATCTGGATTAACGTGCCAAAAAAAACAGAGGAGGAGCCGATCACATGCAGCGCAGCCTCCGGAAAAAGCCGACACCGCAGATGAAGGATGTGAAGAAAAAAAAAAAATACAGTACGCTTTAATGTTTGAAAAGTGAAACACTGTTTGCAAAGAAACTACTGCGCGAAAATGTCTGAAATTTACATATGAGGTCCAGGGAATGATAAATAAAAAAGGGCTGTTACAGAAAAAATAAACTATTTTAAAACAAATGTTTGCAAAAAAATTCCGAAAAATGCCTAAAAGGTCCAAGAAAATGTACAAATAAAGAGACGTTTTACTGCAGAATATTATAATGAACGGTTTATTAGATATTGAATTAAAATGGGAATATATTTAACATTGAAGCCTATGGGATTCGCCTGAATAAACATGCCGAATTAAACCACCGAATGGCAGGGCATTTCGGGAACCTTTCCCTGCTGGTTTTTGTTCTCTGAATAGACGAAGCGTTGTTCTCTATGGGGATTTCACTGCCTTCAAACAGGCACCGAACAGGCACCGTATGTGCAGGCAAATCGCCAAGATTTGGCGAATTGCCTGCTCTCGGAATAGCCGAGGGCCAGGAAAGCTAACCGTACGCTGATTTTCAGTGTTTGGTTACCTTTCTCCAGCCATAAGGATCTCTTTGGATAACCCTGTAAGAATATGTAAACATTGGGAATTGGAAAGAAAATAAACATACCCAGGTGAATGCGGTATGATGTACCTTCGTGCAGGTAAAAGGAAAATTCTCTACAGGATTGCCGCAATGGCCTATACACAAATTGGTGTGAACAAGGATTA